>JAMWET010002875.1:110000-138205 GCA_024036415.1 Prochilodus magdalenae
TGTTAGAGCTGCTGCCTATCCCACCAATTTCCATAGTGACAGGAACAATGAAGTAGAAAAATATATTTCCAAAAAGTCTGTGCAAGTAGTGTCAGTAATATTACAAAAACTGAATATGAAAGAGTTCCAAATAAATAAAGAACTGTAATGCTATCATAAAACACAATAACAACCAAAGGGAGGTTTCACACAGAGACAGACTGCATTAGACCAGCGGCAATCGCTCCACAGATCTACCTTGCACATCAGCATGTAAAGAAAAAAAAACACTGATGCTTCACTGTTATTTTAGCCTCTGAACGCCCCACTCCAAAGCAAGCAGTAATGTTCCAGTTCGCCCGAGATCCAAAAACTTTATATGCTTACTAAGGACAGGCCTCCAAACACTAATCCACAGCCATACTAACACACACTCGTTTATTCATCTCTTGTTCCTTACCTAGCAAGCCGCGAAACCATCTTGCGTTTCCTTCAGGAAAATCCCTTTTCTAGTTATAATTCTTCTTATTTTTCTGCCGTTTCATTAACTCGTCCTGCAGCTTTTGAGATATCAACTCAGTTCCAAATCCAGTTTGTCCGGTATGATTGTGTGATGTGGGCTTGTATGGGTTTGGATCGGATGTTCAGATATGTAGAACCGTGTAGAACCGGATTTTTTTTACTATAGTGAATGAAAAGGATAATAAAGAAAAATGAGTGTCTATCTTCCCTACCTCCACTGAACATAGAGACACCAAATCAGATACACAAGTATTTCAGAGGAATTTTTCATCCCAGAGTCACCAATATCAGGCCAGGTCAAAAGAGTGGTTTGATGTCAATTTGTGCCAAATCTGGTAACTCTAGGGCCTTCCATGCACTCGCTAGTCCTCGTGCGATTGTTTTTTCCAACTTTAGGCTTATGTCTAAATTTACATTTACCAAATAGATTTGGCTGTAACTCCCTGACCTTTGATCCTAGAGTCACTAAACTCGGGTCAGGTCATCAAGATGTGATGTCAAAATATCCCATGTTTTGTAGCTCTAGGACCTTCACTGCCCTTGCTAGACCTCATAAAAATATTTTTCCCAGTTAAGCCTTAAGTCCAAATTAATATTTACCAAATCTATTTGGCTGTAACTCCCTGACCTTTGAGCCTAGAGTCACCAAAAGTAATCAGAGTCTGGTAAGGTCAACTTACCTTCTGGTAAGGTGCCTAGTTTGGTAACTGTTTGAAATTCAATGTCCTCGCTAGGCTTTGCACGATTTGTTATTCCCACTTAAGGCATAAGTCCAATTTTTTCATTTACCAAATGGATTTGACTGTAACTCTTTGTCCTTTCAGTCTGGAGTCACCAAACCTGGGCCACATTTTCACAGTGTTGTGATGCCAAAGTCTGCCAGATCTGATAACTCTACAAGATTTCTTTTCCTTGTCAGGCCTCATCCATTCACAATTTACCAAATGTATTTGGAGCTAACTCCATGACCTCCATGATCACACCAAAGTCACCAAATTTGGATCAAGTCATCAGAAGATGGTGATGTCAAAGTATCTCAAGTTTCGTAACTCTAGGACCTTCATAGGCCTCATAAAAATGGTTTTCCCTACATGAGGCTTGTGTCCAAATTCACATTTACCAAATGGATTTGGTTGTAACTTCCTGACCTTTGATCCAAGAGTCACCAAACTCTGGCCACATTATCAGAAGTGTACATCACTACACTCAAAAAACTTGGTAGTGCATCAGTACACTTACCAAACTTGGATGCAGTCATCAGAATGTGGTGAAGTAAAGGTGTGCCATGTTTTGTAACTCTAGGATCTTCAATGCCTCGCTAGGCCTCATAAAATTAGTTCATCTCACTTGAGGCTTAAGTCCAAATTTACATATACCAAATGAATTTGGCTATAACTCCCTGACCTTTGAGCCTAGATTCACCAAACATGGGCCAGGTCATCAGCACACTGTGCTGATGTCAAGGTGTAACAAGCTTTGGAATTCTAGGACCTTCCATACCCTTGCTAGGGTATGGAAGGTCCTAGAATAAACCAATTGTCACACGTCGACATCACCAGACTCTGATGACCTGAGTTTGGTGACTCTAAGCTCAAAGTTACAGTCAAATCCATTTGGTAAAACTCAGGTCATCAGAGTCTGGTGATGTCGACGTGTGACAATTGGTTTATTGGTTTGGATTGGTTATTCCCACTTGAGCCATAAGTCAAATTTTACATTTCAAATAGGTAGGTACCGGCTCAGCAAAAAAAACTATTAAACTATAAACTATAAATAGTCCAGTAGTCCTCTATAGATAAATATATTGTGACTACTACAATGAGGGAATAAATATGTACAAGAAGGTATATCTACAAAAAAACAAATATAAGTGTAGAAATTTTTTTTTTTAGAAAAATGTGAAAAACTGGAGATAAAATGGCAGTGCAATAATATAAATGTGCCAGGGGCGCAGATATCAGCAGATAATTACATACACTGAAAATGGTAAGAAACCGGTGCATATATTGGTATTGAAGTAAAGTGGAGTGTCTGGAGTGTCCAGGAGCTTCGATGTACAGGATATACAGTAAAGTGTAATAGTGCAAATAAACAAACCTATGATTTAAACATGAGATTTAGTCCACATCTGTTCTCTTCCCTCTTCTGGCCTCGTTGGGAAGAGTTGTAGAGCCTGATGGCTCTTGGGACAAAGGTGACAGCAGCCTGCCACTAAATTTGTTTCTTTTTATCTATGATGATGGTGTGCAGTGGGTGCCCATCATCATCCATAATGGACAGCAGTTTGTGCAGTGTCCTTCTCCCTGCCACCTTCACCACAGAGTCCAGTTCCCCACCAACAACTGATCCTGCTAGTCTGACCAGCTTGTCCAGTCGCATCTCATCTCTCTACTAAATGCTTTCTCCCCAGCACCCCACTGCATAAAAGAGACAGCTGGACACTACAGTCTGATAAAACATCTTCAGAAGCTTCCTACAGATGTTAAAGGGCCCAAGCCTCCTCAGAAAGTAGAGCTGGCTCTACCCCTTTCTGTACAGGATGTCTATGTTGGTTGACCAGTCCAATCAATTATCCAAGTGCAGTCCGAGATACATGTAGGTCTTAACCATCTCTACTTCCACCCCCTCAATAGAGACTGGCTGTCTGAGTGGCCTGGCCCTGCGAAAGTCCACCATCATCTCTTTGGCCTTAGAAGTTATTATCAGAATGTGGTGATGTCAACGTGTGCCAAGCTTTGTAACTCTAGGACCTTCCCTGCCCTCGCTAGGCCTCAAAAATGTGTTTTTCCCCACTTGTGGCTCAAGCCTAAATTCACATTTACCAACAAACTTGGGCCACATTATCAGACTGCAGTGATACCAAAGTGTGCCAAATCTGAAACCTCTTTAACATTCCTTTTCTTTTTTCAGGCCTCATCCATTCACCATTTACCAAATTTATTTGTACCCAACTCAATGACCTTTTTCCCAAAGTCACAAAACTAGGATCCAGTCATCAGAGTGTAGTGATGTCAGGGTGTGCCACGTTTGATAACTCTAGGACCTCCAATGCCTCCCATTCCGTAACTCCTGGATCTTAGAGTCACCAAACTCGACCACAGTGTGTCATCAGGATGTGGTGATTTCAACGTGTGCCAAGTAATTCTAGGATCTTCCATGCCCTCGCTAGGCCTCATAAGAGTTTTCCCACTTGAGGCTTCAGTCTAAACTCACTTTTTCCAAATGGATTTGGCTGTAACTTGACCCTTGAGCCTAGAGTCATCAAACTCAGGCCACATTATCAGAATGTGGTGATGTCAACATGTGCCCAGTTTGGTAACTCTAGAACCTTCCATACCTCGCTAGGCCATGTACGATTTTATCCCATTTGTGTTGTCAAAGTGTGCCAAATCTCCCTATCCGTTAAGCATGCTTTCACCAAACTCAGTCCACATAAGAGTGTGGTGATGTCAATGTGTGCCTAGTTCCATAACTCCAGAACCTTCTAGATCCTAGGACTCTAGGACCTAGAGTCACCAAACTCAAGTCAGGCCTTTAGAGTGTAGTGATGTCAAGGTATGCCAAGATCGGATTTTACCACTTAAGGCTAAAGTCAGAAATTTTAATTTACCAGCTGGCTTTGGGTGTAGCTTCCTAAACTTTGAGCCTAGAGTCACCAAATGTGGGCCAGGTCGTTAGACTGTGGTTATGTCAACGTGTGCCAAGATTGGTAACTCTAGGATATCTTATGCCCTCGCTGGACCTCGTACGATTGGATTTTCCCACTTGGGACGTTACACCCACTTGAGGTTTAAGTCCAAATTTAAATTTACCAGTTGGATTTGGCTGTAACTCCCTGAACCTTGAACCTAGAGTCGCTAAAGTAGGGCCAAGTCATTAGCCCGTGGTGATGTCAATGTGTGCCAAGTTTGTTAATTCTAGGACTTCCTTTCCCTTTTAAAGCCTCATCGATTCACCATTTATCAAATGTATTTGGACTCCAAGATAGTTCACCCTAGAGTCATCAAACTTTGATCAAGTCATCAAGGTGTGGTGATGTCAAAGTATTCCAAGGTTGGTAACTCTAGGACCTTCCCTCTCTAGGCCTTGTACGATTGTTTTTTCCCCACTTGAGGCTCAAGTCCAAATTGACATTTACCAAATATATTCGCGTTGATGGCTCTGCATAGCCACACCCCTCCGACCCTCGCCACAAACAGATGGCTAAAACTCGTCCTCGACACTTTCATTAAATTAATATCTTTAAGCAAATGAATATTTTTATGCACCAAAAGCCTGGATAAATAGGAGTAAGATTAGTTTTGTGTTTTACTGCAGTTTAGATTTTTAGTGAGCTATTCCTTTACAGTCAGTAATTCTACTTTTTTCATTTGTACTGCCACAGCAAAAAGTCACTTTTTTTTTTTACTTCATCTCACACAGAGCTAAAGTGAAAATACAATTGTATTACTGTTTTGCTCATCTGAGGTTTTTGCTTATATAAAAAATGTAATAGAACTTCTGTTTATGATCTCTCTATAAACAAATGATAGATCAATAAGAAGTATTAGAATGTAAAAACAAGTCAACCCGAGAGAACACCCTTAAACTGGGAAAGAAAAAATTACAACAAATTAGTTATTTATAGAGCATATCTTGAGCACGTCATATCCCCTAAGATGACTGACAGCCCCCCCAAGACAAAGACTCTTGATGTCTGTTGGCTCAGTGATCTGTAAGGTAGTGGATATAGTGGCAAACACAGCAAAAGGTTGTTCAGGATATTTATATACAGAAGAGGTGGTGAAAGGACAGAAGTGGGATAAAACAGTGTACAGGAACATGAGACGAGATATGAAGCAGTGCAGGTAGTAAAAAAAAAAAAAAGCAGTGCATGAACAAAGAAAAAAGGGAAACAGGAAAAGGAATGAAAGAAAAGCATAAATAAGACAGATTACCTTTGTCTGTGTTAAACCTCCGGCCAGAAACTGGCTGGTAAGCACTTTCTTCTTTCTAAAAAGGCCCAATCAATTTTTTAGTGATATCATCAAGTGCACCAAAGAAGTTGTCTCTGAGATTTCCCCCCACCACTCTGGCGAACTCACAGTACATCTGAAACATAACACAAAGCAAACTATGTACATGCCTGTGGTTCAATTGTCCTCATCTATGACTCTACATTAAATGCTGTGTCACAAAACATTATCAAATGCAAAAATTACTGCAAGCAGAATTTAACACCTGCTACAGAAAAATACTGAAAACTGAACTGCTGGCCAACGATATTTTATCTGGCTGATGTCAGGCTCGCCCTGGATCACTTCTTTTCTCAGAAGAGCAAATGTCACATCCATTTGTTTCTTAACCAAAGATCCATTTGGCTTTGTCTTCATCGTTTCATTGACCAGAATCTGATGAGCTCCGTCACGGCTGTGATCCCTTCTGGATATTGAAGTAGATTATTTATTTTCACCTTTCTTGGCTTCTTGATGTCCTTGTTGGGAGGGTCTCCATTTCCATGCTTACCAGCAGTGATGGAGACATCAAGTCGACCCAGTTGGTGCATTTCGGTTCCATAATTACCCAATAAACTTGATGCTGTTTTTCCATCCATCCCAGTCAGAAGGTTCTGTAAGACATAGGTGTGCCTGTACTAAAGCTTTTGCAATAGTCTCAAATTCTCATTTTGTCGGATATGCTTTAAATACATATCTCATCTCTGCTAGTTTTTTCCAGGATATCGTGCTTCAGTTCATTTGTAACTTTAAGGCAGGCTGCATCCCTGAGAAATACTGAGTTACTCTGACGAAGTCTGTACTCCACATCTACACAAAATCTTCGAATGTCAAAGGCCTCTGGCCAATGATGACTTCTATCCAGAGGGGACACAGGCAAGATATCAGTGTCTGCATGACTGCTTTTGTCACTAATTGATTCAGCTGCTGCAGTTATTTACACAAGCTCAATCATAGGGATCATTTTGATGGCTGGTATTTCTGGGAGTTCAGAAAGATCTGCAAGTTGTTTATGTTGCTGATAAAAATAATTCTGTGGTGCCGGACAACCGATTCGACAACCTCTTGGCATTCCTCAAAGAGCAAGAAAGCATATCTGAGCAGCTTTAGCAACTGAGGGAAGAAGTGGAAAAGAAAGCAAGGCTGAGTTAAGGCATGGCAGGACCAAGTCTACCAGGTCAGGTGATGATTATGCAGAACGCATAGTTTGTGGTGATGGCAGGCATAAGAGAAAACTCTTCTTTTGCAAATGATATCGAACACTAAAGCTACAGAAAAGAGAGCTGGAGTAAGAAAGTTGGGAGCATGTAATAAGTGCCTTAAAGTCCACGATGATGGTTCACTTTGCAAACAAACTTATCTGTGCAAGAACCCGGACTGCAAAAACGAGCGTGCTTCCGAGCATCATTACCAGAGGAGGCAAAAGGCAGAGGGAATTATACAAAAGAGCAAGAGGAGTTCTTAGGCAAACTTTCACCAGATCTGGCAGATCACTGTTGAGATCTGTTTTCAAACACGTCATCAATGACCTTCAACACTGTAAAAGATCAGCCAAAACTTTCTAGTGAAAAGTGGATTGCAAGAATTGCCAGTGATCATGACGCTCCTGGAGGTCACAGCCAATGCCGGACAGACAATTGGGGCATTTATTGACTTAGCCTCAGACACCAACTACATAACACACAAGGCTGCAAACAAACTAAACCTCAGAAGTGAGAAGATTACTCTGGTTGTCCATGGAGTTGGAGGAATGGAAGCTCGCGTGAAGACAAAACCATCTTCTAAAGGTCAGAGTAAAGACCCCCAAGGGGGCACTCAAAGCATACCTGTAACCTGGTTTGTTATGGACTAGACAGCCTTGTAGATGTTCACAGGAATGTGATACTAAAGCAAATGCAAAAATTCTTTCCTGACGTACAACTTGACGAACTCGCAAGACCTAAAGAAATAGATCTGCTAATAAGTCACAGAGAAGGCCAACTAGCGCCTCAGCGGATCAAAGTTGTCGGTGACCTTGTGCTGTGGGACGGACCACTGGGGAAGACAGTTGGGGGAACTCATCCTGAGCTCTTCGAAAAGCTCACAGTGACAGCTCACATGTTCAAAACACACTTCGCCAGGTCTATGAGGACAGCTGCAGTAAAGTATGAGGAGTTTGTTAGCAGGGTCCCATGGAGACTTCCTGTGGTCAAACACACTGGTTTAGGGTCCCATGAATTGAGCACCTTAGCCACCAATCGGAACTTTCTTGAGGGGGCGGGGGATACATGCTGCCCTAGATGACATAAAAGAGATGTATAATTCAATTTGGCTGGATGACTGGGAGGTACATCTGCATAGATTCCTTTGGTGAGATTCAGAGGATGAAGAGTTATGCGAGGAATATGCGATCACAAGAGTAAATATTGGAGACAAACCAGCAGGGTGTTGTTCGAGACCTTGTTGATGTTAGGCGATTTAGTGTTTTAACCTGACTCGTCAAAACAATTGCATGGTTCTGGAGGGGAGCAAAAGAACCCTAGATTGTCCAAAGTGGGAGGCAGTCTCATCAGCCGGAGGTATTTCCGTAAGAGAACGAGAAGATGCTCTAACGGACATCTTCCTTGCAGTACAGGAGGGCATAACACTTCTAGGCACTACCGTAGACAGGCTAGTGATTTACAAGGATCAAGAGTCAGGGCTGTTTATTTGCGGTGGCCGAGTGCAGAACTTTAAAGAAGATCAAATCAGTGTTCCTATCCTGCCTTATGATGCCTGGGTATCCACGCTGTTAGCCGGAGAGGCTCACAGTGAGAATCATGATGGTGTAGCGGGAACCTAGCTCAAAATGAGACGGAAGGCCTGGGTCATAAAGGGAAGGAGAATTGCCCAAAGAATTGTCGATAGCTGCATAGTTCGCAGAAAAGCAAAAGCAAAAAAGTGGGTGCCTTGCCACCTGAAAGAACCGAGCCTGTTGCACCATTTGAGTTCACAACGGTAGACCTCTTTGGACCCTACCAGGTAAAGGACGACGTTAAGAAGAGAGTAACAGTAAAGGTCTGGGGAATTGTCTTTTGCTGTATGGCCAGCAGGGCCATCCATGCAGACTTAATGAGCTCTCTATCGTCAAAGGGTTTCCTGATGGCTTATCAGAGGTTCACTGCAGTCAGAGGACATTCAAGAAAAGTCTGGTCAGACCCAGGTACCAATTTTGTAGGGGGGGCAAAACCATTCTTAGAGGAATTATACAGATTCTTGGACAGCCAGAATAAAATAGCCCTGGAGGAGACTGCAACTAAGAATGGAACAAATTGGATGTGGAAGGTCCACCCAGCTGATTTTCCACATAGAAATGGGGCTGCAGAAGCTGCTGTACGCGTTGTAAAGAATTCCAAAATTTTGAAAAGAACTCAGTGCTCAGCTATAGCGAGTTCCAGGCAGCCCTTTACATAGCAGCTAACCTTGCAAATGAGTGACCAATTGATGCTAGAGTACAAAGCCAGGAACAATGTATCCAATATGCCACACCCAATAGTCTTCTGCTTGGTCGAGCATCTCAAAGCGGGGATGCCAAAACTTTTGACTTTTCCTGTTACCTTTACAAAAGACTTAAAGTAATGCAACTTGAGGTGACCAGGTTTTGGATGCGCTGGGCCCAACTTGCTGGTCCCAACCTGTTTGTAAGGAGTAAATGGCACACTGCACATAGGAATGTTGCTACGGGGGACATCGTCTGGTTATGTGAACAGAATGTACTGAGAGGGCAGTTCAAGCTTGGTAGAGTTGTTGGTATCAAATCAGACAGTGAGCTCAATAGGTTAATTTTCTGCATTCATTTACGTTAACTTGACAGCGAGAAGGTCTATAGTCTGTATGTCAGTTAAAATAAGTGTGTTTGTAAAGTGTACTGCATTAAAATAGGTTACAATGGAAATAAGCACTGTATTTGTTCATGTTTATGAAAGGGAGGATGCATAATTTCATGTGTATAAGTCACAAAAGTTTTCTTGTAGCTTCTCTAAGTAATTTGCTTTATTTCTAATGTTTTCCGTATGTCTCTGAAGGTTTTTCACCTTGTGAGCTTGTGACCTTGTGACTTAAGTCTTTGGAGATGAGGTTCATGGTCAGTGAGACGAAAAGAGCTACTAACAAACTGTTACCTGCCAAATAAAAAGAAACAAGAAAATAGAAAATCTGCTTGATCATTCAGTGGAAACCAGTTCATAAACTCCATGTGGATATATTACTCCTTTTCAAGTGTGGAAGCTGTACAGATTCTAAAACAACTTGACAGTAAGGTTACATAGTTCAGTAACACTTTACTGTAGGGCACTGTAACGAAGGCTATATGACACCTACATAAGCACTTCGTGACAACTGACATACACATACATAAACATTTATGAACACTTATTCCAAAAGGCACCAGCTGTTATAAAGACTGCTTTTGTCAACTTTGATGTCAAATTGACATAAGAACTATGAGACATAGAGTTTTGGTGACATTAGGCTGTGTCATGACATTTTGTGAGGTTAAATGACATAGCAAGTTATGACAACTGACTTTTTCTCTTATTTTGTGTGTTCGGTATGTCAGAGTGACACAGTGCCGATGATGTGACACAGCTTGATAAAATGGAGCAGTTGGTTAAACTGAACAAAAGTGAAAACTTCAAGGCCTACACAATCACAGTAGTGAAGTTGTGCAATGATTTTGGAATGTCCTTCCATAAAATACAACCAAGCCTCTAAAGTTCTGCTTCAGTGTCTTGGCCCCTCAGTGGTGAAATACACTTCTACCTAAACTCTGCACTGCACAATCTCTCACCTCCTTCTGCCATCCTCTGAAGAATCACATACTCTTAACTCCATCTCTAGACTTGTGTTATAAATATATATTTACAATATTTAACTATATGGTATGAGTTGTCTTTTAGAAAAGATTCCTGCAGTCTCAGTCTGTAGTATTCTGTTGTGCTTTTGCCTCCACTGTTTGCACGTCTTGTGCTGGGTAAGAGAATCTGCTAAATGGCAAAATAATGTGGGTAATGAAAAATCATTTTCATGAATCCTTAATTAAATACCATGACACCGTAATGACACTGTTATGTATGTTTTCTCTGGCTCTTGAGTGAGTTCCATTTTACAGTTTATAATATTTTTATAAATCCTTATTGAAGCGCCATGACACTCTTCTGAATTTTTTCTCTGGCCACTAAATAAAGTGAGTTCCATTTTACAGTTTATAATATTTTCATGAATACTTATTCAAGTTCCATGGTTTATAATAATATCCTCATGTATAGTTTTTTTGGCAAATAAGTGAGTATCATTTTGCATCAGCTTCATACAGTAAATCAGTGTAATATTCAATGTAATGGCAGTCATATGTACAAAAGGTTCATGAACTTGGAATTTATGGCTGATACACTTTTTACATAGAATGCTGCATATGAGACCAAAAAAAATCTAAAGCTGGCTCTACTGTTTTTTTTCTAAACTTGTATAAATTCACACATTTCTTTTCCCAGATACATCTAACATTTGCAGTAGTAACATGACGGAAATTACATTTCAATAATATTCAATTTATTAGTAATTCGCTATGTAAAATGTAAATTAACACCATTCCATCTTTAAATATGCAATAATATCTACTTCAAGTTAGGCCGGAGTCCATTCTACACTTACCTGTGGCAAAACTAATTTTACTGAGAAAACAAACAGGGGTGTTCGTATCCAAATAGTAACACCAATAAACAAATCTTCCGAGCCTTCATTTATTGTTGGAATTTTTTCAAATCATGGATCATGGAATGGCCAGTACCGCCATTCAATCAATCGAAGGTGCTACTTAAGCGGTCTGGATGTGCGATAACCCCTATGATGCCATATATCCACCTTGTATGTCTTCCAAGCGTGTTCAATATACTGAGTGTGGCTGCCTGTCCTGGCATCAACAAAATTGTCTTTGTGGCATACAAAGAAATGCTGATATCCATACTGACTGAGCTGACCCCTATATGCACGCCATTTGTCACACATTATGTAACTTCCTTGTTTTACATGGCGTCTGATCACACGAAGAAGAACACGGCGTGAACGTGTCTTCACAAGGATTGGTCTTCTAGTAGTTATCCCGACCTCCAGCATACCGAAGACCCACTGCCATTTTGTGACGCCAGCTGTTGCCAATTCGTCCTCTATTGTACTACAGGAGAAAAAAATCTATTCAGAGGTAGTGCACTGTAAAAAAAATCCTGTAACATTTATAGTAAATTAATAGTAGCTTAGTGGCCAGCAGAGCACTGTAAATACACAGCAATGGACAATAAGACATTTTACCGTTATTTTACTGTATTTCTACAGCATTAAAACCACAGTAACTATAGTAAACACACAGTACTTTCCGGCAGGGGCAGACAGATAGTAAGAAATTTGCATTGGGCACTCAGACCCTTTTGGTGTATTTAGTATTTATTTATATTACCTTCCTAAGTTTTCCAGGACCCATACGAACCCTGATTTTAATTATAAATCCGTTTTTTTAAGATCACAGAGCACTCATTAAACAGCACTTAATGTGAAAAAGCTCTATTACCCTAATCACACATCTGGCAAAATAATGCATTTACATTCCTTTTGTGAGAGAATTTGCTTTCATCAAGAACAACGAAGTGATGTCGACCTCCAACCTTCATGCCTTTGCTTTTAAGACGGGAAACAGCTTTCATGCACACCTGCTATTCAAAGAGAAGTACATTTGAATACTCTATATATTTTATAAATATTGTAGTCGGAATGTACTTCCATTTTCCCATTTCTAAGCCCTTGCAAAATTTAAAAATACACTGAAAAAATAATGCTTGGTATTTTCTTGATTTGGGTATGGCCGTTGGTAGCAAATGGCTAAAATATGTTACATTAATACAAAACAAGTAAACCTAAAAAAGACCCCAAAAAACAAAATTGTGTTTATGTAATGTATTTTATTTATTATCCACTTGTTTAAGTATGATCCATTACTTTTCACTGTATTGGCTATATATGTGTCCCTGCCTCCCAGCTTTAATTCAGGGAGTGATGGACTATACTCAACATTTGGCTGGGTCACAACCCGATTCACCTAAATCACCAATGAATTGTTTGCAAAAGGCACAAACTGTCAAATTTAACTGACCTATTTATTTTATAGGGTTCTATATATAATGAAGCACACATAAACAGACCTTCCTTACTGTATGTGCCATTTTGGTCAGCGTTCTTGAACGGCCAGCAATCCCATCTTCAAGCATGTCAAGTTGTCTTAGCTGCAGACCATGGGAAAATCTACATTTGGTGTATGAGGGAAAACATTATTCCAAATAACCCACAAGTTTATACAAATAACTTACAAATGTCAACATTTGAGAAGGAGGCGTTTCTTTCATTAAGGCCGGTTCCACCCCATTGAAAGCCCACCTCCATAACACAGTGAGCATACTGGAATGAAACGCTGTCTAAATCCTCTTAAGAAAAGAAATACAAATAAATATACAATTACTGACCAGTTTGCATTTTTAAATTTAATTGATTTCAGATTAATAATAGTTTACATTGTTGGATTTCAGTGTTTTGTGTAGAAGTGTGTATGTATACAAGTGTGTATATGTTTACCATGTGAGAAACAGCTGCATCATCAGAACAGAACAGAGCCCCTAAGAGAATGTTGCTATCAGGGTTCTACAGGTCATAGATCTAACACCACTTGAAAGACAACTGACCATCTGTTGACATTAAATAAGAGGAGCTGACACATCGTCTTTAAATCTTACGGGTGTGGTGACACTGCCTGTCTTTGGACAGGAGCTGTGAGTGAACTGCGATCGCCTTGAAATAAACTACTCCAACATCTCCAGCCCTTCAGTCTCCTGACTCTACCCTTCTGTGCAAGCAAGAAAAGAAACTACAACATCTAATAGGCACAGTGGTTTTGTACAAATTCTAATGAAGGGGCTACGTCTGGAAAAGTTATGTGGATTAAATAAATGCCTCATTAAATAATTACAGTGACAAGTTAGTATTATTTAAGCTCTTATTTAAGCTTTAGCTTGCTAAAGGGGCTGGACACTATTGTTATAATAAATCTTTATCTCAGTAATTCTGAACTCATGTGACAAATGAAAGAATCATTTGATGACCAAAGTCAAATTTGGAAAATATCAAATATACTTAAAAGCTACAAAAACTCCACTTCTGTCTGCTCAGGACTGTGTATATGTAACTGTGTTCGTGACAATGTAAACAAACGCAAGGCAGCAGGCTTTTTAAATATTTTGTATAATTTTTAAACTTTAATTTTCAGACAGATGTCAGACCTTGAATCGATATCAAGATATCGGAATACAGATGTAAAGCTAAGTACAATCAGGAGTGATTATGATAATCATAAAGGTAATGTTAATTCTGTTTGTGACTAACGCAAATGCTGCTGGCTTTAGGTAAATAAAGTAATGTTAATGTTGGTTTGGATAGGTGGCTATGACAAACAGCAATCATTGCATTCCCTTTTTCACTGTAACAAGTATACAGGCCAATGACATACTCTTAAAGCCAGCCCGTGCATACATAGCATATGATGATGACGGTTGGCTAGTTGACCACAAACGGTAACGATAATGTCATCAAGCTTTGTCAGTTTTTGTTAAACCTAAGTTAAAGTCTCAAAGTGTGTCAACCAGGGATGCGTTTCCCAAAACCATCGTAGTTAGCAACTTACATAGTTGGAACGACACAGCTCCGACGCAAGTGTTTCCCAAAACCATGGTTCAAACTATGGAGGTAACCACGTTGGTAACTTGCATAGTCCGAACCATCGTTAAGCGACACAGGTGTTTCCCAAAACCGTAGTTCCACCGAACGTTCGCAAACACTGTTAAGTTGAGTAGTTGGAACTACAGCTGTAGACCTGTGGTTAGAAGCTTACTTCCTGATGACCGCGTCATCGATGACGCAGGACTCCAGGTAACGTGTCAGTAAGCTGAAAATTTACATGAAACTCCGGGTGCGAACATTTATACTGTCAAAGGCTTTGAACGTGTAGTTCCCAACACACATCTCAGTGTATTTCTTTGTTTATATTTACAGCTGCATTCTCTAAATTATATCGCTATAATCCATGTGCGTGTGTGTGTGTGTGTTAGCTGTGTAATGTTAGACAGGCTCTGTTTTTTCAGCATTATTTCATTCCGAGGTGTTTCTGTGGTATCACTGGTAGAGCAGGAGGTGGTTAAATAGGCTACATGTTGCTGGTTTCAGTTCAAGACATGTTAGGTTGTAGGGTAAATCGTTCAAGCAGGCAACTTCTTTTAGTTCTGAATAAGGAGAACATGGGTCCTTGCTGTGAACCTTATTGTATTCATCCATGTATTTTTATTTTGGGAAAGGATGTTGTTTACTGTGACATTGCTATACATTAACATTATCTTAACATAATCATAATGAGACAAGTAAATTTTTAAAGGGTTTAAATTATAACTAATATATAATGATTGTAACTGAATATAGGCCTAGAACAGAAACAGGGTGAGTCGGGGGTGGGGTGAGCTTATGGGCCAAACATATTTTGTATTAATTGCTGCCGTACTTCTAGGCCTGCAGGATGCATTCCATCATGTTGTAGAAGGTAATCATCTTCAGTGTCCTCTACAGAGTTCTCCTCATCATCTGGTAACTGCACATTTGCTCTCAGGGCAGTGTTGTGCAGTATTGCTGTAACCACCACCACAGCACAGCATTTTGTGGGGTTCAGTTGCAGGCCACCAGCAGACTTGCTCAAACACCGGAAACGTTGCTTCCACAACCCTATGGCCCTCTCCACGACAGCTCGAGTTCTGGTGTGAGCGCTGTTGTATCTCTCCTCTGCCTCAGTGTTGGGCTGCTGGATGGGTGTAAGCAGGCAGGGACGCAAAGGGTAGCCACTGTCTCCTAAGAGCCAGCGCCCTCAAAGCCACCACCTTCTGCCACCCGGCAGAGAGCAGAGTTGGCCCACATGAAGGCATCGTGGGTGCTCCCTGGCCACTTGGCCACAATGTCTGTGAAAAGACCCTGGTAGTCACAGACTACCTGGATGTTCAGGGCTTGGTATCCCTTGCGGCAGAGGTATACAGCTTCATTGTTAGATGGCCTTGCAATTGGGACCAGCGTGCCATCGATCACGCCAATGACCTGGGGAATATCAGCAATGGCATGGAAGCCTTGGTTGACTCTTGCGTCCTCTGGTGTTTTTGTAAAGGTTATCCTTTTATCAAGCTGTAACAGCACCTGAGTCACAGCGGTTACAGCTCTGCTGATGGATGCCTTGCTGAGACCAAGGCCATCTCCCAACACCTCGTAGAAACTACCTGAGGCATAGAACCTCAGGGCAGCCAAAAGCTGCACAGCTGGACTTAAGGCATAATTATGCCGAGTGGCCCTCACCAGATGGGGGTGAACAAAATGAATTAAGTCCTGAATGGTTACCCGAGAGAGACGATATTTCCGAATGATGGCCTCATCTGACAGGACTTCAAGGGGGTTAAAGGTGGTGTGAATGAACTTATTCATATACACCACCTCACTACGACGCCTGCGCAGACGATTCAGTGCAATAATGCGCTGTAATGCTGCCATTGTGCTAAGGACCTCCATGTTGCCACATCATTTATAAGAAACAGGAGACACTTGGAGTTAATTGATGGGCTGTTTTTATTGGTGGACATAGGTATCCAGATACAATTGTTATTGGCAGCAGGTGTGATACATGTATAAAATGTTTAGGTTATTTAAATAGCTATTATTCCGGATATGTGAATACCTTTTTTTAAATATAGACCTAGCATTAATACCCAGTCATCACTTAACACCTTTCAATAACTCATCATGTGTTTTGTTTTTCAGACCTAATGTTTTAGAACTAGGAGTGACCATTATAAAATAAACTATTAAAAGTGTGTTTTAATAGAGGAAACAGGAGAGACTAATTCTGATTAAAGGATTAACAGCTGTTGTTTCCTGATCACTGTGTTGTGGTTCTGTGTATTTCTCAGCCTGTCTTAAAATAGCTTATTGAAACAACATGACATTATTGCTACATGTTGGGGTATAGTAATCAAAATCTAGTAGTCCAAGATGAATTTATATATTTTATTTCCAATTTACTAAAGGAGTGCCAACGACAGATACATTATACACCTCCCACGACTAGAACAAGGAAAAAAAAAACAACCAAAGAATGGGTAGAAGGGATGGGGATGCAGGAAGGATCACTCAGGGTCTGTTGAAGAATGGCTGTTTATGCCACCAGTATATAATGCAATGCAAATAAATAGCAATAGTATCTTACTTTCAGAGGGGGGGGGTACATTGTGACACTGGGCCTACTGGCCTGTTGGGCCAGTAAGGCCAATTTCTCCCTCCAGTAGGCCATAGTCTCCTCATGGTGCCGCTCATTCTGTTCCCTCAGGGCTGCCAGTTCCTCCCTGATGCCCCTCAGAATTTATATTTTTTCTCCCTCAGACTTGAGGAGCTCTTCACTGCATTGGCAGTGGATTTTTCTGCGCCGACGGGCCTGGGTATGTAAGTGCCGCTGTGGAGAGGCAGCAGAATGGGTAGCGGAGCTCCCAGACTGAGGGGATTCTGGGGGGGCAGGGGACAGTGCAGCCCTGAGGGCCTGATGACCATGCCGTGCAGTGCCTAGTGTTGAGGGGCCCTGTGAGGGGGTGAGAGATCCTACAGTGCTCGTTGTGGCAGTGCCTGATGTTGAAGGGCCCTGGGGATCAGACTGCAGGGGCCCAAATGGTGATGGTTCAAGAGGAGATGGGTGGGGTGTTGATGTCTGGGAGGTGTGCATGCCACAGACATCTATGCCACCTGGGACTCCATCCAGCACTTCTGGGCCTAGGATGGCCAAAACCCTCTCCTTATCAGGAGTAAGAGGTGGCAGAGTGCTGCTTCCACCACCAGTTATTTGTTGCTCCCTCCTTAGAGCTGCAGCCTTCCTCTTTGTCACACTGGCATAGTCTCTCCATTTTGCCCTCACATCCTCTGCAGTGCGACTCCATCCGTGTCCCACTGAATTGATCTTCATAGTAATCTCTTGCCATGTTTTTTTTTTTTGGCAGTATTTGTAATAGAATTCTTTAATTTTGAAAAAATGATGTGCTGATTTACATGTACCTCATCAACCAGAACACTGATTTCTTTACCAGTAAACTGAGGCTTTCGTGCCATTTTCGTTATTTCACAAGCCTATGGGACTTGTCTGATAACTAGCACAAAGTTTATATAGTGTAGAGCATGAACAAGTAGCAGGTGGTGTCTCCCAGATTTTACACCTGCTCTTAACGTCTGCATGCATGAGAAACTGATCACATCGCTATCGCACAGCGTTTTCATCAGATTAGCCCACTGCGCCAGAGACTAGGCGACAATCATTAGTTATGGCAGTATCAGAACCTACAAATGCATTGGTGTGGCTAAGTTCTTCCATTTGTTTCTTTTAAAAGAAGCTTTACATATTATTATCATGTTCATAATGATAATATGATAATATTTATTATTATTATTATCTTTTTTATTAGCATTTTATTGTTGATTCTATTCATTTTATATTTGGATTTTTACAATATGAATAAACATGGGTTGCCAAAATAATGTGTTCATTACGTGATTTCGGTCACTACTATCATTTTGGTTTAATCTCGCCGGTTTGTGAGTTTTAACACAGTTTCCCACTGTGAAAGTCCGACTGAACACATCTGGAAACATGGTGGTTCGAGCTATGGTGGTTCAAACCAACATGGTTCAAACTACTGTGGTACTAACAAAGTACGACACTTTCGGGAAACGGTCGTACTTCAGATGTTTGTTAGTTTAACGATGCGTCGGACCACGTTAGTTCAGTGCTAACCTCCGTTGTTGTACGGGAAACGCACCCCAGTCTGGAGATGTATCTGTTTGTCTGAGATTTAAGCTTAGCTACCTTAATTCGTATTTCAAAATCGGACAAGTACTGTTGTGTGGCACTGTTGTATGATGTAAACTAAAAGCAACAGACAAAAACCAACAACAACAACAACAACAACAAACAGTTTGGGTATAAAAAAAAACGGTACTGTGTCACCTGCTGATGATTTGGAAGATTGCACTATTAAAGATCATTAACCTTCCAGATCAGAACCTTCCAGACATTGGACTTACACGTGGGAAGCAGAACAAATTCTGAGTCTTTAGGTAAGTTATTCAAACTTAAACTGCTCATTCAAATTTGTTAGCTATGGTTTCATTACTCACAACTGCATTTTCATAGTCGCCACTTCGCCATAGAAAACCCTAGCCTACGCGTCCATGATTTCTCTTCTATTCAATTTTATCAAGCTGTGTTTTTATTAAATTAACTTGAAGTGATAATTTGATAGGCATATTTCCGAAAAAATTCGGAATATTTCCGTAGTTAGCTAACGAGCTATTTGTGCACCTGCATAGTAATGGAGAGACAGTACTTCGACTCAAACACGATTGTCTCGTCAACTCGTGGTCAACGGCTTTAATGGTCTAAATGCTTATAGTTGACTCTTCAGTTCTGTCAGAGTCCGTTCTTTATCTTTTTAGCTGGCTTGGATGACCATTTGACAGAGAAGCAACACAGGAAATAGTCTGCGTTTGAGTAGTTTCATCTTAAATGCCGCTGTAGTTGCATTATGGCGCTGGCGTGCCGTTAAGGTAGCTTCTGCGTCTCTTAAGGTGGAATGAAAAGTCGAGTAAGAAGCTGGCGAATACGAAGCCAATTTCAACCTCTTAAAAGATGAATAACACCCAACTGGTTCCTTTTCAGAAAAATCTGACTAGTAGTGATTCTCAGTATATCACCCCGAGTTTCCCCTCGTTATGTGAAATAAATGAATTTGTCATATCGCTAAAAACCTTTGTATTTACTTTTAACATTTTACTCTGTGCACACACTGCAGTTTATCTAAATATTTTATCTTTTCATTATAATTATTCCTGATGTGATTTGCATGGCAATAAATGTGGTTAATGTTTTGTGAACTAGAATGAATGCTCATTTAATTCTTAGATTAAGGTATTGTGACCAGGTCATACTGAGTTGACAGACTCACTGTAGGGTTTTTTTGTTTAAACTTAATTTCTGTTAATGTGTTAAAGAAAACCTTAGCCAATGTTTATGTAAGCACAATAACGATTGTTTTAAGGAATATACTTCACATGTGAGTAGCTGTTCTTACATTGTTTTAAATCTACATGACTTTAAATCCGTATTTGAGATGATGTCCTTTTTTGCAGCTTCAAGACAAAGAGCTAACACAAATGCAGTGGACATGTAAGTGAAAGGCAAACTGTTTGTTGCCTTGAAGCATTACATGCTGACACCATTATTTTCATTCTTACAGAACTATAGACCAAACTTGGACAGTGAGGGTAATAGTTGGTGAAAATGTCATCCGAAAAGTAACTCTCTGTGAGAGACCTCATAATGTGGAATAACTCATAACCAAGTTGAAAAATCAGCGGAATCTGGAGTTTGACTTCATTCTTCACTATGAAGACCCAGATTTAAAAAATGACTGAGACAGGGATACCAAATTTACATGAGAGATGGCAAACTCATGTCAGTTTCACGAGACATGAAACATGACATCCTGCAGAAACTTGCTGAGATGTACAAGTACTCTGCTTATCCACAAGATAAAGACTTTAAGTTGCTAAGGCACTCATTTCTAAGCACCTTTGCCTTGCTAAGCCAGGGTCAAGCACAGGATGCCACAGATGGAAGAATAGTTTAAAATTCAAAATGGGTAATCTTCGTTTCAAACTTTGTAGATGTGGAATGGCAGATGTGTCAGTCAATAGTAACAAGAGAACACAGCAGAATCCAGATGGAGAGCCACCTTCAAAAATCCTGAAGAACTTCCTGCCCAATTTCCCACAGGGTCAGGATGCATCACCACTGGAAAGCTCCAGACAACTGCTTGAAAATGAAATGAAGAAAAGGACACCAAATGCAGCACTTGTGAGTCAGCTGATGAACCAGACCTTCTCATTGAGACGGAAAGAAATTGTAGAAGAGGAGCCTCCAGTGAAACGCATGATGGAACGCTGGCCAGCACTTTTCAGAAAACAGCAGGTATGTTAACAAATGTATTTAATGTAAATAAAATAAAGCATACAAATACCAAAATGTTCACTGTTTGTCACAAAACAGTGTGGTGTAAAACAAATTATAGCTGTCTTTGTGTTTTGTGCTAAAAGGTTTTTGCAGAGTTCACAAGGGTGGCAAGTAAAGATCTTGAACAAGACTTTTTTGAGTCCTTGGACAGCCACAGCCCACGATTACTTGAGATCTTTAAATCCAAGAAAGGAATTGTTGGCAGGACACTTGCAGAGATCCTTGCCCAAGTTGAAATGAAGGTAAGCAATTTTAGGCATTGTGAAAGTTATTACTTTTTTTATTTTTATTTTTTAAGTCTTTTAAGATGAAGACCTTTAGAAGAAGCTGTTTTTCCTTTAAGGTTTAGATTTGTTAGTTTTTCTATAGCTTTGTTATTGTCACCAAATTACTAACATGAAAACTGACCGTGAATTGTCATAGAACACCATTGTTTTCCAAAAAAATATGAAAACCAAATAAACAAATTTTTGCGCTGTGTAATGTTTCTCGCTTTTTTAATAGTCTTTGCCAAAAAATGGCACCCAATGGCAAAGACAAACAAGTTACACAAGACAGTGAAAACACCAACAATACTTTTGGAGTAGATCATTTCATTATTTGAAGAAAATGCTTATTCTTGGTTTGTTCTTCCCTCATTTGTAGACCCATGATGTTGTAGCAATGCAAACTGCTATCCTACGTTGTCTTCCAGTATTTCTCTGGGATGATGGTAGTGATTTTTTTTTAAGTCTTTGTTTTAAGTATTACATAAAAGGTTTAGGTTTACCAATGCAAGTATAACCAAATTTAAGGTTAACCTTAAATTAAACCTTATATTTAATATCTTTATTTTTGTCTGCAGGATTCAGATGCAGTCACGGATATCGCCCAGATTACTGTTGGGATATTGACTGTTGTGCCTGAAGACAGCCAGCAACCAGATCCAAATGCCCTGCACCTTGAGCCATCCAGCATTGGCATCATACTGGAAGGTAGCATAGTTATGGATAACATTGAAAGCCGCGCTCAAGCTATTTGCCTGACTTTTGGACTGATTTACAACCTTCATTTGGACTATCCCAAAAGACTAAAGAACACCTTTGACTTCATTCAGAGGGTGATGCTGAACCTGGGAGTAGGTAAACTGAGCCCAAAACTTCAGAGCTTGAAAGATGCACTTTTGCAGTAGGCAGCAGGTATGTACGGCTGGCATATTTAGATAGCAGATTCCTAGACACTTGATTGGACTGTTCAGTGTTTTTACATATTTACAACTTAAAGCCACAGTGTGATTCTTACTGATATGTACAGTCAGTCAGATTTTGATTGTCTTATGTTTCATTTGAGTGATACAGGTTAAATGTTCAAGGCCACCCTTGAACCTAAATTAGCTTAAGTTTAAGTAAAACTTTTAGTTTAGTGTTGTAATTAATTTAATCTCTTCTGGAAATGGAGAAACAGACCTTGGTGCTTACTTTCTGAGTTTTTTATTTGACGGACAAAAAAAAGTGTTAAAATTATTTGAAGCCTAAGTAAAAAGTAGATGGATTTCTATTCTCTTTCCAAATAGAAAGAACGCTGTGCATTGTGTCATAGTATAAATGTACTTCCTTTATGTGTTTAAGAAAAGAGAGATTTTTGCTAAATTTGCTAAATTCTCTTCAAAGTTCAAATGGTCACAGCTTTGCTGTCTGGTTACTATAGTTGTTAGGTTCTGAAGTAGTTGGACTTGAGTATGCAGTTCATTGAAATGCAGTTAAATTTCAGGATCGTGAAAAGTCATCAATGTTATCAGCCGCCTTTTAGTTTTTGTTTAACACTTATAGCTAAGCTAGTGGAAACGTTGAGCCTAGTTAAATGCATTAAACATCACTGAACATTTGTTTCTGTTACATAAACTGTGCCAAATGAGTATTAGGGTCCTAGCACGTAGTGCAGGGACCCTATTGTATTTGTTAGGATTTTTAGGGTCCTAGCACGTAGTGCAGGGACCCTATTGTATTTGTTAGGATTTTTCTTCTTCTTCTTCTTATTATTTTTCTCGGCTGAAACGCGTTGTAGAGCAAAGACCGTAAGGCCTAGAGACACCAAACTTGGAATGAAGGTACAGAAGGCGTGAAATGACTCAGCCACAAAGAATGGCACCGACTGGCCTCAAGGTGGCGCTATAGCAAACCAAAATACGTTTTGGCTTATAACTCCTAAACCAAAATTTTGCCAGACAAAATGACATTTTTCCCAGGTTCCTTGGGTCAAAACCTATCACTTTGCCATTTGGACCATTAAGCTCCGCCTACTTAGATCTTTTTCTAATTAGCATAATATGCAAAACCTACTTTTGCGAACTAGTCTTAGGGTTTAAGCCCGAAAATTCTGAAAAAAATCTCAAAAAATTCTCCAGACACTGATCCTCAATAATTATCAAAAACATGTCGACTTTTGTAAACAAGATGGCCGCCATATGCAAATGAACCCTTTCGAGAAAATACTTAATTAATTAAAAATTCTGTAACTCAAACATGCTTCATCCAAAAAAATTTGACAGTTTGGAATTTGGTTTAGGACATGATTCTGAGGTGGCCTATCAAGTTTGGCGCATTTACATTTATAGGGGGCGCTATAAAGGCTACATAACTGTTTTTCGGCAACCGTAAGTCCGATCAAGCTGAAACTTTGCACACTTCATCTTTGAGACAGTCTATAAGTGAATCTTTAAGGACGTTTTGATACATGAAAATTGTTGGACGCCATTAACCAATCGGCTTTTAGTAGGCATTTGGCAGGCTTAACATTAACCAATCAGCATGAAACTTCACTGGTATGTCTTTGGAGGGACTTTGCAACAGCCAGTAAAATTTCAAAAGATTTGGCCACTAGGTGGCGCTATTTTGGAAAATCGGGTGTATCTCATACAAAATTCAACCTAATGTCAAACAAATGCATTCCCCTCATGCACTGGAGTATTCCAAACAACTTTGTAAATAGAATTGTATTAAAAAAATGCATAGTTATTTTTTAATCATTAAAGGTTTAAAAATGCTACTTTTCGAACTAGTCCCTGGATTTTGATCATAGCCATTCCAAACTGGTCTTAAAATACTCTGTGGAGTCTCTAGGTAAATAATTATCAAAAAAAAGTTGACTTTTGTACTTAACATGGCTTCTATAAATCAACAAATCACTTCGGCCTTGGAATTTACAGCCTATATTGCTATAACTCCTCAGTCTTTACTCAGATCAACTTAGTTTTTTACAGACATGTGGCAACTAAGACTCTGATGAGATGTACAAAGATTAGTGCAGTTTGGCCTTTAGGGGGCGCTATAGCATCTAAAAACACTTAAAATCACTAAAATGCTTATTACAATGTTATTACACAATCTATAGCCAAAACTCTGATGTCATTTGATTCAGCTCTCAGTCCTGCATAACTTTGTAATTACATGTTGTGTCAGAAAATGGACTACTGCTCTGCAATTTTGACCTATTCGTTCAGAAATAACATCTTATAAAAGCAAGGGTCAAAGGTCAATCTCAATGAAACTTGGTACGCATGTCTGTCTCAGGCCCTTGATCAATGATCTAAACACTTGGAGGCTTTTTGAATAATCCTAAGGCCTTTAATCTTAATTCTGTGTGCCATAATAGTCCCTAATGCTATAAGGGCCTGTCCACATAAGCCTCAGCCTCTATAATGTTAATAGACCACTGCTGATTATTTATGGTGAATGAAGACCTGAAGATAAACTCCCACTTCCTATAAGTTTTACCTCTCTGTCTGTAAACAAGGTCCAAACTGCTTTAAGCCTTCTGAGGCCTCAAGGGTTTAAAAGCAGCTGAACAGTTCTCAGTGGGCCTCTACAGCACTGAGCTGAAAGTGAGATGTTCCTTTTTTGATAAATACAAACGAATGACATGGTTCCTATGACCTGAATGAACATGAAAACTGCAGGGGGCCAAGCACTTCCTGAGCTGTAAACCTGTATTATCTTTTATAGATCTAAAAAACAAGGTCTCAGTGGACCCTACAGCACTGAACTGCTTTAGGCCTTGTGAGGCCTTGCTGGAACCCTATTCCAAAATTATCTTTATAGTAGGACTTATGATTATTGCTAGGGACCCTCAATTGCCGCTTGCGGCTATATTTAGGGGGCCAAGCACCGAAGGTGCTGGAACCCTATTGTTATTATTATTATTAGGGGGCCAAGCACCGAAGGTGCTGGAACCCTATTGTTTTTGCTGAGATTTTTCTTATTATTATTATTATTATTATTATTATTATTATTATTATTCTTCCGCTCGATTTTTGACCTAGAAGTTGTTCCAGAGCAGCCATCTTAAGCCATCCAGACACCAAATTTGGTGTGAAGATAGTTTGTATAAAGATCTAGCCACACACCTAAAATGGTGCAGATTGGCCTCATGGTGGCGCTATAGCGCAAGCCTTCGCGTTTTGTCAAATATCTCCTGAACCATGAGACATAGAGTCAAAATTCTTTCTGATTCTTATCGCGTGATCAATTCTGAAACAACGCTACGCTGCAACTTTATAGCTCCGCCCACTTTTGCTGCACCATTTTTTTCAAAATGTGTGAAACTAATTAAGTTGAACTAGTCCGAGGATGTTCATGATACCCCATCAATATAGGTGTCAAAATGTTCGTCTGAGTCTGCAGGTACAGAATCATATAAGATGTTTGCATATTTGTCAACAGTATGGCTGCCAGAGGCCAATTAAGCACCTGCACATGGAGCTAAATTTACTAAATTGCTTATAAATCTGGAATGCTGAAGTCAATTCTCACCAAACTTCGGAGGTTGGTTGAACACTTAAATCTGGGGACGCTCACTTAATTTGGGTTCAATTAGTCAATAGGGGGCGCTGTAACAGACAAAACATTGTTTCTCAGCTACTGTACACTCAATTAAGCTGAAACTTTGCACGCTGCATCTTTGTGCTACTCTATGAAGGATATATTATGGACATTATGATAATTGAAAAAAATATGGTCGTAATTAGCCAATTAGCATTAAACTTGGTTTTGACTGGCTAAACATTAGCCAATCATCACGAAACTTAAATAGTATATTCATGCAGACATTCTGTAGTAGCCTATACATTTTGGTGTCAATTGGCCTCTAGGTGGCGCTGTTTTAGGAAAAACGTGTTTATGTCCAAATACTTTTGGTGAGGGGCAATAAAATTGCAATCACGTGATGCAGTGCACTTAGCGTAACAACTTTCCCATTACAAGTCTGTTAGAAATCTTTTTAGTTTTTCTGCAATTATAAAAAGTATGATCAAGCCAATTAACAAACTAGTCTCTGAGTTTTCATGATATCGTCTCAAAACTGGTCTAGAATGATTTAGTGGAGTCTCAAAGTAAATAATTATATTTAAAACATTCACATTTTCTTAAATCCTCCCTGCAGTACATAAATCAGTAAGTGCGTCATGGGTTTTCTGACACAAGGAGCTATAATTATATCAAAGATAGACCAGTTGAAATCAAACTTACAATACATGTCTACAAACGTGAATAGACCGATAAACAGAGCATTCCTTCAAATTTTGGCATGAATAGGTCTCAGTGGGTCACTACAGAGCAGGACTTTCACTAAATGCATTGCTTAATCTCCTGGGCAAGCACTTCCTTTTTTTTGACCACTAGATGGAGCCAAATGAAAATGAATGACATGCTGCCAAGTAACATGAGTGAAAACTGCCTGAGCCTTTCTTATTAAACACAGCCCGTAATTTTATTTTCTTTATCTTGATTGATCTAGAACCAATCTAAGCAGTCTAAAATTACATACTTAACAGTAAATGCTGGCTTCGTTGTGCAAAATGGTTCCAGCGTGTGATTTTAGAAGTGTTACCAGGCTGTAATGAGTCCATTGCCTTCCTTTAAATCTGAGGTATTTACAGGTTGAATGTTACCCAGGCTGCGTGCTAGAAAGTCATGAGAGAAGTGTTTTCAATCACTTCCTTTTTAGAGGTTTCTGACATAAGTGATTATAATTATGTCACGGATTGCCCGATTGTGATCAAATTTGGAATACATGTCTAAAAATTAGCTTAGACCGAAAATCAGACCATGAATCTAAATTTAGACTTGATTAGGCCTTAGTGGGCCTCTATATAGCTGCATTCATTGTGAGCATGTCTTCATCTGGTTTTGTTGTACACTACCTTTTTTGACCACTAGATGGAGCCATAAGACCAGTAATGGATAAGGTCTGGCTTAGTCATGCGGTCTGTCCATGCTGAGATTGCTTGGCCCCCTAAATATAGCCGCAAGCGGCATATTTAGGTGCTGGAACCCTATTGTTTTTGCTGAGATTTTTCTTATTATTATTATTATTATTATTATTATTCTTCCGCTCGATTTTTGACCTAGAAGTTGTTCCAGAGCAGCCATCTTAAGCCATCCAGACACCAAATTTGGTGTGAAGATAGTTTGTATAAAGATCTAGCCACACACCTAAAATGGTGCAGATTGGCCTCATGGTGGCGCTATAGCGCAAGCCTTCGCGTTTTGTCAAATATCTCCTGAACCATGAGACATAGAGTCAAAATTCTTTCTGATTCTTATCGCGTGATCAATTCTGAAACAACGCTACGCTGCAACTTTATAGCTCCGCCCACTTTTGCTGCACCATTTTTTTCAAAATGTGTGAAACTAATTAAGTTGAACTAGTCCGAGGATGTTCATGATACCCCATCAATATAGGTGTCAAAATGTTCGTCTGAGTCTGCAGGTACAGAATCATATAAGATGTTTGCATATTTGTCAACAGTATGGCTGCCAGAGGCCAATTAAGCACCTGCACATGGAGCTAAATTTACTAAATTGCTTATAAATCTGGAATGCTGAAGTCAATTCTCACCAAACTTCGGAGGTTGGTTGAACACTTAAATCTGGGGACGCTCACTTAATTTGGGTTCAATTAGTCAATAGGGGGCGCTGTAACAGACAAAACATTGTTTCTCAGCTACTGTACACTCAATTAAGCTGAAACTTTGCACGCTGCATCTTTGTGCTACTCTATGAAGGATATATTATGGACATTATGATAATTGAAAAAATATGGTCGTAATTAGCCAATTAGCATTAAACTTGGTTTTGACTGGCTAAACATTAGCCAATCATCACGAAACTTAAATAGTATATTCATGCAGACATTCTGTAGTAGCCTATACATTTTGGTGTCAATTGGCCTCTAGGTGGCGCTGTTTTAGGAAAAACGTGTTTATGTCCAAATACTTTTGGTGAGGGGCAATAAAATTGCAATCACGTGATGCAGTGCACTTAGCGCAACAACTTTCCCATTACAAGTCTGTTAGAAATCTTTTTAGTTTTTCTGCAATTATAAAAAGTATGATCAAGCCAATTAACAAACTAGTCTCTGAGTTTTCATGATATCGTCTCAAAACTGGTCTAGAATGATTTAGTGGAGTCTCAAAGTAAATAATTATATTTAAAACATTCACATTTTCTTAAATCCTCCCTGCAGTACATAAATCAGTAAGTGCGTCATGG
>JAMWET010002876.1:0-17500 GCA_024036415.1 Prochilodus magdalenae
AGGCACTGTGGTTCACATGTGTGGTCACCTCAACCAAAGACCCCATTTCCACATAATTAAACATTCCCCAAAACATCACGGGGGGCTCATTTTTTTTGGGAACCTTGGGAATATTATTATGCTGACAATATGAATATTTTCTATTGAAATTACATTTAGACATGATTAGCCTCATGCTAGCCATCATGGGGAAACCTGGGTGAGCAATGAAGCTGTCAACACGAGGAAACTGTAGCCTGGAAACAGGCAAACAACACAGACGCCTCTTTCAGAACATCAATGTGCGAAGCCACAAAGGCCAAAGAGGTTCCATTCGTCTGCTGTGATCCGCCCCTCTAAGTGTGTGATCACTCTCAGCCTGTGTGGTTTAACTGCTTGCATTTGTCAGACAAGTTTGTTCAGCCGAACGAAGGTGGCACTGACTCAAAGATTAGACAGGCCGTTAAATAAAGGTCATCAATAAAGGTCGTCATCCTGTCTTCGTCCTACAGAGGGAGCCGATTAACCTGAAAGGCAGAGACATGAAAGGAAAATGAATCACAGCGCAGAACCGCGTGGGTTTCATCCGTTATCTGACACTTCCCTTCCAAAACAAGACCTTTTCCAGCACCGGGAGGAGTGCGGGCCGATTCCTGGAAGATCTCACCTTACTGAGCATCACTTCACGGAACACGGTGATCAGAGGATGACTGTGTGACTCTGAGGTCAGAGTTAAGTATATATCCAGACACAGGGACCCAGAATTCCCAAATCCCAAACTGTTATGGAACAGGCTCATAAGTATTTACACCTCCAACTTTTGCAAAATGGTGAACTGGGTGGAGAGGTCTAGCGTTCCAGGCTGGAGAGGGAATGTCAGCACTTTCCATGGTCTTCCCAAAGATCCCAAGCTCACCAGCTGCTTAACAATGCTCGGGTCCACCTTAAATCCTATAGCTTGTACAGGCGCCAGAAAGTAACTGCGGCACCATTTAAGGTGGACTATAAACGACTGGTGAACAGGAGCATCGGCTCCCACATCTTTAACAGGATCCCGGAATCCTGCAATCGGCACATTTTACTCCGGACAGTTTTCCAAACTCTTGGACAACATGGAGCTCTGCTCAACATTGACCCTGAAGAGACTGAAGAGAGCAGCAGCTCCACCTTTCTTAGCAATTCCCCAACCCTAATACTTGGAAGGAGAAGCTTCCCAAGAACATAAGGAAGGACCCCTAAGAGGAGCCATGACTCAAATGAGAAACGTCGTAAGAGCATGAGTTACTGAGAGGAACCAAGACTCACAAGAAGACGCTTCCTGAAAGCAGGAGGAAGAACCCTTGGAGGAACCATGACACAAAAGGAGAAATGCCCTAGGAGCTGGAGGAACTGAGAAGAACTACAACTCAAGGCGAAGCTCCTCAAGAGCATGAAGAAGAAGCCCTGAGAGGAACCAAGACTCAAAAGAAGAAATGTCCTAGGAGCATGAGGAACTGCTGAGAGAACTCAGAAGGCGAAGCTCCTCAAGAGCATGAAGAAGCAACCCTGAGAGGAACCAAGACTCAACAAGGAATGTCCTATGAGCTCCTGAAGAAACATCGAAGGATAAGTTCCTCCAAGAAGCTCTGAGAGGAACTAAGACTCAAATGAGAAACGTCATAAGAGCATGAGTTACTGAGAGGAACCAAGACTCACAAGGAGATGCTTCCTGAAAACAGAAGGAAGAACCCTTTGGGAGGAACCATGACACAAAAGGAGAAATGTCCGAGGAGCATAAAGATGAACCCCTGAGAGGAACCAAGACTCAGAAACTTCCTAAGAAAATAAACATCTGAAAGGAGCCAAGACTCACAAGGAGAAGCTCCCCGAGAACACGTAGGTGAGAGTTCCTCTCGGTTCCACTGAGAGGAACCAAGAGTTGGAAACACCTTCAGACATTACTAAATGACCACCATTTCAACTGTAGACAATGTGCGGATCCCTACAGCCACCTGAAGGTCAAAACCCACAGGGAGAATCCCAAAGAGCACCACCTCAAGGATAACTCTGATATCTAGTACCATGTACGTGTTAGAAGGGCTACAGACGCATACGTACGGTGGACTATTATGATCCTTCTGCCCTCAGAGCAGGTGCGTTTTCTATTCAGCAGAATGTTCTTTCGGAGAAGAGTTAGAACCAGAAGAGGAGAGGGCAATTGTGTGAGAGATAGAGGGATAGAGATACTAATCCATTCATGAGAATGAAACACAGTGATGCGTGTTATGAAGAAAGAATGAGCTTCAGTGTGAAAGTCACTCTTATCACAGCAGCTCTTTCAGCACACTCGCTAACCGCACTTACAGAGGTGCAGGTAAAAACATCTGGCATCTAGAAAATTAAATTTATAATATTTCTAGGGCACCGAAAGAAATTCATGGCCGAAGCCAAAACTGGACTAAACGGACCATTTGGCTGAAGGCTGAATACTGAACGCAGGTTTTCAGTGTTTCATTCATTCACTTTTTCACCCACAAGATGAAACGAATAGGCTAAGGCTCCCGACGATTAGCCAGGCAGACCTGTGGGCCACATCTGGCAAAGACGCAGGCACTGAAGGAATACTCTTGGTCGGCACTGGCACTCAAACCAGCTGTGAGCCAGAGAAGAGGACCACCTGGTTACTAGATTGCAGATTGAGGCCCACCTGTCCCATGAACAGATCTGAGAGTCTACTTCTGGGCACATGATATGAGCAAGAGTTTGCCTGAGTTTTGGGGTGAAGGCATGCCACTAATGCACAGAGCAACGTCTGCCTACATCTCGCTTCCGGAAGCGGTCCACCCAAGTACCGTCAGGACTCAAAACAGGCAGGTGGCATCCAGATGAAAATTTATAACCGTTGGGAGGATAGTGGCTGTCTGGGATGTATGTCCGATGGCTGACAGCCGACACCGGCATCCCAGCAGACACGCCGACACCGGCATCCCAGCAGACACGCCGACATCCCAGCAGACACACCAACACCGGCATCCCAGCAGACACGCCAACACAGGCATCCCAGCAGACACACCGACATCCCAGCAGACACGCCGACACCGGCATCCCAGCAGACACGCCAACACAGGCATCCCAGCAGACACACCGACATCCCAGCAGACACGCCAACACAGGCATCCCAGCAGACACACCGACATCCCAGCAGACACGCCAACATCCCAGCAGACACCCCGACACCGACATCCCAGCAGACACGCCGACAATCCCAGCAGACAAGCCGACACCGACATCCCAGCAGACACGCCGACATCCCAGCAGACACGCCGACACCGACATCCCAGTAGACACGCCGACACCGACATCCCAGCAGACACACTGACACCGACATCCCAGTAGACACGCCGACACCGACATCCCAGCAAACACGCCGATACGACATCCCAGCAAACACGCCGATACGACATCCCAGCAAACACGCCGATACCGACATCCCAGAAAACACGCCGATACCGACATCTCAGCAGACACGCCGACACCAGCATCCCAGCAGACACGCCGACACCGGCATCCCAGCAGACACGCCGACACCGGCATCCCAGCAGACACGCCGATACCGACATCTCAGCAGACACGCCGACACCGGCATCCCAGCAGACACGCCGACACGGACATCCCAGCACGAAACACACCCAGCAGATACGACATCCCCAGCAAACACCCGAACAGACCAGTCCCAGCAGACACACCCATACCGACATCCCCCAGCAAACACGCACCGATACCGACAGCATCCCAGCCACAAAACACGCCAGATACCGACATCAACAGCAGACACCCCCGACACCAACCGGCACCTCAGCAGACACCGCAAGACCACCAGCATCCCAGCAGACACGCCGACACCGGCATCCCAGCAGACACGCCGACACCGGCATCCCAGCAGACACGCCGACACCGGCATCTCAGCAGACACACCGACACCGACATCCCAGCAGACACCCCGACACCGACATCCCAGCAGACACGCCGACACCGGCATCCCAGCAGACACGCCGACATCCCAGCAGACACCCCGACACCGGCATCCCAGCAGACACGCCGACACCAGCAGACACGCCGACACCGGCATCCCAGCAGACACCCCAACACAGGCATCCCAGCAGACACGCCGACACCAGCATCCCAGCAGACACGCCGACACCGGCATCCCAGCAGACACGCCGACACCGACATCCCAGCAGACACGCCAACACCGACATCCCAGCAGACACACCGACACCCCAGCAGACACGCCGACAGCATCCCAGCAGACACACCGACACCGACATCCCAGCAGACACACCGACAGCATCCCAGCAGACACACCGACACCGACATCCCAGCAGACACCCCGACACCGACATCCCAGCAGACACGCCGACACCGACATCCCAGCAGACACGCCGACACCGACATCTCAGCAGACACCCCGACACCGACATCTCAGCAGACACCCCGACACCGACATCTCAGCAGACACCCCGACACCGACATCCCAGCAGACACGCCGACACCAGCAGAATTATCCTGGATTACAGTCCCTCCAACTGTACACACTACACCCGCTGCAGATTCATACTGGACCAAATTCACTCCACAGTTATTACTAGGAATCAGCTGGTGCTTTTTGTTCTGATGAGTTATCTGCCTCTTCGTTGGATGTTCTGTCCTCGAGTTCAGCTGTAGGGAATTCTGGGAAGTCTGTGCAGTGCTGGCTGAAACTCGTCCCTGGATGTCTGTGAAAGAGTACCGGACACTAAAAAGCTCTCCCCCCGCGCTCCCCCCGCGCTCCCCCCGCGCTCCCCCCGCTTTGAAGAGTGAACTCTGCTGCCCAGTTTTCAGACACAAGCGGCTCATCAAAGTCCCGAATGCGCGACCAGCCTGCGGGTCTGATGCGGCGGGCCGTGGGCCAGAGGCCTGCAGGGCCGGCGGGGTTTCATCTGACTCCAGGCCTGTCCAGCTCCCTGTAATTTTACATTAGTCTTAGCTAATGGTGCGGCTAATGGCCGTGTGCACGCATTTCAGTCGGGCTGAGCTACACGCTGCTGCAGATTGATGGATATCAGAGATGAAAGTCCTCAGCCAAGAGTTTGGTGGGCTTGCTGACTGAATGGGGGCACACAGACACACACACACAGAAACATAGAACTGTAAACGCTGAGATGGATTAGACGAGGAGGAGGAGAATTACATGAATTGAACGAAAGCATGCGAGAAAAGAAAAGGGAGGGAAGAGAGGAAGAAAGAGGACAAGATAGAGAGAGAGAGAGAGAGAGAGAGAGAGGGAGAAGACTGTTGGTGTTCTCATGTGACCTGTGTGTGTGTGTGTGTGTGTGTGTGTGTGTGTGAGTGAGTGAGTGAGTGAGTGTGTGTGTGAGTGAGTGAGTGTGTGTGTGTGTGTGAGTGTGTGTGTGGGTGTGTGTGTGTGAGTGTGTGTGTGTGAGGAGTGTGAGTGAGTGTGTGTGTGTGAGTGTGTGTGTGAGTGAGTGTGTGTGTGTGAGGAGTGTGAGTGAGTGTGTGTGTGTGAGTGTGTGTGTGAGTGAGTGTGTTATCAGTATTCAAGGTGAAGGCCCATAAATATTTCAGTAAGCTGAAACCTTCACTCACACAGAGACCAGCACTCAGTCAAACTGGGGGAGAGAGAGAGAGAGAGAGAGAGAGAGAGAGAGAGAGAGAGAGAGAGAGAGAGAGAGAGAGAGAGAGAGAGAGAGAGAGAGAGAGAGAGAGAGAGAGAGAGAGAGGGAATGAGAGAGAAAGAGAGAGAGAGAGAGAGAGAGCGGTATTGTTGGAAGAAATAAGAGAGAGAATAAGACTGATGAAGAGGGAGAGAGATAAGTGACTGGGTGAGAAATAAGTGGTGAGAAGTAAGAAAAGAAAGGGAGAATTAAAAAAGAAAGACAGGTAAGGGGGAGAGAGAGAAAGCGTGTGCTAGAGAGAGAGTGTTAGGGTAAATTAGAGAGAGAGAAAGAATTAGAGAGAGAGAGGAGGGAGATAGATAAAGTATAGGAAAGAGAGAGAGATGAGGGAGAGAGAGAGAGGGAGAGAAAGAATTAGAGAGAGAGAGGAGGGAGAGACAGAGAGTGAGCGAGAGCGAGAGAGGAGGGAGAGAGAAAGAGAGAGAGAGAAAGAGAAAGAGAGAGAGAGATATATAAAGTATAGGAAAGAGAGAGAGGAGGGAGAGAGAGAGAAAGAGGAGGGAGAGAAAGAATTAGAGAGAGAGAGAGAAAGAGAGGCGAGGTAAAGAGCTGCCTCAACATTCCTGCATAATTAAACAGTTACATGTCAGCAGATGCTCCAGCTCACTGAGTCAGAGTCGTTTACAGTGGTGGTGAAGGTAACCAGACGTCCACCTGTAAAAGCTCCCTCAGAAAGTTACCACAGAGTTATAAATACACTGCTGATCTCTGAGACGCTGTCCTGGAACGGATCTGTACCGATGCAGCCTGACCTCTTCATGGTGGAGGGATATATTAAAGGTGGTCTAGGGTGGGTAAATAAATTCCCTTCCCGAGGATCCCAGCTGTCAGGGGCACACGGTTGATGGTCATCTTCAAACCAGGCTGAAGTTGCTTCCTATTCCCCAGCTTCCTTATCCAACCTTCCGTTCCACCTTAAATGCTGCAGCCTGTATAGGCACCGGATTGTAACTGCGGCACCATTTAAGGTGGAACTCCAGCTCCCACATCTCTAACAGGATCCCGGAAAACTTGTAGTCTGCACATCTCACTCCGGACAGTTTTCCAAACCTGTCTGGACGATATGGAGCAGCTCCGCTCAGTATTTGACCCTGAAGAGACTGAGGAGAGGAGCAGCTCCACCTTTATTAGCAGCACCACCCCAACACCAGCCTGTAAGTAGCAGCCATGCTGTGTGATTGTATCCGTGTTTGCTGGTTGGAGCAGATCATCTTAATCTGAGAGCTCCATAGTGAGGATCAACTTTAACCTACTGTGTGTTGGTGTCCAGATGGAGCCAGTAGCTAGTACAGGGAACGTTAGCGACTAGCATTAGCGCCAAGTAACTAGCATAGCTAACTCAATAGTATGAGGGCGGAGCTTATTTAAACTCTTTCACTCACATAAACACAAAATCATCACTGCCTGGATTTAGTAGCACGTTCGGGACGAGGCTTTGGCCACCAGTCTGTAGGGGGTGGAGATGATTAATGACTCAGGCTTTGTGCACCTGGAGGACTCGAATCTACAGAGACACAAAATCGAGGCCCGAAAAAAGACAGACAGGGGAAGAGACAGAAGGACAAGATCCGTAACATCACCCAGAGCAGAGAACCGCAGCTCTAATCCCGAGACAATCACCGGATTAGACATCAGGAGGAACGAGGGAGGGGACGGGAGGTGGAGAGAGGGAAGAAGGAGACGAGCAGCAGGAACGTAAACAGATGATCACATGATCTGACTCAGATTCATCATATACACAGTCTTTTCTCGGTACCTGACTGACCCAACCTGTACTGTAGGTGGCGTGGTGGTGGTGTGTTAGTGTGTGTGGTGCTGGTGTGAGTGGATCAGACACAGCAGTGCTGCTGGAGTGTTGAGACACTGTGTCCACTCACTGTCCACTCTATTAGACACTCCTACCTTGCTGCTCCACCTTGTAGATGGACAGTCAGAGACGATAGCTCATCTGCTGCTGCACAGTGCAGTGTTGGTCATCCTCTAGTCCTACATCAGTGGACGCTGTTGTGTTAGACGATTCTCAGTCCAGCAGTGACACTGAGGTGTCCAGCACCACTGCTGTGTCTGATCCACTCACACCAGCACCACCACATCAGTGTCACTGCAGTGCTGAGAATGATCCACCACCCACATCCTACCTGCTCTGTGGTGGTCCTGTGGGGGTCCTGACCATTGAAGAACAGGGTAATACAGTACACAGAGAAACAGATGGACTACAGTCTGGACCTGTACACCTACAGAGTGTCCTGTAGGGTCAGTGGAGCTGATAAGATGGAGAGTGAGTGTAGATACAGGGAGGTGGATTTGATGTTATGGCTGATTAGTGAAATGTTGCTCGGTTTAAGAGACATGCTCTTAACAAGCGAAATGACCGAAAATGACCAAAATCACAAAGTGAGAATTTTAAGATATATAAATAATAAATTAAAATAAAAAACTTTACCTGCCAGAATCTCATTTTCTACGGAGTATCAGCTGGAAATAGATTGGAACCCTGCTATGCAGTGATCAGGAGGGGGTGTATATCCTTTGACAGGCTGGTTCGTTTCGTGAAATGTGTCCGTGTCTCCGTTTATACCGTGTCCAGTGAAAGTGTCTCTAAACTGAAAGTGTGTATCTGTGTAAAAGTTTATACGTCTATTTTTCAGCGAAGCCACCACAGCAGAAAAGATGTTTTGGCTGAATAAGGCCTTTTCCCAGACTCCGTGTCCGGACGTGGAAGTGTACAGTGGTTGTTTTTGTTTGGGAGTGAGTGCTGATGATGACAGTCCAGTTCTCAGCTGGGGATCGTTCTCCCTGCAGGCCAGAGAGGACTCTACTGAAATAACTCCAGCACAACACTCAGCAGCTCAGAACACTCTGGATCTGTTCTATCCTTTATCGAGAACGTATGTATATGGGATATATGTCCATCTACACTGTACTGCCAAACGTATTCGCTCGTCTGCCTTCACGCGCTTATGACCTGACATATGATGTCCCATACTCAATCCATAGGGTGTAATATGATGCCGGCCCACCCTTTACCACTACAGCAGCTTCGACTCCTCAGGGAAGGCTTTAGGAATGGGATTATGGGAATCTCTGACCATTCTTCCAGAAGCGCATTCGTGAGGTCAGACACTGATGTTGGACGAGAAGGCCTGGCTCTCAGTCTCCGCTCTGAAGGTGTTCTATCAGGTTGAGGTCAGGACTCTGTGCAGGCCAGTCAAGTTCCATCCCACCACACCACATCCATGTCTTTATGGAGCTTGCTCTGGCACAGGCCAGAAGTAACTGGGAACCAAGTAGACCCTAACCTCCCCGGACAAAACAGGAGTCACCTCTTAATGGTTGAGGTGACTGTGAATCTAAACCGCAGTGCCTACACTGAAGCTGCTGGAGAACCAGGTTCTGCCTTATGCTCATCAGCTTACCGAGGAACAGAACATTCCTATACTGGTACTCCATAAGCTCCAAGATGTGACTGATCTGCATGGTGAATATTCAGAAGCATTCACACATCTGGAGTGGCCCGCAAATTCCCAAGATCTGAATCCTCTTATCTGTGGCAACCACCTGGAACAACCAGTAGACCGCCAGGGAAGGCCAAATCCACCAAATCTGGCCCAACAACTGACCGAGTGTCTGAACACTGTTGTAACCTACATCCAGAAACTTGTTTAGTCCATGCCCAATCCAATCACAGCTGTTACTGGTACACGTGGTGCTATTACACGCCACCTTTGTTTGCCTTCTTGCAGTGGCATTGTAAGGGCAACAGACAAGCCTCGTGCTAATCAGACTTGATTAGGGCGGTATGGTGGTGCAGTGGGTAGTGCTGTCACCTCTCCTCAAGAAGGCCCTGGGTTTGATTCCCCGTCTGGGTAACCAGGATCAAATCCGTGAAGTGCAACACCCACATACACACATACACTAGGGGGCAGTGAGCACACTTGCCCAGAGCGGTGGGCAGCCCTATCCACGGTGCCCGGGGAGCAGTTGGGGGTTAAGTGCCTTGCTCAAGGGCACCTCAGTCGTTACTGTCAGTTCAGGGAATCGAACCGGTGACCCACCGGTCAACATGGCTCCCTAAGCTCCAGCCCACGACTGCCCCATGATCCTTTCTGTGTGGAGTCTGCACGTTCTCCACCTGTCTGTGTGGGCTTCCTCCCAAAGACATGCAGTCAGGTGATTAGGAGATGCTACACTGCCCCCTAGGTGTGCCTGTGTGTGTTTGCCCTGCCCTGTCAGGGACTGGTGACCGGACTAGGGTGTACCCCAGTGACCCAGAAGGATAAAGCAGTGTAGAAGTTGAGTGTTCATGACTAGCGAGTTTCGTGTGACTCTTGAGATTTTAACTCTTGGCACCTGTATCACTGAAGCACGGAACCAACTCATAGCAAGAGCTAGACAGGCTCCTAATGGTGTCCTGTGATAATCCATCCCATGCAGCTTGAACATCCTCACACAGTTCCTGCAGATAGTGCGGTAGGGGTGGAGGTGGAGGAACACCAGGTCTTCTGAATGTGTGACTACAGACAGTTCATCTTGGTGCTGACCACGGTGCCTCCACACACGGATTCGTTGGGCGTCTCCACCGAGACTAAAGCGGGACTCGTCACTGAAGATGAGCCGCTGCCATTCTGAGTCACTCCATGACAGTCTGGTACGACACCACTGCAGTGTTTGGTGACGGTGACGTGGTGTTAAGGACAGTCGTGGTAACGGTCTGAGTGCATGAAGTCCTGGGTGGTGCAGCCGTCTGCCGATGGTGCTGCACTAACAGGATGACTCCTGGAGGACACCACTTCTTACTGAATGCCTGTTATCGCGGCTGTTGGGTCAGTCAGGTACAGCGATAAGGCCCGTCCTTGAATAACACCACATGCACGGCCAAGCGTGAAACTTGGGTCATTCGCATGTCTCACAATGTCAACCCCACCCACCAAGTTTCACTCCTGTCGGTTGATTCCTTCTGGGTGCCTTTTGACGATGAGTGTACGAGAGCTCTGTGATGCTAACTCTTCTGCCTTATTAGTGGCACATGGGAGGGAAAGGCATTGTAGTGGTGTTGGGCCACTGCACGGACACTGCTTCCTCACCGCAGTAAGACGAAACAGCCACACCTTCATAGCCCTAGTTAGAGGTCACCGTCCTGCTGCGAGGAAGCACCATCTACGGAGTTCTGAGGCACTCGGCTGGATCTGAGCTGCTATGATGCATCTGTTCAGCTCAGAATTCATCCAGCAGCTGCTGTCTGCAGTCACATCATCAATAAAGATGACTGATCCACTGGCAGACATGCACCCTGTTACACAAGGTGTGCTAAAACAGGGCTTCACTGGAATCTGAAGCGATGTGTGCTTCGGTTCCACACGAACAGAACATCGTCCGCCTGGTACATCAACACCATTACCGCCGAAGCTAATTGACTTAATACAATACATTGTAGTTCATATGGAAATGACATACACGTCTTAATGAGCCCAGTTAAGTGCGCTATTTGTTCAGGGTCGGGTCAGGTCATTAGCTGTTCCGCATGCTCCTTTCATCACTCTTTTCAGCTTGTCCTCCATCCGTCTGTACACGCTGAAGTTTTCATTACTGAGCATTTACTTACATACACCCACACCTACCTGTATACTGTATTACCCTGTTCTTCAATGGTCAGGACCCCCACAGGACCACCACAGAGCAGGTACGATGTGGGTGGTGGATCATTCTCAGCACTGCAGTGACACTGACGTGGTGGTGGTGTGTTAGTGTGGGTGGTGCTGGTGTGAGTGGATCAGACACAGCAGTGCTGCTGGAGTGTTTAGACACTGTGTCCACTCACTGTCCACTCTATTAGACACTCCTACCTTGCTGGTCCACCTTGTAGATGGACAGTCAGAGACGATAGCTCATCTGCTGCTGCACAGTGCAGTGTTGGTCATCCTCTAGTCCTTCAGCAGTGGGCACAGGGCGCTGCCCCACAGGACGCTGCCCACAGGACGCTGCTGGCTGGATAGTTTTGGTTGGTGGACGATTCTCAGTCCAGCAGTGACACTGAGGTGTCCAGCAGCACTGCTGTGTCTGATCCACTCACACCAGCACCACACACACTAACACACCACCACCACCGTCAGCAGTCACTTGCAGTGCTGAGAATGATCCACCACCCACATACTACCTGCTCTGTGGTGGTCCTGTGGGGGTCCTGCCCATTGAAGAACAGGGTAATACAGTATACAGAGAAACAGATGGACTACAGTCTGGAACTGTATGCAGGAAGCAGCATGACTTCAGTATGTCTTCATGATCATCATCATCTACACTACATACTTCCATTAACAGATTCAGGGAATCAAGAGAACCTCGGTATGCAAGGGACATGAACCAGATCCAGTCCTGAATGGTCATGATCGATCACACACACACACACACACACACACACACACACACACACACACATACATATAAATATATACACACACACACACACACACACACATATACATACATATAAATATATACACACACACACACACACATATATATATACATATATATATATATACATTCTGCATGTCACCCACAGCTAGTCTGAAATGGAAAAAAATGGTGTTTGAGAGACGAAAAGATAAAACCAGCAGAGAGTCAATCACACTCACACACACACACACACACACACACACACACACACACACACACACACACACACACACACACACACACACACACACACACACACACACACACACACACGCTGATAAAAATGCACTGTCCTTCACTCTGGTTACCCAGCAAATAAATATATTACAGCCAAGCCTGAGCAGAATACACAAAGACAGAGAGAGAGTGAGAGAGTAAAAGAGTGAGAGAGAGACACAGACTGACCCCACCACCCCACTGAGAGTTGAGGAGAGCAGCTAAAAGAAAATTGATTGCGTGGTTGTGCTAGATGGTGTGTTCTGATTGGGTTATTTCTTTACCTGTTTGCTTTTGGGAAACATACACCCATATAGACACGGTTCAATAAGCCATTCATGACTTTGGGGGCTTCTCTTCTTTATAGTGGGAGAACCTACACCCACAACCCCGTACGCTCTCACTGGGACACTCCACTCATACTGCGTACAGCCTGCCTCCAGCTCCTCACGGCATGGTTCTGCAAGACGCTGGACACGTTCCCTCTGGGCTGTGTTTGCAGAGCACCCTAATGAGGTGAATCTCCGGTTCTAGCACATTTCAAAGAGGTTCTATTGGATTGAGGGCCGGTGACTAGGAAGATCACCGAAGAACACTCAACTATGGTACTCATGAAACCACTACACCATTACACCACCTCCACCAGCTTGGTCTGATCACTCAAGGCAGATTGGATCCATGGACTCATGGATGCTGTTGGTGACCCTACCATCGCTGTCCCTCAGCGGAAATAGAGATCCACCACACCAGACCATGTCCAGTTGTATGAAGCCTGTGTCCAATAAAGCCTTCTGAACCCAACAGTGTTCCACTGATGACTGAACGGAGAGGTTATGGAAGTTAACTAGTCTGGCCGTTCTCCACTGACCTCTCTCATCAATAAGGTCCTCAGAACTGACGCTGGCTGGGTGTTTCTCTTTACTGCTCCTTTCTGAGCAACTCTAGAGCCTGCCGTCTGTGGAGGTCCCAGGAGATCAGCATTACAGAGACACTTAAACCAGCCCGTCTGGTACCTACAGTCACGCCACGCTCAAGATCACACTTCCTCTCCATTCTGATGGCGGATGTGACCATTACCCTGAAGCTACTGAGCCTGAATATGCATGGGCTTATGTGCTGCACTGCTGCTACACACCTGGCATGAGGGAGTGGGTGCACAGGTGTTCCTAATATAGTGGCAAGTGTACATACAGAGACATATATACACACAGAGGGAGGGAGGGAGGGAGAGAGAGAGAGAGAGAGAGAGAAAAAGGCTAGTGAGAGGAACAAGAGAGAGACAGAGAGAGAGCGAGAGAGAAAGAGAGAGAGCGCGAGAGAAAGCAAGAGAAAGAGCGAGAGAGAGAGAGGAACGAGAGAATAAGGCTAGTGAAAGAGAGAGAGAGAGAGGAACGAGAGAATAAGGCTAGTGAGAGAGAGAGAGAGGAACGAGAGAATAAGGCTAGTAAGAGAGAGAGAGAGAGAAAGAGAGAGAGAGAGAGAGAGAAAGAGAGAGCGAGAGAGAGGATAAGGCTATTGAGAGAGAGAGAGAGAGAGAGCAAGAGAGAGAGAGGAAAGAGCTAGTGAGAGCAAGACGAGAGAGCAAGAGAGAGAGCGAGATGAGAGAGAGAAAGAGAGAGATGAGTAGAGAGAGAGACGGAGGAGGCAGTGAGAGAGAGAGAGAGACAGGACGCCCGAGCGAGAGAGAGAGAAGAGCCCGAGACGAGAGAGAGGCGAGAGGAGATATGAGGGGGAGTGAGAGAGAGGAGAGACGAGAGAGAGAGTGAGAGAGGAGGAGAAAGAGAGGATAGCGAGAGCGAGACAGAGGTAGAGAGAGAGAGAGAGAGAGAGAGAGAAAGAGAGAGACGGGAGACGACGGAGAGAGAGAAGAGAGAGAGAGAGAGAGAGAGAGAGAGAGGGGGGGGAGAGAGAGAGAAAGAAGAAAGTGAGAGAGAGAGAGAGAGAGAGAGATGAGGAGAAAGAGAGAGAGGAGAGAAGAGAGTGAGAGAGAGAGAGAGAGAGAGAAAGAGAGCGAGAGAGCGAGAGAGAGAGAAAGAGAGAGGGAGAGAGGGGGAGAGAGAGAGAAAGAAGAAAGTGAGAGAGAGCGAGAGAGAGAGAGAGAGAGAAAGAGAGAGGGAGAGAGGGAGAGGTGTGAAGATGCCAGATGTGAAGTACGCTCTACTGAAATGATGAAAGGAGCGCTCGGACGCAGGAGCAGCAGCAGATGGGTTCTCGGCAGAATTATACGTCACCTGTTAAATATCACAGGCTGTAAAGGGAGCGAGGTGTTTACCTGAGCTCGCGGATTTCTGCTCCGGAGCGCTGGTAAATATTTCTGTAGCAGGAGAAGACGGAGATCCTCTCTTTCACCGCAGCTCCGGCTGGGCTGAAACACAGCTCTGCTTGTAGGGGACACGAAATGACCCTACCTGCATCCTAAAGCAGTGATGGGCCGGTCTTCACCTCTCAAAGTAAACCGTCTACGCGTGCTCACTCACACACTAACACGCACACAAACTCCACACACTCCATTGGCATGGGCAATCATTAGCCAACCTACGCATCGTGCACTCCATTCTCTCACACGTAACAGCGGCAGGCTCGCGCAGTTCCAGGCAAGAACTCCACAGCGTCATTCAGGCTCGCCTCATCATTCTCAGGAGCTCTCTCTCATCTCTCTCAGAGCCATTTAGCATTCATTCATCTGTACAATTCTCTCTCATCTCCATCGTCATTCTGCTCATTCATTCGCGTCTACTCTACCTCCCTCATTCATCTATCTGTCATTAATACTCTCTCTCTCATTCTATCTCGCTATCCATCTCTCTCTCTCTCCTAGCTCCTTCATTCTCTCTCTCTCTCTAAGTCTCTATCTCTCATTCATTACTCTCTCGATACTCATTCGCTCTCTCTCTCTCTCTTCTCTCTACAAATTCGACTCTCTCATTCTCTCTCTGATCTCAATGTCTCGAATTTATCCTTCTCCTCTCTCTCTCTCATTCATTATCTCACCTCTCTCATTTAATTCTCTCTCGAATTCATGTCTCTCTATCTCTCTCATTCCTATCTCATTCTCTCTCTCTCATTCATTCTCTCTCTCATTCATTCTCTCTCTCTCTCTCTCTCTCTCTCTCATTCATTCTCTCTCATTCTCTCATTCATTCACCCTCTCTCTCTCTCTCCCTCTCTCTCTTTTTGTATTTGCAGGACCAACATATCTCCTGAGTGATCACATGGGAGCCCTCACAGCATCATCTCCACCGTGGGCCTCCTGCCCTGGTTCCCCCGTCATGACTACAATGACCACAAGAGAGTCGCTAGCGTCTGGCTCTGATCATGAACTCCATCTCTCACTCGAACAGAGAACCTATGGGTCGGCTCCACCTTCAAGTTTCCTCCCTCCTGGATTAATCAGACTGGATCTAATAGATGAGCTAAACTGCCTCTCCTGTTAGCTCGGCCTTTCTCTCTTCCACTGGGATTGACTTGACAAGGATGGGTTCCCCCCTTGAGCCTGGTTCCTCTCAAGGTTCTTCCTCGTCACTGTTGTCTCCGTCTTGCTCACGGGGGGCTAGGACCCAGATTTTCCTTCCCTACGTCTGTGGACTCCGTGTTTTCTTTTCCCTTATATAAACTGCTTTTCTGTGAAGCTGCTTTGAGACAACATTAGATTGATTGATTGATTGATTGAAGATACTGTGAAATGTGTTACACTACAGTGGAGAGAATCAAGGGGCGTAGGTGTGGTCACAGTACTGGTGGGGACACAACGGCCAAGACATTACCCCTCTTCATCCAACAGCTACCAGGCCATTCCACGTCATGGCAAGATGCTAGCATGCCTAAACTAGCCTCACCAAAACGAGTAATCTAAAGCTAGCTCTAAACTCGAGACACTGCTAGTGGTGTGAGGGTCCAGGCCCAAACATAGGCAGGAACAAGTCTACCCTCCCAAAATACTGACAGGGACACGTCCCCACTGTCCTGCTGCAAACCCACGCCTATGGACAGAGTACTGAGATGATGGAAATGACTTTTCAACAAGCTGAAAGCTAGAGTTAGCAAAGTAGCTGGTTATCTAGAACCCGTACCTCAGTTCAACCTCGTGTCGCTCACCTCCCCTGGATCCACCCTGTGCTGAGTAAAGAGCGGCAGGTTGTTGTCTGATGTACTTCGACAACTGAGATACGAGCTGCACTAATGCTGGTTTGGTAGCATTAGCATACGTAGGCTAGGCTAGCAGTCAGGATGGGTTGACTCTACACACCTTCCCAATGGGTGTATGGCATGTTGGAGCGTTGCATGCTGGGTAATGTAGTGAGAACACACTGGTGGATGGCTCTAAAGAGAGTAGGACGAGTTTTTAATGAATATCGTTTATGTAAATTCATGTATACTGCACAAAAATGAGATCCTGGCAAGTAAAATGATTGTATATCTAGCTGATACATTTTAAATTACATATTTTGAGATTGTTTTTAGGCTCAATTTTAGACTTGTTTAAGGTGATATTTGCAAAATTCAAAATATCTGGGCAGATAATTTGGTATATTTTAAGCTCATTTTTTCTAAAGTCTAATAAAATTCTATGCCAGTAATCTTAAATGACCTAAAACAATAAAAGATAGCTAGAAATAAGATACAAAATCTTAAAATGACCTTACAACTATCTAAAAATGAGCATTTTAATAAATATAAACTAGATATTAAATCATTTTGCTAGCCAATATCTCATTTTTGCAGTGACGTCCACTTATTAAACTCATTTTAAGAGAATTAATATAATTTCAGATATTTTTATTTGTTGTAGGTTAATTTTTGCTCACTCTATTGGATAGTAATTTGGCATATTTTAAGCAAATTTCCTAAAATTTGGTAAAATTATCTGCCAATATAGTTAGAAAAATTACTTTCTAAAATGTATTATATTATATTATATTATATTATATTATATTATATTATATTATATTAATGTTGTATTCATGTGAAAGATCATACAGGATAGATCAAGGGCTTAATTCTCATAAGCATAATATCATAAGCACCACCCCATTTTAATAGAGGGTTCTCCCCTCCTGCTGATTGTTCAAACCTCAAACATCAGCCTTGCAGCCGATCAAAGCGTCAGGAGATCAGGTGATTCAGACATCACAGCA
>JAMWET010002876.1:25000-52500 GCA_024036415.1 Prochilodus magdalenae
TGTTAATGATTGGCTAAAAGGAGGGACTGCATGTGGGCGTGGCCAAAGACCATAGTGTGAAGGAAGTAGCTGAATCTGCAGGTGTATGGAAGCGTACGGTCATACGGGTCTACCAGCAGTGGCTGAAATCCCAGTCTACAGGGAATTCTCCTCGGAATTGTGCCAGGAAAGCCAAATCTGGACCACCTGACCAATTCTTTAATGAAACATGTCCAGTCCATGGCAAATCCAATCACGCTACTAGATACACCATATATACACCTTAGCCACCTAGCCATACTATAGCAACCACCTGAAATGCCAAGACAACTACCTAGCAATACCATAGAAACCACCTGGGATACCTTAGAAACCACCTGGGATAGCAACTGCCTACGAATACCAAAGCAAACACCTGAAACGCCATGACATCCACCTGGCATCACCATAGCATCCACCCGGGACACCTTAGTAACCACTTGGGATAGGAACTGCCTAGCAACACCAAAGTAAACACCTGAAACGCCGTGACATCCACCTAGCAATTCCATAGCAACCACCTGGATTAACTTAGCAACCAACCAGAAACAGTTTAGCAACCCCCTTGGATACCATAGCAACCACCGAGCAACAACTTAGCTGTTGGTTTCTTGGAGAAACCATAGCAATTGCCTTGCAACACCAAAGCAACGACCATGACAACCACCTAGCCTTGGGATAGGAACTGCCTAGCAACACCAAAACAACATGGGGATAGCATAGCACCTAGCAACCTAGCAACACTGGATTAACTTAGCAACCAACCAGAAACAGTTTAGCAACCCCCTTGGATACCATAGCAACCACCCCACTTAGCAACCATACCAATTGCCAACCACCAAAGCAACGACCATGACAACCACCTAGCCATACTATAGCAACAACATGGGATAGCATAGCAACCACCTAGCAACACCTTAGCAAACACATGAGAAACCATAGCAACCCCATAGCAACACCAAAGCAACCACCTGAAACGACATGACAACCACCTAGAAGTAACATAGAAACCACCTGGGATACCTTAGAAACCAGGATAGAAACTGCCTATGAACAACAAAGCAACCACCTGAAACGCCAAGTTGTTGACCTAGCAATTCCATAGCAACCACATGGGATACCACAGCAATCACCTAGCAACACAAATGACTAAACACCTGACTCAGCAACAAGTGCACCTTCCAGTAGCTTCATTTGGACATCCGGTGAACTAGGACGTGACATTCTTCACATCTGCTACCAGCGTCCAGCACATTCCTAACTGCCCTCCTCACCTCACCTTAAATCAGTTCAGCTTTCAGACTCAGTGACTCGCCAGAGCACAGCTGATACATGCAGTTTCAACTTCTACAGAGGATACAGGCCCCAAAACGCCACCACGAGCCCAGTCTTCAACAGAGGCTCGTACAGAGGACCTGTGAGAATGCAGGACACGGAGACAGTGCAGGCTGGAGCCACACAGACGAGGACGAACAATGAAACCTGATCCTCAATGGAGATCTGGAGAAACAGCGATGAGCTCGCAGATGTTACTGGAAGGCATGCAGTCAGCTCCTCGATGAGGTGGGGTATTTATAGTCTGACGGCGAGTGCATTAAATCACACACAGGTGCACTGGAGTCCAGGTGAAGCTGGGACAGGTGTGCTGGAGTCCGATGTTGGAGTAATGGGGAGTGCAGACAGAACCTAATGCTTTGCTACACATAAGATCCTTCTATATCTCCGATACGAGTCAAGAGTCTAAACTCGCTTATCATATAAATATATATATATATATATATATATATATATATACCTACACCCATCATCATAACAACAGCTGCACCCAGAAGGAGGTGTGGGGTTGCGGTGGTGTTGGGAAGGAAGATAAAGGTGACCAGGATCAATAACTGATGATAAATTTAGACTGATATGATCAATATTTATTGAGCTACACATACAGAAGTCTGTCTCTCAGTATGGCGTCGGGCCGCCGTGTTCGCTAACCCAACACGCCAGACGTCTCGGTATGGAGCTGTAGAGGTTCCTAATGGTGTCCTGTGATAATCCATCCCATGCAGCTTAAACATCCTCACACAGTTCCTGCAGATGGTGCGGTAGGGGTGGAGGTGGAGGGACACCAGGCCTTCTGGACGTGTGACAACAAACCGTTCATCTTGGTGCTGAACACGGTGCCTCCACACACGGATTCGTTGGGCGTCTCCACCGAGACTAAAGCGGGACTCGTCACTGAAGATGACCCGCTGCCATTCTGAGTCACTCCATGACAGTCTGGTACGACACCACTGCAGTCTTTGGTGACGGTGACGTGGTGTTAAGGACAGTCATGGTAACGGTCTGTGTGCATGCAGTCCTGCGTGGTGCAGCTGTCTGCCGATGGTGCTGCACTAACAGGATGACTCATGGAGGACACCACTTGCCTACCGTCGTGGCTGTTGGGGTCAGTCGGGTACAGCGGTAAGGCCCGCCCCTGCTTACGTCGCATTAGCCGTGTCTTCGTTTCAACAACCTGTAATAACTCGGTAGTCCGGAGCTGCTGCCGGCTGTAACCGAGCGGTAAACTCTAAAGGATATTGTTCACCTGTAAGATCCTCAGAAATGTACGCTTCCAGCCGCGTCATTAATAATGCAAGCTAACCATCTTGCGAGTGAATGTTTTATCACCTGTGTGACCGGCAGCAGCTCCAGCGTTCGCTCGGCGCTCTCCTCATGGATCCTCAAACAGATTTTGACCAACTTGGCGTGAGATTCAGGGCTGAATGCAGAATCGGAACAACATAATTATCGGGAACGTCTACCTCACACGGAAGCTGAGGACGAGTGCGTGTGTGGTGGGTGCGGTTTTATATGGGTACATGCTCAGTGCAAACCTGTCCTGGCTTTATGGAACACCCGCGAGGACCAGCAAAGTGGTTTAGAGCTAATAAGGTTCTGTTTACAGGGTTTATTTATTTATTTATTTATTTAAGGAGCTCAAGATTAGGGGGAGGAGTACAGAAAGTCTTGTCACGTATAGATATATATGTATTATATATTAAATATATAAGGGAAATTCTCACCACCACAGAGCAGGTAGTATGTGGGTGGTGGATCATTCTCAGCACTGCAGTGACACTGACGTGGTGGTGGTGGTGGTGTTAGTGTGGGTGGTGCTGGTGTGAGTGGATCAGACACAGCAGTGCTGCTGGAGTGTTGAGACACTGTGTCCACTCACTGTCCACTCTATTAGACACTCCTACCTCGCTGCTCCACCTTGTAGATGGACAGTCAGAGACGATAGCTCATCTGCTGCTGCACAGTGCAGTGTTGGTCATCCTCTAGTCCTTCAGCAGTAGACACAGGACGCTGCCCACAGGACGCTGCCCACAGGACGCTGCCCACAGGACGCTAATGGATGGATAGCTTTGGTTGGTGGACGATTCTCATTCCAGCAGTGACACTCACACCACCACCACGTCAGTGTCACTGCAGTGCTGAGAATGATCCACCACCCACATCATACCTGCTCTGTGGTGGTCCTACTCTGTGGTGGTCCTGTGGGGGTTCTTACCATTGAGATATGGAGATTATGGGGACAGCTTATATGCTGTATAGATGTATTACGTATGGGATACACATATATATCCACAGCCCATGTCTTCACACTGTATAAAAACAATGTGTGTGTGTGTGTGTGTGTGTGTGTGCACGCTTACAACAGTGCAAAGAACAAAGTGGAGATGAAAGGAGACCGCACACAAGTGTGGTTTGAATTTCAATCACAGACATGGACAGAGGCATCAGAGAGCACACACACACTCACCCCCCAACCACACACACACACACTGAGAGAGCTGGTGAAAGCTTCCCCATTAGACACAGCCACATCCTCAATAAACTGATAGCAGACCGGGCTGAGCGCTGGAGCACGTTAGCCGTCCATGTTAATGAGCCGTTTACTGCAGGCTGAGCAGGGACAGCCTCACGCGTTCAGCGGTGCGAGTGCACAAACTTCTCTCTTCCATTAAACTATCCCTGCTGCTACCTCAGACACCACCTAACTATCAAACTGCTCCCAGATCAAAGCGGATCCATTACTGCGCAAAGCCAGCATTTCTAACCTGATCTAATCTGAGGAGATTAGACGCTAATCAATGTACCCGGATGAGGAGCGGGAACGCCAACTTCCAAATAAAGCTAAAAGGTGCTTCCAAAAACGTCTAGGTACTCCCGACCTACTCCCGACCATTACACCTGACCTTAAATGACTCTACATGCCTACACCCTCTGCTCCTTTCAGATGATTCGACACTCCACTCTCTCCTCCCAACCGTGTTGTCAAGGGGGTGAGGGTCTTGACTTTCCAAGACTTGGACCAAGGACAGGGTCTATGCCAATGGATCCTTAATTTCCAAATGCTTCCAAATACTGTAAACTCATACCGAGGATTAGGGCGGCGCTGTGGTGCAGTGGGTAGCGCCGTCACCTCACAGCAAGAAGTGGGTTACGGACGTGTGATGTGTGACAGCAAGACCTTCGTCTTAGCGCTGACCACGGTGGCTCCACACGTGGATTCGTTGGCCGTCTCCACCAAGACAGAATCTAGACCCACCACTGAACGTGGTGTTAGGGACAGTCGCCGTAACGGTCTGAGTGTATGTAGTCTGGCACGACACGATTGCGGTTGATGTAGCGGTCATATAGTCCTGCATCATGTGAGAAGGGTCTGGGTTCGATTCCCCGGCAATGGTCTGGGGTCCTTTCTGTCTGGAGCTTGCATGCTCCCCACATTCCTGAATGGCTTTCCTTCCACACTCCGAAGGTCTGCCATCATGCTGATTGGAGACGCTAGATTGCCCCCCCCACCCCAGGTGTGAGCGTGATAGACAGATGGATGGTGTTTCCTGCCTTCTACCCAATGACCCATGGGCTACGCCCACAGAAGGATAAATGACTTAGAAGATGGATGGCTTGATGGATGGATATCAAGGACTACTGTTATCTTCCTTCACTCCTAGATCCTGAGTCTTTCCAGTAGAGGTGAAGCTCAGAATTGGAGTTGCCTGTCCACATAAACCTGAAGACAAATACAACCTCTGTCAGGTGCTCCCTTAGAACCTGCTCCCCCTCAAATTCATGGAGCCATATGCCCAAGGTGAACACCACAGGGCTAGCACGCTGGCATGTTAGAGTGGACAACAACACAGCAAGTAACGTAACTAGTGTTAGCTCGACGGTGGGTTAGCAAACCGTCGCTACAACTGATGCTGCGATGCTAATCTGTTGCTAACACAAACATGAGCAAACAGGACCTCCCCATCTGTCCAGGAGAGCTAGAGCAACCCCCTTGGTACACCTTTAAGCTCTCCATGAAACCACAAAGCCCGCTGTTTTCCCCATCCAGCTTCCTGCTCACGTTTTTTGTTCCACCTTAAATGGTGCAATCGTCTTCCTGTCCAGCTTCCTGTTTAAATATCTCCAGTTCCTGCTGTCCCATGATGAGATGGGACAAAGTGAAAAGCTTTGTCAACTCTTGAATGTCTCTCAACCACTGAAATGCCCTTGTCTGATCTTCTTAGAACTTCTTAGAACTTCGTTCCTCAGATCTTTGGCTGAATCTCTGATATCTCTACTTCTTGACAATGCCTGAAGGTCAGCACATAGCCCCTCCCCCTCCCTCTATCCTGTGCATGAGCAAGAACACCCCACGTTGCAGGCTGGGAGGGTGTTGTAAAGCTCCAGCCGAGCCACTTTGTTTATTTCCCACTGAGTGTTCCAGGGCTATGTGCCAGAACAGGATGTCTTCCAGCAGACACACAGAAAAGACAGCTATGGGACTGTGAGGAGACACTCACTGACTTTTTCAAAAGTGTACTGGACTGAAATTGAAATCTTTGAGAGATAAGAGAAGTTCAAGCTCCACTCAAGCTGCCAAAGGTGTTGCTGTCCATCCTTCCACTGTGAGAAGACACCACAATGCTATGGAAGTCTGAAAGGAGGTGTAGCTGTTCAGGAAGCTCCTTGCTAACAGAAGGAGACAGACATGTCTAACAAAGAAGCTGCTGGTGTTGTCAGAACAATGGACTGACCACCCCAGAGTCCAGAACCTCAACATCAATGAATGTGTTTGAGGTTGCTTGGGTGGTGGGATGCAGGAAACTTCCAAGACTGAACTCTGAAGGTGTGGAGAAACCTCCCTGTGAATTGAAGCTCCTGAAAAGAATGGAAGCTAAACAGCACTGTCAGTAGTAGTGCAGCAGTCATTAGGATCCCTGTTTTCTTGAATGGGAAGGACAGCAGCGTGTATGTAACCACCAGTCCCTTCTGCAGCAGCTCCATCTTGCTGGTGTTCACTTACGAGACCGCAGGTCATCTGATGCTCATCTGACCAGAGCTTCATCAATGGTCAGTTTACAACCACAGAGCCATCAAGCCCTGTGACCATACGCATAGTGTTTCTCTAGGGCATGCTGCCTTCTGTTTGGATCTTCAGGCTGTCTATCCATCCATCTTCCTGGTTTCTGGTCTTTTTTTGGACCTTCACCCCTACCAAGCATAAAGGTCTCAACCAAAGAACCGGTTCTTCTCAGAATCAGCCCAAAATAGGAGCGTCCGTTTGGTAATCTGGGCTTGATTTGCTTGAGGATCCAGGAACTTCAGGAATGGCAACTAAACTCGTCCAGCTTTCACATCCATAGAGAACCCCAGCAAAGAACCCTACCTGGACAGTTATGATCAATTATGAAGTTCAACTTCTACAGTGTCTTTCACAAATCCAAGGACGCTTTAGGGCACAGAAAACTAAAGCAAAAAGAAGAAGGATAGGGTCAAATAAAGAGGAAGTGGAGCTTTGAAGAAAGAGAGGGCAGAACAGTCAAGAAGAGACTGTGGGAGAGAGTTCCCAAGTTTAGGAGCTGTAGCGCAAGCCCACTGTTGAGAGTCTTGCATGTAATGGACTGCAAGAAGAAGAGTGCCTATAGATCTGAGGGAGCCAGAGGGACAGTGAAGATGAAGGAGCTCAGGGAAGTACATAGGGAGGAGACCATATAGGGCTTTGAAAGTTAGCAGGAGAGGTTTGTAGGAGATACCGAAAGGATACTGGTAACCAGAGAAGCTCTTGGAGGATGGGAATGCTGTGTGCAGAGCGGTTGAGCTCTGAATGAACTGAAGTTTGAAAAAAGTTTTGACAGGGAGGACAACATACAAGCATTGATCAGCATTTTGGCATCAGCGTTGCTGAGCAAAGAGCCAAGACACGCAACACGGCGCAAACTATCGAGGCAGTCCACGTGATCGCCATAGTATGGGGCTCGAACTGAGTGAGGAATGAAAAACGATTCCAAGGTTTTTAATAACTTGCATTTCCGTAAAATATGTTTGGTGTTTGCACCAGTTTTTATTGGTACCAAGAAACAAAGGGTATTACATCACCGCCAACAGAGGGCGCTGCACAGTGTTAGTAAACCGTAGTACCAAGATGGCGGAGCGTGTCGTTTACCGAGCGTTTGTGCTGTTACTCCAGATGTTTGTTTATATCCAGAAATCAAGCGTGGATAAACCACTGGAGATAAGAAGGCGTAGAGGCGGTTTAGTAGAACACTGGGTCTCGCCATTATTGCCATGATTTGTGCTGAAGCATCTACTGTCCTTTGGTTCCAGCTGGGAACTTTCTGGGCTCTGAACTTGCCAAACGGGTCAAAATTAGGGGGCAAACCCGGAACCGAACCGGTTCCACATTGGTAAAATAGGTCTACCAGTGTTTTATATCCATAATGCATGGATTGACAGCTGCTTCTCTTACTGAGCTGAAGTCCCATGTGTTCCAGATTTTCCAAGTGTTGTATCATCTGCATATCCACGGTTACTGGTGTTTCTTCCACCAATCCTGAATCCTCAAGCATCTTTCTCCAGTCAGCCTTCTCCCGGTACATGTTCAGCATACAGTAAGAACAGGTATGGCAACAGTGTAAATGTGGAGCCAGTTGTCGGTGTTCCATAGTGACCGTGGCTTACTGATGACACTGTAGGAGATGCGGTACTGATGTAAATCTGAATATTACCTGCTTAGAGGTGAAACCTAAGACCATGATGTTGAATGATGGGATGTATAAAATGAAAACAATAGGCCCAAGGACAGAACCTTGGGGTCCTCCCTGTTAAACTGGGGGTAACGGATAACTACTTCACACCAATTGAGATAACCTGCTGCCAGTTAGTAAAATAGGACGGGGACCAAATCAGTCCTAAGCCTAAAACGCCTATTGATGAAAACCTGGAAATTAGTAAGTCAAAGTTCATGGTTCAAAGGTCAAGGAGAATGAGGTCATTAAGGCCCAATCCCATTTCGTATTTACCCCCTACCCTGTGTTTTCGAGTGTAACCCTTCCCCTTCAAACTCTACCCCCTATGAAATGAGACAGCCCTTCAAGAACCAGATATGTCATCAGTGGCCTTTAGCTGGTTTTATGTAAACTGAGGAAACGCACAGGCGCTCTTGATTTGTTCACTTCATTCAACTTCAGGTTTATGCATCAATCAATCTAACAAGGTACCAGAACTAGGGTTGCCACCCGTCCCGTAAAGTACGGAATCGTCCCTAATTTGGCAATTAAATGTTGCATCCCGTATCAAATGGTCGCAGTCTCTCTCTCCACCCTCCTCCACACCCAAACTCAGCACAAATACAGAACGCGGTTTGTTCCGTATTTCGATAAATGTCCAATACACGTCTGTCACTCACACATGATCTCCGCCCCCCATTCCAACCCCGGTCCTTTATTTTCATTTCTGAAAGGTGGCAACCCTAACCAGAACATAACTGCTGCACAATCCACCAGAATCAAAAACTTAGAACAGGTCAGATACAGTAGAGTGTGGAACCCAGACTGTAAAGGCTCATATAGCTTATTCCGACAGAGAAAACTCAGAACCCACCACTGAACCTCCATCACCTCAGCTAAGAAAGGGAGGAAAGGGAGGTGAAACAAGAGACTACCCACATTCCAGTGAGTAACCATGGAGAAAGAGGTGCTATAAGTGCTGTGCTATATTTCCTGAGTGCTGGATCCGCTCTTGTTAATAATTGATACAGGTTGTCCACCATCCCACCATCTTCTCCATCATTAGTGAGGTCGGCAGTCTTTCCTGCCATTCGACATACTGAGCTGAAGTCCCATCTGTTCTTCAACCTTCCCTATTAAGGGTGTAAGCTCTTCCAGATGTTCCTAATGCTGTGTCATCCACCAATGGAAAGTTCCTGACGTTTCCACCATTCCTGAATCCTCCAGCATCTTTTTCCAGTCGTGCTTGGCTTGTTGATCACTGCAGAGACCCCTCATTAGAGCGATGAGCTCTCATTGTCTCGTTGTTGTAGGGAATTTTATGGGGTCTGGAGCTTTGGCAGCAGTCAACAGCGAACATCCGAAGCTTCGCCCCGGGGGCCATTCAAGAAAGCCATGTCCTGTGATACTGAAAATCAAATCTGCTGCTTCATCTACTGTATAATCTGGATCTTCAGATAATGAGGCTAGCTGTTTCCTGGCTGTACTCACAGTATGGCTTCGTCCTGTTTACCCAGAGCGTTAGCCTCTTTTAGCGGTGGGCTAGGTGGGGTAATATAGCTCAGTGGATGTACAGGTTGACCTGTGCTTTATGGAGGTGGGCTACCTCAAGGCATAATGGGCGTACATCACTATGTATGACTCGGGGTCTGTTTGCAGATGCCCCGAGAACATGTGCCGTTGAGGCAGTGTTAGTTGTTGTTGGGCTGTTTCTGGTCTTCCAGATTTTCCAAGTGTTGTATCATCCGCATATCCACGGTTATTGGTGTTTCTTCCACCAATCCTGAATCCTCAAACATCTTTCTCCAGTTAGCCTTCTCTCATTACATGTTCAGCATACAGTGAGAACAGGTATGGCGACAGTGCAAATGTGGAGCCAGTCGTTGGTGTTCCATACTGACCGTGGCTTACTGATGACACTGTAGGAGATGCGGTACTGATGTAAATCTGAATATCACCTGCATAGAGGTGAAACTTAAGACCATGATGTTGAATGATGGGATGTATAAAATGAAAAGAATGGGCCCAAAGACAGAACCTTGGGGTCCTCCCTGTAAAACTGGGGGTAATGGATAACTACTTCACACCAATTGAGATAACCTGTTGGGCTGTTTCAGGTCCAAGGACTTTTATGTTGAACAACCTGAATACGGGTGGAGTGGTGGGTGTGTGTCTGTAACTGCAACCTTGAGTTGTCTAGTTTCTCCCAAGGACTTTGAAGTTTACAGTATTTAGCAGTTATTGGTATACAGGTTGAACAGGTATGGTAGCAGTGGGTATTGGGTAACACTGCCAATGTGAAAAGAATGGGGCCCAGGACAGAACCTTGGGGTACTCAAAGTGTACTTAGGGGACTATATCTATAGATATAGATATATAGATCTTATATAGTCCTTTTTTATTATTTGTATATTTCCAGACTTCCGTTCTTTCCTCTGTGCTGCTGTAACGTTGTAAATTTCCCCACTGTGGGATCATTAAAGGATTGTCTTGTCTTGTCTTGTCTTGTCTTGTCTTGTCTTGTCTTGTCTTGTCTTGTCTTGTCTTGTCTTGTCGTAACTTAAAACGGGGTAATGATTATTACTCTATACCAACTGAGATAACCCATTGCCAGTTACTAAGACAGGACTGGAACCAGTCAAGGGCTAAGCCTAAATTGTCTATCGATGAACACCTGGAAAGAAGCGAGTATCACTAATAAGTAAGGTTCATGGTGTCAAAAGCCGTAGACGTCTACGACCTGCTCCACAAACAGCTGCAGGCCACGTCTCTGGAACTGAAATGGAGCTCTTCCAAGAAGGTATTCTATAGTATGGGTTAGCCGAACTCCATCTGGTAACGTCCAGGTGTGCAGATGTCATTTTGGTTGCTTGAAGAAACGTGTTAGTATGAGCTCCTGTCTGGGTACGTTTGAGTTGGGAGTCCACTCTCCAACCTGGGTCTTTGTCTGGTACACTGATATCAGCAGAACACACGCTATCGTATCAGTGTCACTGCTGTGCCCAAAATAGACCACCACTCGAGTCATACCTGGGCAACAGCGGTGCTGTGGTCAGAACCTGAGCAGTGATGGATGAGATGGAGGGCAGCTGATAAGTTCTGCACATGTGCTGAATAACTGTCTACCCCTATAGCGGACCCACAAGGTGGGGGACCAGAGATATGAAAAGGAAGTGTGTGTTTCCAATAAAGTGGCCATTGACTGCATCCTTAGGTTTACTGTATTTGGGATGGAGGTTAGTCTAATGGCTCCTGTTGAGGTGTTGCAGGGAGTCAGATCTGTGGGCCATTATGGGCCATCTCTTCCTGATTTGCACATGAGTGTTATTTTGTAGACCTTTCAGAGATTCATTTTGCCCATCATTTATCAAGCTTGCATTCGGCGCAGCCAAGCTAACAGCCTAGCGCTGACTGGTGCAGAAAAGGAAGTTCCCCCGGGGAAATCGTGTCTTATTTTATTTCTTGCAAGCAATGCAACTCATTAAGTGCTTACTCTGGTTTTATTGTAGCTTAAAACATTCAGGGTTTCTCCAGATAATCACTGGGGGAACTGAGCCTTTCCCAGGCAGTGGCGATAAAACAGCTTAGCTGTTTGACATTACAAGTCTTTCGTCAACTAGTAGCCTTAACACTAGAAGCCTGCTTGCTGCCATAGGTCTTTATTAGTCACCTAGGTGGCCTTGATGTGTCAGCGTCCAGACTTTTCTCTGTCTGGGCAACCAGGTGGTGGAACGATCATCCTCTGGCTCTTCAGGCCAAAGACCCATCTCTTTGGAAAGCACTTAAGTGAGCAAGTACTACAATTGGATGTGTGTTGTCGTGACTTGTAGTGGCCCTAAGTGACCGAGCCACACATCAAAATAAAATACCTTAGTTCCTATTAAATAAAGTCAAACGCTGGGTTCTGGTTTTAGGAGAAAAGGCTCCAAGCTGTATTATCAGGTGTATGCTAATGTCACGCCTCCAGGTCTCCATGGCTTCCCAGCTCTCCGGGACTCCGCTTCCCAGAGGGCTACGCTCGATGACGTCATGTCCATGCGCCCCCTTTCGGATTCTCTGAGTCGCTCTAGATCGCCCGAGTTCTGATTCAGCTTTGTCTCATTACTGTCTGTATTAAGGCTGTGGTTTACATGTGTTCCCTGCGAAGCTTTGACAAACCCTGTTTAGCAATTCTGAGCGTTTCATTCTCTCGTTGTCTACTTCTGGTTTCCGACTCCTTCCGTTCCTCGACTACTCTTTCGCCTATCTCCTATTGCTCGTGTTGTGACTCCCCGGTTCGAATCTCTGCTCTCCCACTTTGGTTTTCCCCTTCGGTCTATCCCTTAAACATGTTCGCTCTCGCTGCTTGCCGTATCTGGTTCTGACCTCCGCCTGTCCCTGACTCTGATTTAGCTTCTCCCATGGTTGCCCAGTTTACTGGTGCCTGTTGAGACTGCCTGTTTGTAAATAAACCGTTTCTGGCTTTTCAGGTCTTGGAGCTAACAAGCGTACTCCTGGGCGGATTGAATTCAATAGCAACCAAGAGTTTCCAATATTATACAGTGTTTCAGGAGGTGAAGCCACGCCCCTTCTAGCATTCTATACATTTACATGTAAGGCATGTAGCAGACGCTCTTATCCAGAGTGACTTACAACCGTGCTTAGGGGCCAGTGCTGATACCTAGAGAGATCAATACACAGACATATGTAAAGCAAAAGTGCACTACCTGGCAACCCCAGCCCAACACTTATACCTAGAGAGAAGGAAGGTTATGGCCAGCGCTCCTTCACGTAAGTGCTTTACAATCAGATTTAGTCTGCGTTGGACAGCCAATGCGAGTTCATTCCACCATCTGGGCTTCTGGTCTTCCATGCATCTTCAGGGAGGTGGGTCGAGTCGAGCTGTACTTGAAGCTCAGAGGGCTCGAGGTACAGACCGACTCTTGACCATTGCCATAAAGTAGAGAGCGGCTGGTCTATTCTTGGCTTTGTAGGCGAGCATCAGAGTTTGTGGGCAGCTACAGGAAGCCAGTGAAGGGAGCGTGGCAGTGTCACGGTTCCTTCCACAAATGTGTACAGTGAAAGTATTTTCAAACTCCATGTCTTCAATCAGAATGTCCTTGTCCTTACGATCTAACTAACTGCTCAGGATGCTCCCACATGTCTTGAGATTTCAAATCTAGTTGCCGTGGTCTGCTTTTAGTCCTGTGTTGTAAACTGAACACTGCTCGTAGCCTTACGGAGGGTAAACACTTGACCTTTGACCTTTGGGATCTGATTAGACCAGGATTTACCATCCTGTATCCTGGCCTCACTACCTCTCTGTAGGAACGAGTGCCGGCTTGGGGTTGCTAGGCACCGCACCTCTGCTGTATATAACTCTGGGTTCGTCTTCCTGGATATTAGCACTGGCCCTTGTTCGGGCAGCGTCTGAGCCCAAGGCTCAAGAGTTTCAGCCTTTAGCCTCCTGTGCTAGCTAGGAAAGCTTCTCTGACTGAACCCTAAGCAGGGTTGTAGGTCGCTCTGGATAAGAGCATTTGCTAAACGCTATAAATGTAAATGTTAAATGATGGTTAGCAAAATAAGGACTGACATGCTAACAGGCCAATCACCGGCATCTCTAACTGAGCAGGCTAAGGAAAACTGCAAGTGAGAATGACTGGTAGCATGGTAATTAGCCTAACCAATGCTGCTAAGAGCTTGGGGGGCCATTGGAAGCCAAGTTTAAGGTGGTAGTACCCTCAGGCTCCTGCAGATGGCGCTGCTACACAAAGATGATGAGGTCGTAAATCCCTGTGGGGTGTGAGTGATGGGATCCATAGATTGGGAAGAGGTGCTAGGTGCAGGGAATGTCTCGTTCCATGTGTGGTAAACGCTCCAGAGCAGATGTTAATGATTGGCTAAAAGGAGTGACTGCATGTGGGTGTGGCCAAAGACCATAATGTGAAGGAAGTAGCTGAATCTGCAGGTGTATGGAAGCGTACGGTCATACGGGTCTACCAGCAGTGGCTAAAATCCCAGTCTACAGGGAATTCTCCTCGGAATTGTGCCAGGGAAGGCATCCACCAAATCTGGCCCAACTCTTTGATGGAGCAGTGTCTGAACATTGATGTGGCTACATCCAGAACTCTGTCCAGTCCATGCTCAATCTAATCACGTCTTTTATTCGTTTCTGGATTCCGGAATAGGACAGGATCATCCTGGCGTTAGTAAGAATGCGCTGATGTTCTAGAATGTTCCGTAGCACTGGAATGAAAATTCCCCTACAGGCCCACCGGCCCCATGAGTGTGCTTAATCCTAATTAAAGCTGGCTCCTATTCATACGCACTTAGCTCACCAAGCAGAGCAGACCGTGGTCACCACTGTTAAATCAATTAGAGAGCTTCACACATGCGTGTGGAGAGGGAGGAGGGGCGCCCTTCATCTGGACGCCTTCGCTTTGTTATCAGGTCTTAATTAATACCACCCTGTTATAACTTCAATTACCGTGCCGACGACTGATGGTGGCGTTATCTTGGGTGTACACAGATATAAGGGTAGTCCGATCTGTATCAGCCAATAAGCCGATGCTGAGATATGATCATTAAAATTGATATTTGATGGCGTGTTTATCGAATGCCAAAAGAGCCCAGTTCACATATAGGAAGGGTGGCCACTTTCATATCCCATATCATATTCATATTCAAGCTGCATGGGATGGATTATCACAGGACACCATTAGGAACCTCTACAGCTCCATACCGAGACGTCTGGCGTGTTGGGTTAGCAAACACTGAGAGACAGACTTCTGTATGTGTAGCTCAATAAATATTGATCATATCACTCTAAATTTATCACCAGTTATTGATCCTGGTCACCTTTATCTTGCTTCCCAACACCACCGCACTCCCACACCTCCTTCAGGGTGCAGCTGTTTTTTAGACGATGAGTGTAAAATGCATGGATCAATGTTATCCGATGTTAAGGTGGAATTTTGAGCATTCCCGTTCGGTACGTATGCCAAGATTAGATTATGCCGCATCATTTCAACAGGAAATAAATAAATAAATAAATATGGGAGAGGGAGGCGAATTACCCTGGGGGGCTCCTTCCCCCAAAGTTACCCTAATTATGCGAGCACATTTAAGTAGCGTAGGAAAACAACACTAATGACTTCAGACTCGTACAGACTAGCGCGCTGTCTTCTTTGCCAGAGAAATCAACCACAGGGCCACATTCGGCTGAATGTCTTTAAAGGTTACATGCCGCGCGGTTGCACTTTACATTTAGCTGATGTCCGTCCAGAGCTGCTGCCATTAGTCACCTACGGGCAGAGACGCCCTGGAGCAACCTGGACTTAAGTGCTTTGTTCAAGGGCACAGTGGCAGCATCCATCACCTGCTGTTAAAACCCACAAAGTCCAGAGTAATAAGCAAATCCTCCAGCAGCAGATCTGCCTCCATTTGTTTGATCGGTAATGCCTATATTAACCCCGTCTTACCCAAAAGCACTTAGGTGTGAAAAAGGTGGAACCTACTCTGTATTAAACCTCCCCATCCCCCACCACCACCACCATACTGGCCACACAGGGGCTCATTGGTTTCTCCCTATATGGCCCCAAGCTATGAAGAGAACTAGCAGCCGCATTACTCTAATGGAATTGGTTAATCGACCCTCAGCAGCTCAGCTGAACCAATGCGTTCAATCAAAAACTCCATCAGGTTTGGACAAAAACTCGTTCCTAGTTGACCGTCTTGGTTGCAGACTATAATCATTCCCATGCATTAACCTTTATCCGAGTATGAATGCCAAACCAACTCACTCACTTCACACTCTGGAATCAAAGGAGATCTTTTATTATTAGGCATTTCTATTTTTTCCTCTCTCCTTTAGTAGGTTGGAGCTTTTAGTGCAGGTAAACGTTCTGTAAAGTTCTAAAGCCTATAGTACACCCCAGAGGGAGAACCCCTCTCTCACAGAAACCACTTTTCCCAGCTGTCTAAAACACCTGTTTGGAAGTCCAGCCTTTTTCGCTGATCCGAAGTGATGTCATCACGTAACACAGTCCTTATTGCCCACCTCCTGGCAAGCTTGGCTTCCCCTCAACACAACACACAGAGAGCTTAACCATTAAAATCGGACCACCCTGAAACTAGTCTGCTCAAGTCTAGCCCTCTACCAGAGGGTCAATCTGATACAGGAGAACTGACACCGTTGTAGCAGTGGGGTACTGTGTTTTGGGAAGACTGAAGCATTAGTCTACTTTAGTAGAAACCCTACAGGGTCGTCTTTAAACCAAGCTCCTGTACTAGAGACCACGTCATCGTCACCAACGACTGCAGTGGTGTCGTACCAGACTGTCATGGAGCGACCCAGAATGGCAGCGGGTCATCTTCAGTGACGAGTCCCGCTTTAGTCTTGGTGGAGACGACCAATGACCAACCATAGTCAACACCAAGATGAACGGCTTGTTGTCACACGTCCAGAAGGCCTGGCGTCCCTCCACCTCCACCCCTACCGCACCATCTGCAGGAACTGTGTGAGGATATTCAAGCTGCATGGGATGGATTATCACAGGACACCATTAGGAACCTCTACAGCTCCATACCGAGACGACTGGCATGTTGCATTAGCCAGAGTGGACGAGCTCACCCATCAGGGCACACTGGGCTCATGAGGAGGCGGGGCTTAAAGACACAGTAGCTCTAATAGAATATAGAGGGTGAATACAGAATAAGTGAAACACTGTGCTTTGGGAAAACTCTAGTAGAAACCCTAGGGGGTTGTCTTTAAACGAAGCAACAGATTCTATAAAGACCATCTTACTTGTGCATCAACCTGGCGCACACCAACGACAGCGCAGAGCACCCACAGTAATAACCCAGTATGGTAGAAACTGATTAAAAGGTCCTTCATGAAGACACGGCATCAGCACGTATGCTATAGTCCTGAGTTACTCTTCTCGCATACACGCTTCACTCATTAACCCCGACTGTATAATTCAGACACGCTCCCTCGGTCCTTCATCGCCTTCCCCTGCCTTTGTACCTGTGCGGTGATAAGCCTTATCTGTGTTTGGTTGCTAATTCTTCATTCAGGCTGCTCGCTGCCTTTGTTCTGCCGTGTAAGTGAGTATATGCGAGATGCTAGGGCGGAAGGTTATCCACGCTCGATAAGCTCATCAGTGAGTTTATTTATTCCTACAGGGATAACAGCATCCTAACAAACTGGCAGTAATGAAGGAACATGGATACGGAGGTTAATTCCAAAACGATGTAGAACAAGTGCACACTCACCGTTGCACCCAGAAGAAATCATCCCACAGGAATGAAACTTGGTGTGTAGGTTTGACATTGTGAGACATGCCAATGACTGAAGTTTGTGACGTAGGCAAGGACAGGTCTTATCTCTGTACCTGACTGACCCAACAGTTGCAACTGCAGACATCCAGCGAGCAGTGGTGTCCTCCATGAGTCGTCCTGTTAGTGCAGCACCATTGGCAGACGGCTGCACCACGCAGGACTACATGCACACAGACCGTTACCACGACTGTCCTTAACACCACGTCACCGTCACGCAACCCACCAAAGAGACTGCAGTGCGGTGTCGTACCAGACTGTCATGGAGTGACGTACACTCAGAATGGCAGAGCGGGTTCATCATTCAGTGACGAGTCCCGCTTTAGTCTTGGTGGAGAGACGCCCCAACGAATCCGTTGTGTGTGGAGGCACCGTGGTCAGCACCCGAAGATGATGAACGGTGTGTTGTCACACGTCCAGAAGGCCTGGTGTCCCTCCACCTCCACCCCTACCGCACCATCTGCAGGAACTGTGTGTGAGGATGTTCAAGCTGCATGGGATAGAATTATCGCATATGGACAGCACCATTAGGAACCTCTACAGCTCCATACCGAGACGTCTGGCGTGTTGGGTTAGCAAACACGGCGGCCCGACGCCATACTGAGAGACAGACTTCTGTATGTGTAGCTCAATAAATATTGATCATATCAGCCTAAATTTATCATCAGTTATTGATTCTGGTCACCTTTATCTCCCTTCCCAACACACCTGTACTCTCACACCTCCTTCTGAGCTGTTCTTTTAATGATTTTGAAGACACTTCATCCAAGCTGACACCTGTCTGTCTCAAACATACAAGAAAGAAGCTTCAGCAGCTCAAAGGCGACGAGCAGCAGGGTTACCAAAGGACCAGGTATCACGGTGAATGCACCACAATCACTGTCACAGTGCACCAACACTCCGACTCCCTCCAAAGGGCTCCTTCAGAGAGCCGGCGACATTACAGCTGACTCCTCTCACCCTGGCCCTCTTCTAAGCTCTTCCCTCAGGCACTTCCCCAGCAAAGCCCACACAACTAGACATGCTAGACAGCTTTCCCCGAGCTGTGGTGCTCATTAACCAGCGGACACTTTAAATGGCTCTTGAATAGCTGCCATACTGTGGCCCACGACTCCAATCTGGACCATGATGCATTTTTGGCTAGCACTTTACTTGAACCCTGATATATAAACATATGACATAACCAAGCCATACGCCTCAAATAGGATCTGAAGCGAGGTCTATATGGATGGATATGGATATGCTTGTGGAATGCAAATCGATAGATCTATACACCAACACTAATCTATACTGTATATGCCACAAAGCAAAGTACACATGCGCTGAGGCATGCATGCACGCCAGCAGGCAGACCTTAACGACACACGGGTGGTGTGAGAGACAAGCAGCAGTAAAAACGCTCCAGGCTAAATCAGCGGGAGCTGCTTACCTGAACGCTGGAGCCGCTAATCACTCACCTGCTGCTGTGTAGCTCTTACAGTCTGAGCTAATGTCAGTCCATGTTGCTATTGATGGAGAGGGAGGAGCTGCTGGACTCCTAATCCTAGCCTTTGGCCTTCATTTAGCCTTTAGCACAGCAGCCCACTAGCCATGCTGTCTGACTCAGCAGGGGGGTCTGGCCGCCCATCACGCCGACCAAGCCAGAAAGAAAAGTCACTGAGCATGTGCATGCCGGTGATGTTCACTAAACACCAACAATGCTGACGCTCAGAGATCTGGCATGCGTGAATGAGATATTCACTCACTATTCACGTGCACACATTCAAGTGTTTAGGGTGGTAGTACCTTCGAGCTCCCGTAGATGGCGCTACACGAGGACGATGGGGCTATAAATCCCTCCAGGCTGTGAGTGATGGGACCCATAGATTGAGAGGAGGTGCTACAGTGCAGGGAATGTCTCGTCCATATGTGTAAAACGCTCCAGAGCAGATGTTAATGATTGGCTAAAAGGAGAGACTGCATGTGGGCGTGGCCAAAGACCATAGTGTGAAGAAAGTAGCTGAATCTGCAGGTGTATGGAAGCAGCGTACGGTCATACGGGTCTACCAGCGGTGGCTACAATCCCAGTCTACAGGGAATTCTCCCTGGAATTGGGCCAGGGAAGGCGTCCACCAAATCTGGACCAACACCGCAATTCCCTGAGGCAAGAGTGTCGGAACACGGATGTGGCCTACATCCAGAAGCTTGGTCCAGTACATGCCCAGCCCAGTCCCAGCTGCTGTTGGTGCTATTAGGTAGGCTTTGATAAGGTTTGATAAGAGCTGGTATTGGTACGGGTGCTCAGTATCCGGCTAAACTGGTACTGGTGCGCCCCTACATAACTAACGCACACCTGGCGCATGCTATTCCGCTTTCCGAAGCCTGTGTTAAATGCACGCGAGGAAATAAACAAAGCGCCTCCAATTCACTTAATTCAAATGTGTACTTCATTTCCACATGAATAAACCATATTACATTCATTTGCCTTCCAGTCTGCCAACTTCAAGCAGGGGCTGGATGGATGTAATATATATTTGATTCATGCAAATTTAATGGCATCCAATTTTCAGTAAACATAACCTGTGGACGAAGAGCCCTGCTTCCCTTTTAAAAGCTGTTTTAAATCAAAAAACGTCACCAGGTTTCCATCAAACAGCTGCAAGGCCGCCTTTATTACCGACAGGTCCGTACGCGCTGATGCCTTCATCATTTTCTCCGGCCTGTATAATTTCTGGTTCTGTTTTATGCCGTGTCTGATTTCCGTCTAACAGGCCCGCGCTGCGTCCGGTAAAAAGAAGGCTTTCAGCAAAACAATGGCATGCGCCATCAAATCACGTCCGAATGACTGTAATTACAAGCTTCCGACTGGGAAAAGTCCCGTCGCTCCCGGGTCGTAATTAAAAAGTTGGACGCTCATTCATGAGAATGTGCGCCAAGCTGTGACGAGATGACTGGCTTTCATCTCCGCTTACTACACGCGGGCGGCCAGTCATGAAAACAGCGTGTACCTTTCAATACCTTGATCAGTAATTAACATGTCACGCCACATTCGCTCGCATCGTACAGTTCTATGCGTTTACGTGTCCTGGTGTAAGTACAGCTCGGCATATAACGGCGACGTATAATATACGAACTGATGAGAGCACGCATACGTCAGTTCACTGACGGATGACGACCACGCCCATTTTTGGGTGGAAAAAAAGGTCTGAAATTAAAAGGTGGGCCATACTTAAGCTTTGCCCCGCCTCTTTTTGGATGACATCACTGTTACGGCTCAAGCCGAACATTCGGCTATTCGGAAAGTTATCGTTTGGTGCATTATCCCGATGGAATATCCGATAAGTGATATTCCGGTGGGATAAGGCACTGAATCTACCCAAACAACAAATTTCCAAATAGCGGAATGTTTGGGTCAAGCCCTAACGGTGATGTCATCAGAACTGAGGCGGGAAAAAGCTTCATTACATATTTCGGGAGTTTATGGGACGAGAATTTCATCCTAGGGCTTATGCACTCACGCCAGCTGCCCTGGGGGCAGATATTAAAGAGACAGGCCCTCGGATGCAAGGACGATGCTGAAGAACACGTTTCCGATGTTACCGATAAAAAAGACGGGAGTCCGTTATCTCTTTCTGTCTTCATTATTTACTCTATTTTCCCACTTTTCCTCTGAGGTTAAAGATCCGGCGGTGGCCCTCAGGGCAGAGAAATACATCAGCGGATCGACAAACAGCAGGGGGAAAAAAGGGAGGTGTGATAACCGGCTCGGCAGTGGCTGTGTAAGAGCATACATCTTCTGTTTTTAGCCACTCTCCACATGGGTCACTGTCGCCGCACCGTCGTCCATCAATCTGAGTTTAATTCAATCGCTCAAAGAGTCGCTAACACGCATGAGGGGTTCTGAAACCCCCCGGGATTAAGACGGTCCAGCGCTCCATCTGCTAGGAGGGAGAGAAAGGGACGAGCGAGAGAGCGTGAGCAAGAGAGAGGTGTGACAACACGACTGCAACTGACCAAAACAGGCAACAGATTGCCTGCCACCCACACAAGCTCACCCTGACGCGTGATAGCCACCGCATGCAACAGCAGAGGAACAGCAACACGGATAGAGAGAGCGAGAGAGAGAGAGAGAGAAAGAGAGATTTTGACTTCCTGAAAGACTTTAATGCCTCGGATTATCAGCTTACTGTTCAGAACTGCCTTCTCAACCCTCTCCGACTGATCCCAAACACTCCGGCCCAGCTACAGAGCTCCGGAAACTTCCAAACACCCTAATGATTCTCTTAACGATGATGCCTCCACCAGCACCAATAACAGCCGTGGATGGATTGGGCATGGAGCGGACGAGTGTATGACCAGTATGACCGTACGCTTCCATACACCTGCAGATTCAGCTACTCCCTTCACACTATGGTCTTTGGCCACGCCCACATGCAGTCCCTCCTTTTAGCCAATCATTAACACCTGCTCTGGAGCCATCTTCCACACATGGAACGAGACATTCCCTACACTGTAGCACCTCTTCCCAATCTATAGATCCAGTCACGCACACCCCATAGGGCCCCATCATCCTCATGCAGCAGCGCCATCTGCAGGAGCCTGAGGTTACTACCACCTTAAACGGCTACTGCTTTCTCTCTCTCTGAGATTCCACCGCTTTAATGCAGTCGCTCCAGTTCTGATATGTAACTGTTTGACCTTCAGGACGCACAGTATTATGCAGTAGCTATAAATCATTCAGTAACTATGACTGCTACTCTAGTACTACGCTACTGATGTGTGGGACCACCTATGGACCTTTAGAAGATCAAAGGATCCTTAGACAAATCCTGCATTTCCAAAAGAGGATGGGAAAACAGGCTGATTTCAAAATCCTAAACTGTTCCGGAGCAGACACCCCCGACATTTACATCCAACCACAGCCGAGCTACAACAACCAACATGGTGGACTACATGGAGAAGTATTGCGTTCCAGACTGGGAGGAAGTGGATGCCGGCACTTTCCATTTCCTTCCCAAAGAACCCAACTGTCAGCGGTACATGGTTGATGCTCATCCGTAGACCAGGCTGAAGTTGCTCTCTGGACAACATGGAGCAGCTCCGCTCAGCATGTGAACCTGAAGAGACTGAGGAGAGAAGCAGCTCCGCCTTTATTAGCATCACAACCCCAACAGCAGCCTGTAAGTAGCAGCCATGCTGTGTGATTGTATCCGTGTTTGCCGGTTGGAGCAGATCATCTTAAACTGAGAGCTCCATAGTGAGGATCAACTTTAATCTACTGTGTGTTGGTGTCCAGATGGAGCCAGTAGCTAGCATAGATAACGTTAGCGACTAGCGTTAGCTCCATGTAACTAGCACAGCTAACTAAACAGTACGAGGGCGGAGCTTATTTACACAGAGGCTCATTTTATTTAGTCTATTTCCACATGATGCTTCTGTGTGGTCATCGATGGCGGCATCTGGCTACCAGCCAATCAGAAATGGGCGTATAAAGCAGCATCTGGGTCACCTGTAGGCCTGTAGAAATGCTTCTATGGCACCATTATGGGGATAATGACCCTTAATTGCCTAATAGCACCTGAATTCATTTCTTCGACTGTATCTGCTGTTTGAGTGTTGTTGTTGTTGTTGGCTATATAATCCCGCATAGTCCTAATCTGGCTCCGTGATAAGGGCTGTCTGTTAATCTGCCGTCATGTTCTCCTTAATCCAGTTAAAGCGAACACCCACTCTGCCGGGTTCTTCACTCGCTCTCGTGCGGCAGATGCTACGGCTCCAGCGCTAAGCTCCGGAGTCAGACTGCTACTCTATAGCTCTAACGGACGCTAAGCTGCTCGAGCCAGTGATGGAGAGGCATCTGAGGCTTTCGGGGCGAGGCTCTGGGGGGAAAGTAGTTTCTCTCTCGCTCTCTGTTTGTGCCGTAGCGGAAACAGGCGCTGCTGTTTTCCACTCTCGGGAGTATCGGGCACATGAGATGATTAAGATGATGATGATGAAGCTGTTAATCCGTGAGATTATTCGTTCAGTCCACCTTAACACCACCATCAGTCATCGGCACTGTTCCTCAGTTTATGAGGGAATTAAGGCCTGATAGCCAAGCGAGGTCCGGACGAAGAGCACCCCTCCTCCCTCTCTGCTCGCATGTGTGAGGCTCCCTAATTGATTCAGCAGTGGTGACCGAGGTCTGCTGTGCCTGGTGAGTTAAGTGCACCTGAACGGGAGCCGGTTTTAATTGGGATTAAATGCACCCGGGGGGCCGGTGGGAGGGTTTTCGTGGCAGTGTTCTGCAGGGGTCGTGGTGACGGGTCAGCCCTCTACCACTGTAATTCTCCAAAACCAGCCATTCGCAAGCACAAGCGAGCACTCCCCAACACGCTGGAGTACCTGTGTTGGGGACAGCCCAAACCGCATGGCTAAAGGGCGGAGCAAGACAACCGAACACGCCTGATCATTACCGCTCTGCAGCAGTTGCCGGTACTCACCCCGAGACAGGGGGTCCATATAAACAGCAGTTTTCCCACCGATGGGTGAGTTTTCCTGACTCGACACGGTTGCGTCGCTAACCTCTCGTTTTGCCTTTTGGTGTCTTACTTTTCACATGGACGGCTGGACAGTCATCGCTGACCCACACGCACTTCCAGTGAGGGGTCGTCTTTTCAAGAATGAGGCTCCGAAGGTCCCCTCTTAAACCTGAACTCCGCCCTGCATTTTGGGAGTTGTTTGATTCAACCCGGTAAGCTATTTTGTGCTAGCTAGCCAGTTAGCTAACGGGCTCCTATGTTACACTCCTCATCAATAGAGTAGCTGCACCCAGAAGGAATCAATCTACAGGAATGAAACTTGGTGTGTAGGTTTGACATCCTGAGACATGCCTACATTTGGAGTTTCACGCTCAGCTGTGCATGTGACGTAAGCAAGGACGGGCCTTAACTCTGTACCTGACTGAGCCAACAGCCACGACCGCAGAGCAGTGATTCCTCCATGAGTCATCCTGTTAGTGCAGCACCATCGGCAGACGGCTGCACCGCGCAGGACTACATGCACACAGACCGTTACCACGACTGTCCTTAACACCACGTCACCGTCACCAAAGACTGCAGTGGTGTCGTACCAGACTGTCATGGAGTGACTCAGAATGGCAGCGGGTCATCTTCAGTGACGAGTCCCGCTTTAGTCTCGGTGGAGACGCCCAACGAATCCGTGTGTGGAGGCACCGTGGTCAGCACCGAGATGATCGGTTTGTTGTCACACGTCCAGAAGACCTGGTGTCCCTCCACCTCCACCCCTACCGCACCATCTGCAGGAACTGTGTGAGGATGTTCAAGCTGCATGGGATGGATTATCACAGGACTCCATTAGGAACCTCTACAGCTCCATACCGAGACGTCTGGCGTGTTGGGTTAGCACACGGCGATGACGATGCAGCCCTGTTTACTGCTATGTAGGTCAGGACACCTGGTAGCACCTGCTTGCACAATTCATTGTTGTATTACAGAAGTCTGTTTGTCCTTGAAGGGAAATTCTACCAAACTCTCAAAAATTTGGAATAGCTCAGTGACTGATATGTAAACAGACTCATTCAGAGAAAGTTGTTGTGAGATGGTTCAGCGGTTCTTTACAGTGGTGCTGATGGGAACCAGGGGTCACCATGTCTACAACACGCATACAGACACCAGTGAACCTACACCAGTAGGGGCTTAAAATTCATGAATTAAAACACAGCGGTGTGAAAAAGTGTTTGCCCCCTTCATGATTTCTTATTTTTTTGCATGTTTGTCTCTTAAATGTTTCAGATCATCAGACTAATTTAAATATTAGTCAAAGACAACACAGGTAAACACTAAATGCATTTTTAAATGGAGGTTTTTATTATTAAGGGAGAAAAATGTGTGAAAGTGTTTGCCCCCTAAACCTAATAACTGGCTGGGCCACCCTTAGCAGCAACAACTGCAATCAAGCGTTTGCGGTAACTTGTCTTTTACAGCGCTGTGGAGGAATTCTGGCCCACTCGTCTCTGCAGAATTGTTGTAATTCAGCCACACTGAAGGGTATTTGAGCATGAACGTAATGGGACACACGCCTTCCAAATAGTCCAACTTTTGTCTCGTCCGTCCACAGAGTATTTTCCCAAAAGTCTTGGGGATCATTAAGATGTTTTCTGGCTAAGTTGAGACGAGCCTTAACGCTCTTTTTGCTCAGCAGTGGTTTTCGTCTTGGCACTCTGCCATGCAGTCCATTTTTGCCCACTCTCTTTCTTAAGGTGGAGTCATGAACGCTGACCTTAACTGAGGCAAGTAAGGCCTGCGGTCCTTTGGATGTTGTTGTGGGGTCTTTTGTGACCTCTTGGATGAGTCGTCACTGCACTCCTGGGGTAATTTTGGTCAGCCAGCCACTCCTGGAAAGGTTCACCACTGTTCCACGTTTTCACCATTTGTGGATAATGGCTCTCACTGAGTCCCAAAACTTTAGAAATGGCTTCATAACCTTTTCCAGACTGACAGATCCCAAAGACTTTTTTTCTCATTCGATCCTGAATTTCTATGGATCTCGGCATGATGTCCAGTTTTTAAGCATCATTTGGTCTACTGGCTTTGTCAGGCAGGTCCAACTTAATGATTTCTTGATTGAGAACAGGTGTGGCAGTAATCAGGCCTGGGTGTGTCTAGAGAAACTGAACTCAGGTGTGATAAACCACAGGTAAGTTATGTTTTAGCTAGGGGGCAAACACTTTTTCACACAGGGCCATGTAAGTTTGGATTTTTTCCCCATTTATAATAAAAACCTTCATTTGAAAAACTGTTTTTGTCTTTGACTAATATTTAAATTTGTTTTATGATCTAAAACATTAAAGAGACAAACATGCAAAAAATAACAAATCATCAAGGGGGCAAACACTTTTTCACACCACGGTTCATTTGAAGCCAGATTTGCTAATAAAGCGAGAATAAACCAGTATTATAGATCTCAGGCAGTGCACTGATAAGCATTTAATGGTTTTTACAGGTGGACGTCTGGTTCCTATCGCCACCACCATAATTCTGACTCGACTCGACTCGACTCGTTTCACTCTAGACCACATAGTATGACTTAGTTTACACTGAACTGTGTAGAATTTTAAAAAGTGGTGGAGTTCCCCTTTAAGGGTTGCTTTTACTGGGATATGGTTTGATCAAATTGAGTTCTGAGGTTTTCACAGGACAGTGATGATATATGTGCATGTGTGTGTGTCTGAGAGAGAGAGAGAGAGAGAGAGAGAGAGAGGGAAGAGAGAGAGAAACGGTAATGGACTATCTAAATGCATCTCGGCAGGGTGCACAGTGAGCATGAGGCAGTACCTCAGGCAACTTTGGCTGGAAGATAAGCTACACACTTCCAGGCCACTCCAAACTCACTATCTAAATGCACACGGCAGGGTGCACACAGCATGACACACACTCACACACACACTTTGGCTGGAACACAGCACACACTTCCAGGCCACTCCAAACTCACACACACACACACACACACACACACACACACACACACTCACACACACACACACACACTCACACACACACACAGACCTACATGCTCCACTGAATCCATAATATGTGGATGTCTTCAGGCAGTCTATGATTAATAGGAAGGGTCTTGGTCATGATGATAAGAAAACATCAGAGACAGATGGAGAGACAGAGAGATAAACCAGGACCACAGCACGTACGAAAGTTTCCCCCCGAAGTCCATTAAAGATCCCGTAGACCGTAAAACTGTAAGTGCACTCTAATAAGAAGAGTTCAGTACATAGAACCCGCATACCGTGCTGCTCCTCCTTCAAATCCAGATCCTGCACTTCTACAAGACATACAGGCCCATTTCGGAATTACGGAACAGACTAGGTGATGATATTTACACCCCCAACATGTACACACAACCACATCGGAACTACAGCAACCAGCATGGGGGAGTATGTGGAGATATCTAGCGTTCCAGGCTGGGAAGGCAATGGCCCGTCCCATTTCCCACCCAAGGATCCCAACTATCAGCGGCCCATGGTTGACGTTCATCTTTAAACCGGGCTGAGGTTGCTTCCTACGCAGCAGCTTCCTGATCCAAAGTTCCACCGTTCCACCTTAAATGCTGCAGCTTGTATCACACCACGTA
>JAMWET010002876.1:57500-66644 GCA_024036415.1 Prochilodus magdalenae
TATATAGGAATAAATAAATATATAAATAATATATAGGAATACACACACATATATACATATATATATATATATATATGTGTGTGTGTATGTATTCCTATATATTATTTATATATTTATTTATTCCTATGTATATATATATATATATATATATTATCCTATATATTCCTATGTATTTATTATAACAAATACAATGTGCTATAACTTTTGCCACAACTTGACACTAGACTTTGTACCTTGGTGTTGAACATTGAATGGTAAACAAAACGAAACAAACAATAAACAAATAAATGACGAAATCAGTCAAACCAAATCTCATTCCGGTGAAGCTCCTATTTAGGAGAAGAACCAGCGTAAAGACCATTCCTCTTCCAAACAGGTGGAGCTACAAGATGGATGGAGACAATCAGAAGAAACATAAACCAGACCTTCAGAATCCTGACGACCCGGACAGAGGACAGTGTTCTGGACCTATAGAGATGGACAGTATGACCAAACTATAAGATCACAATTCAAGTTTTCAATCTTCAGTCAAACTGGACTAATCATCCTCCCTATGTAATCAGACAGGCGGTGGGAAGCGACGATGTTCAGGATATGCTCAGAACACCATACTTAACACAGCTCACACGAATGAGAAATGTTGGCATTCTGCCCAGCTGTCCCGAGCCGCTTATCCCTCTGGGTCCTGGCTATCCTGCAGGACTCTCTCCCACCAGTGCTCACTGGACAGGAGACCGGAAACACAGACATACACTTTCACACCTAGGCACAATTTAGCCCCAGCCGCCTTAGCCGGGATTCAAACCCAGGCCCTTCCTGCTGTGTGAGGCAACAACGCTATCTACTGTGCCACTGTGTGAGGTTGAAGTACACGATGAAAGTGAAGGTCTACCAGTTTTCAGCACCACGGACAGCAGCACAGCACACCCTTTCACAGGGGAGGTGCCGGAGTCCATCTCAGCACTCACTGCTAGTCCTTTTCAACCAAAGAACCCGTGGGCCTTTTAGGCTTCATAGAAGCATGGGGCTATCCAGGGAGCCAGTCTGCGATTGCACCAGCTTGTATTGGAACCAAGGAACATCTAAGGACATTTCAACAGCATTGACAGAGGAGTCTGCACAGCAGGAGTAAACAGTAGCACCAAGATGGCGGCCCGTGTAGATGACCTGTCAGTATTTGGGCTGTTATACCAGATGTTTGTTTATATCCAGAAATCAAGCACAGATCAACTACTGGAGATAAGACGACGTAGAAGAGGTTGTTAAGGAGACCTCTGGGTGGCGCCATTGTTGCCTTCGTTTTGACACGCCCACGGATCTCCACACAGTTTCCTGCTGAAGAAACTACTATTGTTTGGTGGAAATGCAAAATTAGGTGCATGAGCCGGAACAGAGGGTGTACAGGCCTATGGGTGGATGGCCTATGGGTGGATGGCCTATGGGTGGATGGCCTATGGGTGGAAGGCCTATGGGTGGAAGGCCTATGGGTGGAAGGCCTATGGATGGAAGGCCTATGGATGGAGCGCCTATGGGTGGAAGGCCTATGGGTGGATGGCCTATGGGTGGAAGGCCTATGGTTGGATGGCCTATGGTTGGATGGCCTATGGTTGGAAGGCCTATGGGTGGATTGGCTATGGGTGGATTGGCTATGGGTGAATGGGCTATGGGTGGAAGGCCTATGGGTGGAAGGCCTATGGATGGAGCGCCTATGGGTGGAAGGCCTATGGGTGGATGGCCTATGGGTGGAAGGCCTATGGGTGGATGGCCTATGGTTGGAAGGCCTATGGGTGGAAGGCCTATGGATGGAGCGCCTATGGGTGGAAGGCCTATGGGTGGAAGGCCTATGGGTGGAAGGCCTATGGTTGGAAGGTATATGGGTGGAAGGCCTATGGTTGGAAGGCCTATGGGTGGAAGGCCTATAGGTGGATGGGCTATGGGTGAATGGGCTATGGGTGGATGGCCTATGGGTGGAAGGCCTATGGTTGGAAGGCCTATGGGTGGAAGGCCTATGGTTGGATGGCCTATGGGTGGAAGGCCTATGGTTGGAAGGCCTTTGGGTGGAAGGCCTATAGGTGGATGGGCTATGGGTGAATGGGCTATGGGTGGATGGCCTATGGGTGGATTGCCTATGGGTGGATGACCTAAGGGTGGAAGGCAGGAAACACCCTGGACATGCCACCAATCTATCACAGACATACACGGTCGCACCGAGGGGAGCAATTAAGCATGCCCCCAGTTCACCCGACTTTGAGGCCACTGCACTGCCCACCATAATCACTCCTAATGCACTTACACTCATCAACAGGATAGCAGCACCCAGGAGGTGTGGGAGTGCGGTTCTGTTGGGAAGGAAGATAAAGGTGACCAGGATCAATAACTGGTGATAAATTTAGACTGATATGATCAATATTTATTGAGCTACACATACAGAAGTCTGTCTCTCAGTATGGCGTCGGGCCGCCGTGTTCGCTAACCCAACACGCCAGACGTCTCGGTATGGAGCTGTAGAGGTTCCTAATGGTGTCCTGTGATAATCCATCCCATGCAGCTTGAACATCCTCACACAGTTCCTGCAGATGGTGTGGTAGGGGTGGAGGTGGAGTGACACCAGGTCTTCTGGACGTGTGACAGCAAACCGTTCATCTTGGTGCTGACCACGGTGCCTCCACCCACGGGTTCGTTGGGCGTCCCCACCAAGACTAAAGCGGGACTCGTCACTGAAGAGCGTTTCACACTAAAGCACCCTAAATGACTCTGGTTACATGTTAATCTTTGATTGTGGAGTTCCCCTTTGATACAATGCATAATTGCGTAAGTGCAAATCACTGTAGAAGAACAAGGAGGTAAAAAAATAGGAAGTGCAGGAAGGTGTCGCCAAAGCTGTTGCTGTGAGGTGTTAATTGGAGAATAAAGCTGGTGTGCAGGTGTTTAGGAATAAATGTGCAGAGACGCTGTGGAGCTCAGCTCTTTAAAGCCAATACAAACAAGAAACATCAGAGTAACTGTACAGTTTTTATTGTTTCTGAAATAAATAAATAGCTGTAAATGATCAAATACATAAATGAAATAAATGTGAATCCATTTGTTTGAGGCCATTTAAAAAAATACAGACAATATAAATGAGCAAAAATAAAAAAAACATGGAAAGAATTACACTTACTGAGTTACTGTACACCAACACACTACTTACAGTACACTAACACATTACACTTACTGAGTTACTGTACACCAACACGCTACTTACAGCACACTAACACATTACACTTACTGAGTTACTGTACACCGACACGCTACTTACAGCACACTAACACATTACACTTACTGAGTTACTGTACACCGACACACTACTTACAGCACACTAACACATTACACTTACTGAGTTACTGTACACCGACACACTACTTACAGCACACTAACACATTACCCTCACTGAGTTACTGTACACCAACACACTACTTACAGCACACTAACACATTACACTTACTGAGTTACTGTACACCAACACGCTACTTACAGCACACTAACACATTACACTTACTGAGTTACTGTACACCGACACACTACTTACAGCACACTAACGCATTACACTTACTGAGTTACCGCACACCAACACGCTACTTACAGCACACTAACGCATTACACTTACTGAGTTACCGCACACCAACACGCTACTTACAGCACACTAACGCATTACACTTACTGAGTTACCGCACACCAACACGCTACTTACAGCACACTAACGCATTACACTTACTGAGTTACCGCACACCAACACGCTACTTACAGCACACTAACGCATTACACTTACTGAGTTACCGTACACCAAAACGCTACTTACAGCACACTAACGCATTACACTTACTGAGTTACCGTACACCGACACGCTACTTACAGTACACTAACACATTACACTTACTGAGTTACTGTACACCGACACACTACTTACTGCACACTAACACATTACACTTACTGAGTTACTGTACACCGACACGCTACTTACAGCACACTAACGCATTACACTTACTGAGTTACTGTACACCAACACGCTACTTACAGCACACTAACGCATTACACTTACTGAGTTACTGTACACCAACACGCTACTTACAGCACACCAACACATTACACTTATTGAGTTACTGTACACAACACGCTACTTACAGCACACTAACGCATTACACTTACTGAGTTACCGTACACCAACACGCTACTTACAGCACACTAACACATTACACTTACTGAGTTACCGTACACAACACGCTACTTACAGCACACTAACACATTACACTTACTTAGTTACCGTACACCAACACGCTACTTACAGCACACTAACACATTACACTTACTGAGTTACCGTACACCGACACACTACTTATAGCACACTAACACATTACACTTACTGAGTTACCGTACACCGACACACTACTTACAGCACACTAACACATTACACTTACTGAGTTACTGTACACCGACACACTACTTACAGCACACTAACACATTACACATACTGAGTTACTGTACACCGACACACTACTTACAGCACACTAACGCATTACACTTACTGAGTTACTGTACACCGACACACTACTTACAGCACACTAACGCATTACACTTACTGAGTTACTGTACACCGACACACTACTTACAGCACACTAACACATTACACTTACTGAGTTACTGTACACCAACACACTACTTACAGCACACTAACACATTACACTTATTGAGTTACTGTACACAACACGCTACTTACAGCACACTAACGCATTACACTTATTGAGTTACTGTACACAACACGCTACTTACAGCACACTAACGCATTACACTTACTGAGTTACCGTACACCAACACGCTACTTACAGCACACTAACACATTACACTTACTGAGTTACCGTACACCAACACGCTACTTACAGCACACTAACACATTACACTTACTGAGTTACCGTACACCAACACGCTACTTACAGCACACTAACACATTACACTTACTGAGTTACCGTACACCAACACGCTACTTACAGCACACTAACACATTACACTTACTGAGTTACCGTACACCAAGACGCTACTTACAGCACACTAACACATTACACTTACTGAGTTACCGTACACCAAGACGCTACTTACAGCACACTAACACATTACACTTACTGAGTTACCGTACACCGACACACTACTTACAGCACACTAACACATTACACTTACTGAGTTACCGTACACCGACACACTACTTACAGCACACTAACGCATTACACTTACTGAGTTACCGTACACCGACACACTACTTACAGTACACTAACGCATTACACTTACTAAATTACTGTACACCGACACACTACTTACAGTACACTAACGCATTACACTTACTGAGTTACTGTACACCGACACACTACTTACAGCACACTAACGCATTACACTTACTGAGTTACTGTACACCGACACACTACTTACAGTACACTAACGCATTACACTTACTGAGTTACTGTACACCGACACACTACTTACAGCACACTAACGCATTACACTTACTGAGTTACTGTACACCGACACACTACTTACAGTACACTAACGCATTACACTTACTAAATTACTGTACACCGACACACTACTTACAGTACACTAACGCATTACACTTACTAAATTACTGTACACCGACACACTACTTACAGTACACTAACACATTACACTTACTGAGTTTCCGTACACCGACACACTACTTACAGTACACTAACAAATTACACTTACTGAGTTACCGTACACCGACACACTACTTACAGCACACTAACACATTACACTTACTGAGTTACTGTACACCGACACACTACTTACAGCACACTAACACATTACACTTACTGAGTTACTGTACACCGACACACTACTTACAGCACACTAACACATTACACTTACTGAGTTACTGTACACCGACACACTACTTACAGCACACTAACACATTACACTTACTGAGTTACTGTACACCGACACACTACTTACAGTACACTAACGCATTACACTTACTAAATTACTGTACACCGACACGCTACTTACAGTACACTAACAAATTACACTTACTGAGTTTCTGTACACCGACACGCTACTTACAGCACACTAACACATTACACTTACTGAGTTACTGTACACCGACACACTACTTACAGCACACTAACACATTACACTTACTGAGTTACTGTACACCGACACACTACTTACAGCACACTAACACATTACACTTACTGAGTTTCTGTACACCGACACACTACTTACAGCACACTAACACATTACACTTACTGAGTTACTGTACACCGACACACTACTTACAGCACACTAACACATTACACTTACTGAGTTAACTGTGTACACCGACACACTACTTACAGCACAGCACACTAACACATTACACTTACTGAGTTACTGTACACCGACACACTACTTACAGCACACTAACACATTACACTTACTGAGTTACCGTACACCGACACGCTACTTACAGCACACTAACACATTACACTTACTGAGCTACTGTACACCGACACACTACTTACAGCACACTAACACATTACACTTACTGAGTTACTGTACACCAACACACTACTTACAGCACACTAACACATTACACTTACTGAGTTACCGTACACCAACACGCTACTTACAGCACACTAACACATTACACTTACTGAGTTACTGTACACCAACACACTACTTACAGCACACTAACACATTACACTTACTGAGTTACTGTACACCAACACACTACTTACAGCACACTAACACATTACACTTACTGAGTTACCGTACACCGACACACTACTTACAACTGACAGCAAACCAATGAATCCATGTCTGGAGCCGTGGTCAGCAAGGTGTTGCACATCCAGAAGGCGTCACTCCACCTCCACCCCTACTGCTCCATCTGCAGTAAACCGTAGTACCAAGATGGCGGAGCGTATAGATCACCTGGAAGCCTTTGTGCGGTTATTCCTGATATCCAGGAAGCAAGTATGGATCAACTACTGGAGATAAGACGTAGAAGAGGTTCTCCAGCAGACGCCTGGGCATCACCATTGTCGCCTTCTCCTTCTGCACCAACTGACACGCCCACAGGTATCGCCACGGTTGCTTCCGAGGAACCTACGATTCTTTGGTTTCAGCTGGGAATGACCTTTTAGGGCTCCGAACCCCAAAACTATTTTTGGTGGAAATCCGCTGAATTAGAACGGGACCCATTCGACATTGGTGGAAAACGACTACCTGGAGGTGGCGTCGAACCCAAAGCTTTCCTGGTTAAAGAACCAGTTAGGAAGGGGACCTTAACTACAGAGCACAGGTCAAGAGGATGACTGGAAACAACAGCCCACTGGCCAGGAAAATGCCTGATCTTAGACTTCTCCAAATAGGATAAACCACGGATCATTTCACACCAGGACTAACTCATGGCCCAAACATTCAGGGGGTCAGTGTGCAGCCAACTGAGCTACTACACCCATCAAGAGAGGAGCTGAGCGTGGGGAGGAGGAGGAGGAGGAGGAGGAGGAGGAATAACTAGACCTAAATCATTTTCCTTGGTTTAGGAATATTGCCTAGAGAATGAGGAACTCCTGCGTCTCGCTATTCCACAACTTCCAGTGATGCATCCATATGGAATAGGCTCTCAACTGGGCAAATGACACAAGAGCCACCCTTAAGTAGAGCCCAACACACGGAGGCGGACCTCTGCCTCCCTCTACTGGCGGATTTGGGCTATTACACTGACTGGATCCAGGTATTCAAGGATTCAAGGATTCAAGGAGACTTTATTGTCATTCGCATCACATGTGGTACATGGGGTGGAACGAAATTGTGGTACCCAAGGACCCAGTTTTACCCAGACAGCAGTACTTAAATAAATAAAATAAACATAAATATATAAAAATATATGTAAAAATGAAAATAAAATACAAGAGAGAAGAGCAGCAGTAAATGGAGAAGGTAGCAGCAGAGTGTAATAAAGTGACTAGTGTTGCTAAGTGTCTGTGCAGTGGTTCCAACTACTGAGTGGCGTTTAAAAGTCTTACAGCTTCCGGAATGCAAGCTGTTCCTCAGTCCTGTTCGTTCTACACTTAATGCTCCGCAGCCTCGCTGCCTGAGGGGAGCGGGACAAAACAACAGTGAGTGTGCTGGGTGAGTGGGTCCTTCATGATGCAGGTTGGCCCTCTTCCTGCATCTGGGAGGTTGTAGATGGTCCGTGGTGGTGGGGAGGCTGACTCTCCGACAGACCTCTGTGCAGCCTTCACCACCCTCTGCAGAGCTTTCCTGTCTGCAAGCAGAGCAGCTTCCGTGCCACAACACGTTGATGCTGGAGCATAGAACGCCTCTCCACCACACATCTGTAGAAGGAGGGGTGAGGACCGAGCTCCCGAGCCCAGCTCGCCTCAACCGCCTGAGGAAGTAGAGCCGCCGTCTGGTGTGCCTTCCTGACCAGACTGGAAGTGTTGTTGCTCCAGGTGAGGTTGTTGCTCAGTTTGTGAACACCCAAGTACCTGTAGCTGATGAGACCACTTCCACCGCAGACCCTCCGACATGCAGGGTCGGAGAGGTGGGCATGTCTGCACCTTCTGAAGTCCACAATCATCTCCTTCGGTCTTCTTTATGTTGATGCAGAGGTTGTTCTTTCTGCACCAACCCTCCAGGTGTTTCTCCCTCCTGCCTGTAGCCGGACTCGTCGACTGTACCGCCGTGTTTGTGTGATGCATCCGACCACTGCCGTGTCATCCGCAAACTTCACAATATGACAGCCTGAGTGGATGGGTGAGCAGTCATATGTGAGTGAGCAGCGTGGAACAATGAGGAGGGGGCTCAACACACAGCCCTGAGGGAGCCAGTGCTGAGGATTGTGGTGGAGGAGGAGAGTTGTGAGATACATCCACAGACTGCGGCCTGTTGCACGACAAGGAAGTCCAGGACCCAGTTGCAATAGAGAAGAGCGCAGACCGTAAGTAGGGAAGGACAGCTTATTCTGTCAGTGGTCTGGGGTATCATGGTGTAAGCGGAAGTGAGTTCCACAAGAAGCTACGGAAATAAGAGTCCTCTGCTCCAGGTGGGTGAGGCAGTGTGGACCACAGAGGAACTGGCATATCATCTGTGGATCGGTTTCCTCGGTAGGCGTAC
>JAMWET010002877.1:0-20700 GCA_024036415.1 Prochilodus magdalenae
CAGACTCTGACTAGAATAAGCAACTCCTTATCAAGAGACTCAACAGTCTGGCAAACAGGTAAATGATCTCTGGTGTAGTCAACCGGTGAAGTCATGCTGGTGGCCCAAGAAAGGCCATGGGAAAGAGTTTACTGGGTCTTGTCCTCCACCATATTCTAGGCTATGTTCACAATATAGTGATATAATGGCACAAATATTTATTTTATTTATTTATTAATTTTGCCAGACTGTTTTTGCAATACTAGCCTTTACAATACTGATATTGCAGAAGGCTATTATATCTATTATATATTGGTCGCTGTCCAAAGAAAAACATGTATCTCCATTTTTGTTGATTTTTACTTTTATGCCTCATTTGATCACATGAGCTGCTGTTTACACTCTGTGGAAATTTCATGAAAAATGAACCAACAGAAATGGCCCAAAAACCTTTGGAAAGACGTCTGGTTCCATTGACTTCCATTCAACTTAAACAAGGTTTTCTGGCTCTCCTGTAAAGTTGCCATTTTGGAGATACTTGTTTTTCTTTGGACAGCGACGGTATACAAATGAGCTCGCTGACCAATCACAGCTTCAGTTAGATTTTCTGTGGGAATCTTAATGAGTCAATGAATCCATGTAAACAAATAAAATGAATATTATTTTGGCCAGTCTTTAATTATTATATTGAGGGTAGGCACAGGGTTGATTGTATATGTGAATATTTAGCACTATGAAAATTCACCAACATCTTAAAGCCTTCTTTGCATGTGAGGGAGATCAAGGCCTGGTATACCTCTTGCATAGACGGTGACTGGCTTTACCTAACAATTTGATTTTAACTTCAGAGAAAGAGAACACCTGCATAGTGTGGTCATCACCCAGTGTGGTCAGCCTCCCTTTATCTGACCAACAAGTCCTGTAATGCAAACGTAGCCTGCTAGCTTATCTTGTTGACATGCAAAAACTTTTCAGAGGGTCACGAAAGATCTACACTCTCGTAGTCTCCGTGATCCGAAGTCCTCGATTTCTAACCCGGGAACCAGACTGTAGTCTTTTTGGTGGACTGGGTCATGTAAGCTTTTCTCGCGGTTCAGCCGAGTCTTTCAATCACTTCTGTTACGCTAACCGTTTCTAAGGTCCTGCTTGCCGTCTTCCTCTTCCTTTCCGTCAGGCTCCCACTTTACCCGCGGTCCCCATCTATGGATGAGGTTGAGAGTGGAGGCCCCAAAGAGTCTACAGAGCCCAGTTTGACTTCCCACTTCCTCGCGTAGATGTCCCGCGTGCTGCCTAGCAAGGCCGAAGAAGGCCGATAGCATTAGCTGGTTCTTTAGCATAGCATCTTTTCTTTAGTGCTTTTCGCCGGCTTCCACTTTCTCTCTGAAATGCTGGCTTTTTCCTGACCCCAGCGTCCGTTTCCTGTCCAAGTGGGCGTCCTTCTTGCAGGATCTTGGAGATTGAGGAGTCTTTCTTCTTCCCATTTTTTCCCACAGCAGCAGTCAGAGCAACAGGACCAAAAGGAGAACAAGCGGCAGAAGGATGTAAAGGTCGGTAAGAGCTAGTTTGTGCTGCCGGACAGAAATGTTCTTTGGTCTTGCCACAGTGACCACACAGACATTGCCTGCCAGTTTTTGGTGGAGAAGCACAGGTCAGATTGCCCACGATGTCCTCCCAGGCTGGTGGAGTTTGCCATGCTGTACTTTCCGAAGCTCCTCCACCAAAGAACAAGTGCAGTGCCAGGATTTCCTTCCAAATCCAGCCGATGTGGAGTGAAGGGTTGGAGGACGGAGCTGGGAAGAAATTTGCATCACGGTTTTCCATCCAGAAGCAGGACTCGCAGACCAAAAGTGGAGTTTTGCAAGAAATCTACAGGCAGATTCAATGCGCATTACTGCCCAAATCAAGCAGTTCCAAACTGTATGCATCAGCTAGAAATTTTGATAGGTAGTGATTGAAGCTGGTTTGTGACCCAGATACAGCTTTCGCAGCGAGGAAAAGGTAAATCCTGCTGCAGCTTCATCAATATGGGTGAGATTGCAAAAAGACAGATCCAAAATCTCAAGCTTAGGCAAGGAGCCTAAAGCTGTCCAAGAGAGATTGGTAAACGAAGATCCAGTGAAGTTCTGGCAGCAGGTGGTGTTGGGGAGACTGGAAGGAAACTGTGGCATCACCACGGCTGCTGGACACTCGCATCTCTGAGTTTGTCCCTCCAAACCAGATATCAGGTACAGAATGGAGAGGACGCCACGAAGAGTGAAGACTCCTACAACAGAGGCACAGCGACATTTGATCAATTAAGCAACTCTTTATCAAGAGGTTCTAAAACAACAGCTTGGCAAACAAGCCTTTTAGGTTTGTGTCGGAGCTGGGAGGCTACTGTTGCTAACAAACACTACAAGACAGTAGTCTCCCGCATCTTTTCCTGAACGCATGCCCAAAGCTTCTCTCAACCTGCTCAAACAACATCCGGGTCTTTATTAGGATAAGTTGTGTGTTGGTGTATCGTGAGTCAGTGTAATGTAATATGTTATATATGTTTATAAATTTACAGGAGGAAGTGGTTTGTACCTGTATTTCACAGTATTGAAGAAGATTTAAGCGATCTTGAACACGGTCCACATATGGCTAAAAAAGGTAAGACTATAGCCTTATGTATTTTGACAAATTCTGGTGAAACACAAATGGTGTTTTTTATGAAGAAATCAGCAGAAAGTAGCATTAAAAACACACAAGGAGGCACTTTCTACCTGTATTTCACTATTCTTATTGAGAATTAAGGTATTTTGAACACGGTCCAAATATGGCTAAAAGGGTAAGACTATAGCCTTACGTATTTTGACGACTTCTGGTGAAACACAAATGGTGACTTTCATCAAAAATCAGAAGAAATTTGCATTAAAAACACACAAGGAGGCACTACCTACCTGTATTTTACTATTCTTAATGAGAATTAAGCGAGTTTGAACACGGTCCAAATATGGCTAAAAAGGTAAGACTATAGCCTTACGTATTTTGACGAATTCTGGTGAAACACAAATGGTGTTTTTTATGAAGAAATCAGAAGAAATTTGCATTAAAAACACACAAGGAGGCACTTTCTGGCTGTATTTTACTATTCTTAATGAGAATTAAGCGAGTTTGAACACGGTCCAAATATGGCTAAAAAGGTAAGACTATAGCCTTACGTATTTTGACGAATTCTGGTGAAACACAAATGGTGTTTTTTTATGAAGAAATCAGCAGAAAGTAGCATTAAAAATACACAAGGAGGCACTTTCTACCTGTATTTTGTTATTCTTATCAAGACTTATGCTATTTTGAACATGGTCCAAATATGGCTAAAAGGGTAAGACTATAGCCTTATGTATTTTGATGACTTCTGGTGAAACACAAAAGGTGATTTTTATGACAAAATCAAAAGAAATTTGCATTAAAAACACACAAGGAGGCACTTTCTACCTGTATTTTACTATTCTTAATGAGAATTAAGCGAGTTTGAACATGGTCCAAATATGGCTAAAAGGGTAAGACTATAGCCTTACGTATTTTGACGAATTCTGGTGAAACACAAAAGGTGAATTTTATGAAGAAATTGGTATTAAAAACACACAAGGAGGCACTACCTACCTGTATTTTACTATTCTTAATGAGAATTAAGCGAGTTTGAACACGGTCCAAATATGGCTAAAAGGGTAAGACTATAGCCTTACGTATTTTGACGAATTCTGGTGAAACACAAAAGGTGATTTTTATATAGAAATTGGTATTAAAAACACACAAGGAGGCACTTTCTACTTGTATTTTACAATTCCTAATAAGACTTAAGCTATTTTGAACACGGTCCAAATATGGCTAAAAAGGTAAGACTATAGCCTTACGTATTTTGACGAATTCTGGTGAAACACAAATGGTGCTTTTTATGAAGAAATCAGAAGAAATTTGCATTAAAAACACACAAGGAGGCACTTTCTACCTGTATTTTACTATTCTCAATCAGAATTAAGCAAGTTTGAACACGGTCCAAATATGGCTAAAAGGGTAAGACTATAGCCTTATGTATTTTGACGAATTCTGGTGAAACCCAAATGGTGTTTTTTATGAAGAAATCAGCAGAAAGTAGCATTAAAAAAACACAAGGAGGCACTTTCTACCTGTATTTTGTTATCCTTATCGAGACTTATGCTATTTTGAACATGGTCCAAATATGGCTAAAAGGGTAAGACTATAGCCTTACGTATTTTGACGAATTCTGGTGAAACACAAAAGGTGATTTTTATGAAGAAATTGGTATTAAAAACACACAAGGAGGCACTTTCTACTTGTATTTTACAATTCCTAATGAGAATTAAGCGAGTTTGAACACGGTCCAAATATGGCTAAAAGGGTAAGACTATAGCCTTACATATTTTGACGAATTCTGGTGAAACACAAAAGGTGATTTTTATGAAGAAATTGGTATTAAAAACACACAAGGAGGCACTTTCTACCTGTATTTTACTATTTTTAATGAGAATTAAGCGAGTTTGAACACGGTCCAAATATGGCTAAAAAGGTAAGACTATAGCCTTACGTATTTTGACGAATTCTGGTGAAACACAAATGGTGTTTTTTATGAAGAAATCAGCAGAAAGTAGCATTAAAAATACACAAGGAGGCACTTTCTACCTGTATTTTGTTATTCTTATCAAGACTTATGCTATTTTGAACATGGTCCAAATATGGCTAAAAGGGTAAGACTATAGCCTTATGTATTTTGATGACTTCTGGTGAAACACAAAAGGTGATTTTTATGAAAAAATCAAAAGAAATTTGCATTAAAAACACACAAGGAGGCACTTTCTACCTGTATTTTATTATTCCTAATGAGAATTAAGCGAGTTTGAACACGGTCCAAATGTGGCTAAAAAGGTAAGACTATAGCCTTACGTATTTTGACCAATTCTGGTGAAACACAAATGGTGACTTTCATCAAAAATCAGAAGAAATTTGCATTAAAAACACACAAGGAGACACTTTCTACCTGTATTTTACTATTCTTAATGAGAATTAAGCGAGTTTGAACACGGTCCAAATATGGCTAAAAAGGTAAGACTATAGCCTTACGTATTTTGACAAATTCTGGTGAAACACAAATGGTGTTTTTTTATGAAGAAATCAGCAGAAAGTAGCATTAAAAATACACAAGGAGGCACTTTCTACCTGTATTTTGTTATTCTTATCAAGACTTATGCTATTTTGAACACGGTCCAAATATGGCTAAAAGGGTAAGACTATAGCCTTACGTATTTAGACGAATTCTGGTGAAACACAAAAGGTGATTTTTATGAAGAAATCAGAAGAAATTTGCATTAAAAACACACAAGGAGGCACTTTCTACCTGTATTTTACTATTCTTAATGAGAATTAAGCGAGTTTGAACACGGTCCAAATATGGCTGAAAAGGTAAGACTATAGCCTTACGTATTTTGATGAATTCTGGTGAAACACAAAAGGTGATTTTTATGAAGAAATTGGTATTAAAAACACACAAGGAGGCACTTTCTACCTGTATTTTACTATTCTTAATGAGAATTAAGCGAGTTTGAACACGGTCCAAATATGGCTAAAAGGGTAAGACTATAGCCTTACGTATTTTGACGAATACGGATAATAATTGGTGTGAAAACACAAAAGGTGATTTTTATGAAGAAATTGGTACGTTAAAAAAACACATGTGACTGTGCAGGAGGCACTTTTCTACTTGTATTTTTTTACAATTCCTGATGAGACTTAAGCTATTTTGAACACGGTCCAAATATGGCTAAAAAGCCTTACGTATTTTGACGAATTGTGGTGAAACACAAAAGGTGATTTTTATATAGAAATTGGTATTAAAAACACACAAGGAGGCACTTTCTACCTGTATTTTACTATTCTTAATGAGAATTAAGCGAGTTTGAACACGGTCCAAATGTGGCTAAAAAGGTAAGACTATAGCCTTACGTATTTTGACGAATTCTGGTGAAACACAAATGGTGTTTTTTATGAAGAAATCAGAAGAAATTTGCATTAAAAACACACAAGGAGGCACTTTCTGGCTGTATTTTACTATTCTTAATGAGAATTAAGCGAGTTTGAACACGGTCCAAATATGGCTAAAAGGGTAAGACTATAGCCTTACGTATTTTGACGAATTCTGGTGAAACACAAAAGGTGATTTTTATATAGAAATTGGTATTAAAAACACACAAGGAGGCACTTTCTACCTGTATTTTACAATTCCTAATAAGACTTAAGCTATTTTGAACACGGTCCAAATATGGCTAAAAAGGTAAGACTATAGCCTTACGTATTTTGACGAATTCTGGTGAAACACAAAAGGTGATTTTTATGAAGAAATTGGTATTAAAAACACACAAGGAGGCACTTTCTACTTGTATTTTACAATTCCTGATGAGACTTAAGCTATTTTGAACACGGTCCAAATATGGCTAAAAAGCCTTACGTATTTTGACGAATTGTGGTGAAACACAAAAGGTGATTTTTATGAAGAAATTGGTATTAAAAACACACAAGGAGGCACTTTCTACTTGTATTTTACAATTCCTGATGAGAATTAAGCGAGTTTGAACACGGTCCAAATATGGCTAAAAGGGTAAGACTATAGCCTTACGTATTTAGACGAATTTTGGTGAAACACAAATGGTGTTTTTATGAAGAAATCAGAAGAAATTGGTATTAAAAACACACAAGGAGGCACTTTCTACCTGTATTTTACTATTCTTAATGAGAATTAAGCGAGTTTGAACACGGTCCAAATATGGCTAAAAAGGTAAGACTATAGCCTTACGTATTTTGACGAATTCTGGTGAAACACAAAAGGTGATTTTTATGAAGAAATTGGTATTAAAAACACACAAGGAGGCACTTTCTACTTGTATTTTACAATTCCTGATGAGACTTAAGCTATTTTGAACACGGTCCAAATATGGCTAAAAAGCCTTACGTATTTTGACGAATTGTGGTGAAACACAAAAGGTGATTTTTATATAGAAATTGGTATTAAAAACACACAAGGAGGCACTTTCTACCTGTATTTTACTATTCTTAATGAGAATTAAGCGAGTTTGAACACGGTCCAAATGTGGCTAAAAAGGTAAGACTATAGCCTTAAGTATTTTGACGAATTCTGGTGAAACACCAAAAGGTGATTTTTATGAAGAAATCAGAAGAAATTTGGCATTAAAACACACATAGGAGGCACTTTCTACTGTATTTTACTATTCTTAATGAGAATTAAGCGAGTTTTAACACGGGTCCAAATATGGCTGAAAAAGGTAAGACTATAGCCTTACGTAATTTTGATGAATTCTGGTGAACACACAAAAGGTGATTTTTATGAAGAAAATTGGTATTAAAAACACACAAGGAGGCACTTTCTACCTGTATTTTACTATTCTTAATGAGAATTAAGCGAGTTTGAACACGGTCCAAATGTGGCTAAAAAGGTAAGACTATAGCCTTAAGTATTTTGACGAATTCTGGTGAAACACAAAAGGTGATTTTTATGAAGAAATCAGAAGAAATTTGCATTAAAAACACACAAGGAGGCACTTTCTACCTGTATTTTACTATTCTTAATGAGAATTAAGCGAGTTTGAACACGGTCCAAATATGGCTAAAAAGGTAAGACTATAGCCTTACGTATTTTGACGAATTCTGGTGAAACACAAAAGGTGATTTTTATGAAGAATCAGAATTGGTGGCATTAAAAAAACACACAAGGAGGCACTTTCTACTTGTATTTTACAATTCCTGATGAGACTTTAAGCTATTTTTTGAAACACGGTCCAAAATATGGCTAAAAAAAGACTATTACTTACGTATTTTGACCGAATTGTGGTGAAAACACAAAAGGTGATTTTTATATAGAAAATTGGTATTAAAAAACACACAAGGAGGCACTTTCTACCTGTATTTTTACTATTCTTAATGAGAATTAAGCGAGTTTGAACACGGTCCAAATTTGGCTAAAAAGGTAAGACTATAGCCTTAAGTATTTTGACGAGATTGTAAGATAGAAGTCACATCTTGTCTGTGAAAACACAATGGTGATTTTTTTATGAAGAAATCAGAAGAAATTTGCATTTTAAAAACACACAAGGGAGGCACTTTCTACCTGTATTTTACAATGAATATTCTTAATGAGAATTAAGCGAGTTTTGAACAACGGTCCAACGAAATATGGCTGAAAAGGTAAGACTATAGCCTTACGTATTTTGATGAATTCTGGTGAAACACAAAAGGTGATTTTTATGAAGAAATTGGTATTAAAAACACACAAGGAGGCACTTTCTACCTGTATTTTACTATTCTTAATGAGAATTAAGCGAGTTTGAACACGGTCCAAATATGGCTAAAAAGGTAAGACTATAGCCTTACGTATTTTGACGAATTCTGGTGAAACACAAATGGTGTTTTTTATGAAGAAATCAGAAGAAATTTGCATTAAAAATACACAAGGAGGCACTTTCTACCTGTATTTTGTTATTCTTATCAAGACTTATGCTATTTTGAACATGGTCCAAATATGGCTAAAAGGGTAAGACTATAGCCTTATGTATTTTGACGAATTGTGGTGAAACACAAAAGGTGATTTTTATGAAGAAATTGGTATTAAAAACACACAAGGAGGCACTTTCTACCTGTATTTTACTATTCTTAATGAGAATTAAGCGAGTTTGAACACGGTCCAAATATGGCTAAAAAAGGGAAAGACTATAGCCTTACGTATTTTGACAAATTCTGGTAAAACACAAATGGTGACTTTCATGAAAAATCAGAAGAAATTTGCATTAAAAACACACAAGGAGGCACTTTCTACCTGTATTTTACTATTCTTAATGAGAATTAAGCGAGTTTGAACACGGTCCAAATATGGCTGAAAAGGTAAGACTATAGCCTTACGTATTTTGATGAATTCTGGTGAAACACAAAAGGTGATTTTTATGAAGAAATTGGTATTAAAAACACACAAGGAGGCACTTTCTACCTGTATTTTACTATTCTTAATGAGAATTAAGCGAGTTTGAACACGGTCCAAATATGGCTAAAAAGGTAAGACTATAGCCTTACGTATTTTGACGAATTCTGGTGAAACACAAATGGTGTTTTTTATGAAGAAATCAGAAGATAAGTTTGCATTAAAAAACGCACAAGGAGGCACTTTCTAGCTGTATTTTACTATTCTTAATGAGAATTAGGCGAGTTTTGAACACGGTCCCAAATATGCTAAAAAAGGTAAGACTATATAGCCTTACGTATTTTGACGAATTCTGGTGAAACACAAAAGGTGAATTTTTTATGAAGAAATCAAAGAAATTTTGCATTAAAAACACACAAGGAGGCACTTTTCTACTGTATTTTACTATTCTTGATGAGAATTAAGCTAGTTTGAACACGGTCCAAATATGGCTTAAACGGGTAAGACTATTGCCTTACGTATTTTGACGAATTCTGGTGAAACACAAATGGCGTTTTTTTATTGAAAAAAATAGAAGAAATTTGCATTAAAAAACACACAAGGAGGGCACTTTCTACCTGTATTTTTACTATTCTTAATGAGAATTAAGCGAGTTTGAACACACGGTCCAAATATGGCTAAAAAGGTAAGACTATTTGCCTTATGTATTTTTGACGAATTCTGGTGAAACACAAATGGCGTTTTTTATGAAGAAATCAGAAGAAAATTTGCATTAAAAACACACAAGGAGGCACTTTCTACCTGTATTTTTACTATTCTTAATGAGAATTAAGCGAGTTTGAAACAACGGTCCAAATATGGCTAAAAAGGTAAGACTATTGCCTTATCGTATTTTTTGACGAAATTCTGGTGAAAACACAAAGGTGGCGTTTTTTTTATGAAGAAAATCAAAGAAATTGTGCATTAAAAAACGCACAAGGAGAGGCACTTTCTACTTGTATTTTACAATTCCTGATGAGAATTAAGCGAGTTTGAACACGGTCCAAATATGGCTAAAAGGTAAGACTATAGCCTTACGTATTTAGACAAATTTTGGTGAAACACAAATGGTGTTTTTTATGAAGAAATCAGAAGAAATTTGCATTAAAAACACAGAAGGAGGCACTTTCTGGCTGTATTTTACTATTCTTAATGAGAATTAAGCGAGTTTGAACACGGTCCAAATATGGCTAAAAGGGTAAGACTATAGCCTTACGTATTTTGACGAATTCTGGTGAAACACAAATGGTGTTTTTTATGAAAAAATCAAAAGAAATTTGCATTAAAAACACACAAGGAGGCACTTTCTACTTGTATTTTACAATTCCTGATGAGAATTAAGCGAGTTTGAACACGGTCCAAATATGGCTAAAAAGGTAAGACTATAGCCTTATGTATTTTGACGAATTCTGGTGAAACACAAATGGTGATTTTTATGAAGAAATTGACATTAAATACACACAAGGAGTCACTTTCTAGCTGTATTTTACAATACTTAATGAGAATTAAGTGATTTTGAACACGGTCCACATATGGCTAAAAGGGTTAAAAGACTATAGATAAGGTGCGCAGAGTTACAGTGACTCAGTAGGTGTAACGCTTTAGTGTACTGTAAGTAGTTTGTTGGTGTACAGTACTTAGTAAGCCCATCAATCAGGGTACAGCAGTTACTTTGTGTTCAGCTTGTTCTGACCTGTTGGACAGAGCTTGGTTCTAGCTAATAGAACCTGTTCTCCGTCAGTGTTCTGAGCTGTTGATGATTTGAATAGACGTCAGTGTCAGACTAATGGATGAACTTGTATTAAAGACTGGTGGACTGAGAGACACTAGAGTCTCTTCACCTACACTGAGCTGATGAAGAGTCCTGTTCCAGAAATGATAATAGGACATTAGAGCCATAATAAATCATACTCCTGCTACTCTTTAACTTAACTACATGTTTTGTGTTCTTCGTCTATCACTGATATACTAATTGATAAATAAAAGCCACATAAACGAGAACAGTAATAACAGATGGGAAAGAATTAGATGTATATGCGGATAAAAAATATATAACTCATATGTGACTAAGGTGTGTAAGCGCCTAGTTATAATAACTGGATAACTAGTGGATTAACCAAATGTGTTGCCATGGCACTTACTATTTTGACTTTGTGCAACTATCAGGTTGTAATTCACAGAAATGCTATATAGAAATGATAGATTCTATTTGGAATATGTGGGAACAGAAGTCAGACTATCACTGTGCATGCCAGTCTGGCTAGTCGTAAAGTGGGTGGTGGAGGCTTACGTTCGCACTGTGTTCTGCGTTCTCTCATGTTGGACGTGACCTTAAGGGAACTCCAAGCTTTTGCCTCTGGGTTTAGCGCCGCTGCCAAGCTTTCAGGGCTCTTGTGGTTTGTCTAAGGGTTGCCATGGTGACCAGGTGAGCTGGGATCAGGAGTCCAAGCTGCGAAAGCAGGAGAAATTAGCGCTATTGGTGGGGAAAAGACCAAGTACAATAAATACAATGCTTTAGAGATAGTGTTGGGGGCAACAGGACCACACACTGTTCAATCTCTGAAAATGACTGGAGCCCAGGTTTCTGTGAGGCTGACTTTGTGACAGCGCCTGCTGTAAAAAGCTCTGTATTAATAAAGCTGTACCGTATGGTCTTTAACACCAGCCTGTGAGCCTGTGAATCAATAAAGGCCTGTAGCATGAGAGCGCTTTGCTCAGAGATATGTTTTCCCACTTCGCTGCTGAGCAGTGAGCCCTCTGTGTGTGCGCGCTTCCTCTCCTGCGCCCGTGTAGCCGTGGCAGCAGCTGGCTTTCCTGATGTAAACAATGGAGAGTGGAATGTGTGAACTAACCAACAGGCCAGCCGCACTCCGCCTCCACGATCTCACAAACACTACAGTGCGTCTTAGAGACATTAAAGGGGACTTCCACTCATTTTCCATAATTTCCTGCATACATGAAAGAGGTTGAGATGCAAACAGAGCCATTCAGAGTGGTTTGGTGTGAATAGCTTCGTTCTAGAGAACACAATAGTTCACAGTGGTGATGATGGGAACCAGACGTCCACCTCTGAAAGCTCCCTCACTTTAAGTTATGTTAAAGTGTTTGCAATACTTGTTTTACTATATTTTTGAGACCGTTTGGGCTTAAAACCACAACAAAGGCCGAGAGGTGCATGCAAGAATGCCACAATACCAGTTTATGCCCTCTCTGATAAGGATCAGGCTGAAAGACTAATCACATTTCTATCAAAACCACAATTTTCAAATCATAAAAGCTGCAATTTTTTAATTACAGCCCATATCATTATCAACCGTGTTGTCTCATGGGCCAACATTAGGCTATAATCATAGCAGAAGCAACTAAAAACACATGAGCTGTGACATCACAACCATGACTAACTGGCAATTTGGCAAGTTTATTGTTTAAGCCAGGAGGAACGTCTGATTCTGATTTGGGCTGGAAAAAAAATTCACAATTTAAAAGAGTGCAATTTTGTAAATTTTTTTCATTTTGTTAACCATGTCTTATTGGCCGACAGTCTGTAGACAAGTTAGACCAATCAGAAGCAGCTAAAAATGCATGAGCTGTGACATCACAACCATGACTACATGGCAACCTGGCAGGTTCAGTGTTCCAGTCAGAGAAAGTGGATGTTGTGGTCTTCTTGGGCAAAAAAACCAGCGTGAACTGTTTGCCACAGCTGGTTCAGCCTCCGACCACCCAGATAACTGTCCTATGTACAAGATCGAACTAGCCTTCAACCTCCTCTAACTGATTTGAGTAGAAACAGACCCATGTTGGAAAATAAACCGAGACAAATATTACAAACGCCTTAAAGGGGAAAAATCAAGAGTACGTCTGATCTGACACCAAAAATTATTTACAAGGCAACTCTATGAAGGATAATGAACATAAGGAAGAACCACTGGCACGGCGCAACCCCAGTGGGCCGCCAGCTCTGAAACTGGTGGATAGATACCAGGGTAGATATCATTCGCACATTGTTCAGCGCAAATACTGATCTGATATTTCTTCTCTTAAAAACTACTGAGCTTTAAAATGACCTTTTTAATTTTATTATTACCAAAACAGACCATATCAAGCAAATAACCCAGCATAATTATGTTTCCTTATTTACCAGACATGAGTTTGGTGCAGTGTATGCACATTGCACAAGCTGAAAAAGTCACCGTTCACTCTGAAAGTCCACACACTGAAACTAAGCCACACCAACAGCTTGTTTTGAATACACTGTCTTTATGGTGTCATGAAAAACAGGGCATTTACATATTTCTATAAATTCAGGCTACAGCAATTTAGCTCCGCCCACTTACAGGGAAGCCTAAGGGACAACTTTAGACCTCATCTGAATGAGGCACAATACACGAAAGCCAATCAGAACAAAGCTCATTTAAATACGCCAATCTTAAAAGCACTACGCCCTGTTTCACAGTTGGGAAATGCTCATATAGAAATGAATATATGAATAAACGAATGAACGAATGAATGTCTGTAAAGCTGCTTAGTGACACTATCTGTGGTGAAAGGCGTATGTGAGTAAACATTGACTTGACGTGACTCGTCAGTGGACCTAAGGTTGAAAGAATAAACAAACAACTACAATGAAGAACAAGGCTCCTTATCACTACAGGCACTCAGAGGACACGTGTAGGTTCACTGGTGGTCTTGATAGTGAATATAGTGTCTGTGTGTTGTAGACATGGACATCTCTTTATTCCGTTTCCACCACCACTGTAAAGAATTCAGTGCCTCTACAATCAACCATTTCACACCAAACCCACTCTGATGAAAGATTCCTTACTTATGATATGTGGTCACTCCTCTTCCACTTTATACACATTACAAATAAGCTCACCGGAGAAAAAGTTACTCATCTGTGACTGAAAGCTACCTCGTGTGATGCCTCCACCAGCACCAATAACAGCTGGGACTGGATTCGGCATGGACCGGACAAGTTTCTGGATGTAGCCACATCAGTGTTCAGACACTGTAACATCAAAGAATTGGGGAGTTGGGCCAGATGTGGTGGATGCCTTCACTGGTACAGTTCTGGGGAGAATTCCCTGTAGGCTGGGATTTTATCCACTGCTGGTAGACCCGTATGACCGTACGCTTCCATACACCTTCCATCCAGATTCAGCTACTTCCTTCACACTATGGTCTTTGGCCACGCCCACACACAGTCCCTCCGTTTAGCCGATCATTAACATCTGCTCTGGAGCCAATTACCAGACATGAGACGAGACATTCCCTGCACTGTAGCACCTCTTCCCAATCTATGGGCCCGTCACTCACACCCCACAGGTATTTATAGCCCCATCATCCTCGTGCAGTTACTACCACCTTAGACAAGCAAGGTGACTCATTTTTTGTCCAGTGAGCTTATTTATATGCTATTAAAAGGTCTGTTAGAAGGCTGAATTATTAACACATACATATATATTATATTATATATATTTAAAACTGATTCAGTAATCAAAGTGTGAAAAACCCGACAAGGCCTAAAGCAAGCAGAGAAACCCGCAGCCTAAACTTTGAACCACAGAGATAGGCGTGCTTTCCCTCAGCCTTCCACTCCCAGCCTGATTAGACAGCAGTGCAGAGATTACCAGACATTAGAAAAAGGTCCAGCAGGACTGATATGCGGCATGAAGCTGAAACACACCCTCACAGCAAATGGCCTGCTTCATATCACAGATAACACGTGAGCCAACATCTGACCTCATGCTCCAGGAATGGCTCAGTGATTTAATTTCTCATTGAAATCACCATAATGTTCATCATTACTTCATCATACTTTCTTCTGACAGATGTTCTCACAGTGGATTTCACTATCAGCCTGTTTAGCAAGAACCCTGGGTCCAGGCGGGTCAAAGGTCAGCTTTTGGAGTGCTGCTGCTGCATGCTCAAAGTATGATACTGCGGAAAAGTCCTAAGCAAAGCGTTACAGACCATTTACCTAGCTGGTGAAGTTGGCGTATGCCATCAGATGGAATAGAAGCGAACACATACAGTGAAAAGTAGCAAGTCTGTGTTGTTTCCAGTAGCAGCTGATTTTTTAATGATGCCTCCAGTCGCCGTGTGGATTTATTAAATTAGTCACTAACACCTGATAACTTAATCACTGATTAGATCAAACAGGTACGGGATGGTGACTACAAACTGTACTGAGCCTCCCTGTATTATTACTGTATTAATATATTAGAAATTACTTACTGTATTAAAGCACTGAAGAAATAATAGCTTGTATAGACATTCATTCATTCATTCATCTTCTAAGCCACTCATCTTTCACCGTCACAGAGGGTGCTTATTATGCTCCCAGGGCTCATTAGGCCTAAGGCAGGAAGCACCCTGGACAGGACAACAGTCCAGTTTGTAATAAGCTTACAATAATCTTATTAGAAATATATCCACTAGATATAAATTCATTTCTAACTTAAGTTCTTCTGAATACTTTATTTCCCTGTTCTTTAATGGTCAGGACCCCCACCGGACCACCACAGAGCAGGTATGATGTGGGTGGTGGATCATTCTCAGCACTGCAGTGGCATTGACGTCCTGGTGTGAGTGGATCAGACCCACCAGTGCTTCCGAACACGGGAGTGTAACTGCGGGACTAAGAATCATCCACCAACCAAAACCATCTAGCACCACAGCGTCCTGTGGGCAACACTCACACCAGCACAACACACACTAACACACCACCACTACCTCAGTGTCACTGCAGTTCTGAGAATGATCCACCACCCACATAATACCCACTCTGTGGTGGTCCTGTGGGGGTCTATTGAAGAACAGGGTACTAAAGTATACAGAGAAACAGATGGGCTACAGTCTGTAACTGTACAACTGCAGAGTACTTCTATATGGTCAGTGGAGCTGATAAAATGGACAGTTATGGTTTTAATGTTATGGCTGGTCAGTGTAGATGGAAATGCAGTGTCCACCTCTGCACTGTTATACTCAGACTCAAACCTAATGATCTCATCCGACAACGATTTCCACCCTCATATCCTCTTCCTCTAACACAACAGACGGAGACCTAAATGATCTCACTCTTACATGGTCGTTTCTTCACGACAGAAATGGCCCTTTGCTAAGTTAGCATGCCTGTATGAACTGCGAGGGATGGCTAACAGTCGCGCATGCGCAGTAGCGCAACTCCATTTATCACTGTACGGTGTGTCAGATTCAAAAAAGTTTGGCATTTTTATGTCATTAAACGTAAATAAAAATAAATAAATACAAAATTAAATTGAAATTAAATTGCTTTTTAGCCGCAGCAGCAGTAACGAAGCTGAAGTTTGGCTTTTGCTAAAAAAGTTTTTTTTTTTTTGTAATTCGAGTTTTCCTGTGGTTTATGTTTATGTTTTGGACTAACACCGCATTTAAGTCCATATCACCACCTTTATCTCTCTCCATTAAGCGTTTAAGATGTTAAGAAAAATACATCAGGAATTTTAACCACGGGGCTCTATCTTCGCGAATTCGCCGCTCCACCTTAAATGGCGCTGACTGCACCGTTTAAGGTGGAGCGGAAACTGTAAGAAGCTGTTGTCGATTAAGAAGCCGGGTTCAGCTTCGTGTAGCCTTCAGACAATCACACGCTAATAAACCAGCAGCTCCAGCAGACAGGACTGTCAGCAACAGGTCACAGACCCACAGTCTTCAGGGAAGGATCAAAAGTGTTACCTTCAGCTGTCATGGTGATGATGGGGGTGATGGGGATGAAGTGCGTCCTCTCGGTGGTCTAGGTTGGAGCTGCTGTGGTTCCTCTCCGGGCTGAGGAGGACAGTGAGCTGCGGGTGTGTCCGTGTAAACCAGCAGCAGACCTTCTGCTTCCTCCCTGATAGGGAGCGTGTGCCGTCCACCGCGCGTGTATTTATCACCGTGTGGGGACCGTAGTATATCTCTACTCTAGGACCTCCAGATCAGCCTAGGAGGAGAAATGTCTCCTTGCTTCTGGCGGCAGCACGTCTCTGTAATGACTATTGTAGCTTGGAATAAACACTTGTTAGTTGAAAATGATGATCTAGTATCTTGACAGGCTAACTTCATATCTCTAAATAACGTCATGGTTTATATTTACACTGTTTTATTGTTGAAATTAAGTTATTTTAAGATGAAATGTCCATATAGATCAATACTAACATATTATAATCTCAAACACAATCGGATGTGTTCAAGACGCAATGATGTGGCCGAAACTATTATATTCCAACCTAGTAATCATCGCAATGTTGAGTGAAAAATAATTTATATATATATATCGTCGGTCGTCACTGTCATCAAATGAAAAACATGTATTCTCCATTTTTGTATTTTGATTTTTAATACTTTTATATGCAATCATTTTATCACTAAAATCTGCCATTTACATTTGTGCGAAAATTTCATGATTGACTAGACCACAGGACATGGCCCCAAAAAAACTGTTCTGACAACTATATGGTTCCATTGACTTACATTATAATTAAGCTAGGTTTTGGGTTCTCCTGTAAAGTTAATATTTTGGAGATACTTGTTTTTCATTGGACAGCGATGATATATAAAACCTAATAAAAAACACTTTTGAGAAAATAAGTAGTTATTTTGGCAATAAAAGTCTATTTTAATTTTAATAATAATTCATTTTTGTACCTGAGATTTTCTAAACCATTTATAGTACCATATCATGATAGTGATTTTTTTTTCAAGAAAGTAAGTCATATTTTGGGAATGTAATTCAGTTTCTACAGTTCTGATAAAATACGTCACTACTGCAACCTGGTAAAACAATTATTAATATTAAGTATTAATATAATAGTATATATATTAATATACTATAATATAAATATTAATAAATATATTCATAAATATTTTGTGGGAACAAACCATTATTAGAGTTTAGTAAATCAAAATGCTGAGAAAATAATACATCATTAAAACCTAGTAAGTCAAATCTCTTTGAGTAAATCAATGATTTATTCTTAAAATCTCAGAATAAATAACATTCACTTTTAATTATTTTTTTTTTTTAGAATTGTTTGTCAAAATAATGAATTATTTAATTTTGCAATTGATCTAAGATACCCACTATTAGTTAGACATACAAGTCAAAATTATCAACACAGTAGGACAACAGTTATTAACGTATAAATCTGAGACTATATGAATATTTTAACCGACTGCTGTCAGAAAAGCGTGTGATGGAAAATGTTCTACATTCATTTCAGTCTGTTATAAAGTTCTCACACTGTTTATTAAGTGTGTACACAGACACAATATAACGGATATTTAAGCCATTTTAAATATTTTTTTATTGTTATACATTAAAAAATTCTGATTTCATCTACACTGAAGTGTGTTTAATAGAAAACTGATATAAAATATAAAAAAGTGCGCTGATGAGTTATAGACACACAAATATGTCTGTAGTGGTGCTCAAAGCGGAGACCACTAGATGGTGATGTTCTACACATAATGGCGTTACCACTAAAACCAAAACTGAACACCAGCTTCTCCTGTGTTGGTGTCACATTTACATTTAAGGCATTTAGCAGACGCTCTTATCCAGAGCCGCTTACCACCGTGCTTAGTGTTGGGAGTTTTTAAAGCCACCCTAGTTTTCAGTTTTAGTATCAGTGATAGTCATTACACGTAGATGGGTTTATGTAAGGAAGGAAAGTGCTCCGCTATAGCTGTTGTAATAGAACAGAAATATAGAACAATAAAAACGAGTCGCCCCTGTACTGTAAACAGTGTCCGTAGATGAGGACCCTCGGGGATTCGATGTGGGTCTGTATAAGACTGCATACATAATCTTACCCTGCAGCATTGAGTTTCCATCCAGACTGAAAAAATGAAAAAAAACGAAGATGCCACAGAAAAGAGATGTTGACCTCCATCTGGTTGTTTCCAGTTACCTCTAAGGTATAGGTGGTCCCAGCTGGAGAGAGATGAGGTCTCCTGAACTCCACCATGACACACAGGGGCTCAGGCCCGGCATCACGTCTCAGGCATACAGATGAGCAGATCTGAACCCAGGCAGCGAGGGGGGGGGGGTCATGTACGCCCATCTGCAGCAGAAAGCCTTCATCAGGACAGCTAGAGAAATGCCCACTGACTGTCTGAGGGTCCGGACCTGAACTGAAGTCTGCCAAGCAGAGGAGAGAAAGGAAGCATTGATGAGCTTTGTTATACAGTGGTGTGAAAAAGTGTTTGCCCCCTTCATGATTTCTTATTGTTTTGTCTTTTGAATGTTTCAGATCATCAAACTAATTTCAATATTAGTCAAAGACAACACGTAAACATGAGAAGCAGATTTTAAATGAAGGCTTTTATTATTAGGGGAGGACAAAATCTAAAGCTACATGGCCCTGTGTGAAAAAGTGTTTGCCCCCTAAACCTAATAACTGGTTGGGTCGCCTTTAGCAGCAACAAATGCAATCAAGCGTTTGCGGTAACTTGCAGTGAGTCTTTCACAGCGCTGTGGAGGAATTTTGGCCCACTCATCTTTGCAGGACTGGTTTGTAATTCAGTCCGTACACTGGAGGGTTTTGCAGCATTGAATCGCCCTTTACCAGAGTTAAGGGTCAATGCCCCCCACATTTTCAATAGGATTCAGGTCAGGACTTCGACTAGGCCACTCCAAAGTCTTCACAGTTTTTGGAGCATTCAGAGGTGGACTTGCTGGTGTGTTTTGGATCATTGTCCTGCTGCAGAACCCAAGTTTGTTTCATCTTGAGGTCATAAAACAGATGGCCAGACATTCTCCTTCAGGATCTTTGGGTAGACAGCGGAATTCATGCTTCCTAAAAGTTCAAGTGAGTTTTGAGTTTTTCAAAATGAGTTTTGTCTCATCAGTCCACAGAGTATTTTCCCAAAAGTCTTGAGTATCATCAAGATGTTTTCTGGCAAAATTGAGGCCAGGCTTAGTTAATGGTTCTTTTTGCTTTCAGTCTATGATGTTGTTTTTCGTCTTGGGCACTGCTGCCATGCAAGGCCATTTTTTGCCCAGTACCCCCCTCGTTTCTTATGGTTCGGAGTCCCATGAACACGCTGACCTTAACTTGAGACAAGTGAGGCCTGCAGTTCTTTTGGATGTTGTTTTCCGATGAGGGGGTCCTTTTGTGACCTCTGGGATGAGTCGTCGCGCCGCTCTTCTTGGGGTAATTTTGGTTGGCCAAGACCAGCTCCCCCCCTGAGGAAGGGTTCACCCACTGTTTCCACGTTTTTTGCCATTTGTGGATAATGGTCCTCTCACTGTGGTTTCGCTGGAGTCCCAAAACTTTAGAAAAATGGCTTTAAATAAACCTTTTTCCAGACCTGATACGAATCTCAATACTTTTCATCTTATATTTGTTTCCTGAATTTTCTTTGGATCATCTTGGCATGATGTCTAGGCCTAGCTTTTGAGTATCTTGTGGCCTACTTTGCTTTGTCAGGCAGGTCCTATTTAAGTGATTTCTTTATTGAGAGCAGGTGTGGCAGTAATCAGACCTGGGTGTGGCTAGAAAAATTGAACTCAGGTGTGATAAACCATTTATAAGTTATGTAAGTTTAATGGGGTCAAACACTTTTTCCACACCAGGCCATGTAAATTTAAAAATCTTCATTCAAAAACAGCATTTTGTGTTTACTTGTGTTGTCTTTGACAAATATTTAAATTTGTTTGATGGTCTGAAACATTTAAGAGACAAACATGCAAAAAA
>JAMWET010002878.1:0-32500 GCA_024036415.1 Prochilodus magdalenae
AACTTCTTCTCTCCACGGTGGTTTACGCGTCTGTTAAATTCCGCCTTCTGATGCTGCTGATCACGGTCCTCGCACCTTTCGTGGCGAGGCTAGGGACTCGTTCCAGCGTTAGTGCTCTGATTCAGGGAGCGGTGTTATGCATTGTGTTCAGACCCAACCTGATTCTCCTGATACCACACTCTCCTGGTAGACGGACTCGAGCATCTAACCGCATCTACCGATCCGACCTAACGACACTTCTCAGCCGGGCCTTTTTATTATGGCGCATTATCTCGTTTCCTTGTTGCATCCCTGCTTTTTGACACCTTCCAGCCGTGACTCGCAGACGGCGCGCAGAGGCTCACTAGAGCATTGGACGCTGCGAGGAAGTCCAGAGCACAATCCTGAGGAAGTCCCACCGTGACAGAAGATCACAGCAGTTTGAACAACCTATAGCTGGCCACAGTGGTGTATCTTCGTCATCATGGCTGGGCAAATCTGCCCTCGTGCTCCATCCAGCAGTCGGCTCATGCACTGCCGGATGGAAAACCAATCGAGCATGGTCAGCTAGAGGGGCCGCGTTGCGACCCTGTGGCCTCTTCGTAGCCATTGTTCACGCTCAAAGGTGAGGAAGGTAACGGAAGACTTGTCCATAAACGTTTGACCCAAGAATGTCACCTCAGACAATTAAATATCACTCCATGGACACAAGTGGTGGGAACCCACCATCTAAACCCTACAGGAGCTGTTTACGCTACCTTCTGAATGCATGACGTAATATGGCGTTGAGATCACCTTGCAGCTATAACAGCTTCCGCTCTCCTGGGAATTCTTTTTAACGACTTGAGTGGGTCTGTTTGTGTTTTATGTCCCGAGGAGTATATAAGATAGATTGATTTAGAGTTACAACTGATGTTAGAGGAAAGGGTCTTTGCTCACGTGTCCGTTCTAGGCCATTGCCAAAGGTGTTGATTGGTCAAGTCAAGGCTTTGTTACCCTTTTCCCCCTTTTTCCACCAAGCATTGTGGCCGGTGCCAACACTTTTAGCTTTTCCCCGCTAAAAATTCTCACAACCAGACATGCCATTCCCGTGCCTTAACATCTGCTCTGGAACCGTTGACCGCTTGCAACAAGCAGAAGCGATGTGGTGCTGCACGCTGAACTGCTCTGAGCTGACCTCGGAAACAATTTCCTTCTATTTCTCAAAGCTCTACTGTAAATAAATTTAATACCTCACTATAAAATACACTCATGGAAATTTCCATCACCTTAAATCCCTCCGAGGTGCGCTGTACAGAGGATGACCAGGTTTCTTACGCCTGCAGTGAAGCTGCTAGACAATTTATACTGAGCGGTTGGAGCGATTCTATTGGTCGTCCATCATGAATATTCACTAACCTGAAAGATACTAGAGCTTTTAACACTGTGCAGAAAAGATATCAAAGTTTTTTTTACCCACTAAATATATATTAGAGGTGGAGATATGGAGGAGTATCATACTGTGTACATCGATTAGATGTGGTGGATCAGGATACTTACTGTTCAGACTCTACATCAGCTGGAGCTGCTAAGTGTAAGATACCAACCGACAACATCTGTTTAGATGGGTGTCCCTAAACTTTTGTCAGAGCTATGGTAATGTTTTCACGGTAGTGAGAGCTCACCAGAGCTCACACTCCTCACCCGTTCTTCATGTCTCTGCCCAACAGGTCGCTGGTGCTGATGGGGCTCCTTACTGGTTTTGGATCCGTGATTGGGATTTATATCATGGGCATGGCGGTGCTGAGCCCCTGCCCCCTGCTGGTCGATGACATCTCTGGAGTGGTTCTGATAGTAAGTCCTGTGTCTCACTAGCCCTGTTATCCCTCTGTAGTCTATTCGCTTATCTACCTTTATAGACTGAGTTAACAGTCAGGGCAGTATTCCCCTGGGCATGGCACCAGTATCTCGGACACTATAAACTGGTACTGTGCTTTTCCATTGCCCGGTTGAATGGTTTGTGGCAACTGCACTGGTACCTAGGACCTAATAGCACTAGCAGTGTCTACTGCATGGGCAAATGCAGACCTGTATGGTGTTTGTGCAGGTATAGTGTAATTTCAGTGACTTAGTACACCAGTAAACAACCATAGAGGCAGTTACATAACCATTGATGGTTCAGAGCTTTCTCAAGAACCCCTTAAGCTCTATTGGTTCCGTTTGGGTCCGTTCTTGTTTTTGAATGTGCAGTGGCAAAATGGCCTTAGTACAGCTCGCAGAAACACCTAGGTGTCTCTCTCCACGGAGTTCAGTTTCGCATGACCCTACTATTAAAATTTTTTGTTTTTTCTTTTTAATTAATTTTTTTATTAAGGAATTTAATTAATTTCTTATGAATGTGTCCCACATTCTGCACAGTCCTGTTAGACAAACCTACATCCCCCCTCCCCCCCAAACGGAGCATTCAATTTATTATGGTATATACAGGATTTGCATCGTCTTTCTATTTTCCACCGCTTGACCATCAGACTGGTCATTCAACCCTATTACCAATATGTGTAAATTATACAGCTCTGGAAAAATTTAAGAGCCCACCTGTAAGTGATCAGTGTCTCTAGGTGTGCAGGTTCTGGGTTTGTGTTGGTTCTGTTTGATTCTCTACACTACTGGAACCACGTCTCCCAAACTCCAGATCAGATATTGTATTAGATCTGTGTATTTAGAAAATCACTAATGACCTCCAGAAGCCTGTTTTTAGAACCATGCTCGCTGTGCGGTTCACCCCAGCCACCGCTCGCCAGTCTCTCCGTAGGTCACTCGAGGTCATCTTACGGTAAGGGGCATTGGAATGAGGTGGCGCTCATCACGGTCAGTAGAGAGTGGGTTTGGCCCTCTGCCAGTCTGTAGCTGTGTTGTCCTGTGTGTTTGCTGCTGGACCTTGTTCTTATGAACCAGACGCTCACTGTATCTGCCAGTACAGCTAGAACCCAACCTTCGGTTCCTCACTGAGAACCTGCTGTACATGTGGAGATGCTGATTTAAGGAGGAACTGGAAAGGTGTCTGATTTATTTCCAGAGCTGTATATATAGAGAGATTATATCCCAGGTATGGCTGTAGGTGTTTCTGATCAAATGGCTGTAGGTGTTTCTGATCACATGGCTAATGGCTGTAGGTACAGGGAAATGATGGCGAGTAGTTCTTCACGGCAGTCTTCCGTTTTCCTCCAACAGGTGGCAGCCTGGACCTTTTTTGTCCTCACATTGTCCTATGTGAAAGTAATGGTTGCGGTGATCCTGCGTGATGAAGGCCACAGCGCCCTTGTCTGGTGCGGAGCGGTAGTGCAGCTGGGGTCGATGCTGGGCGCCGTGGTAATGTTCCCTTTGGTCAATGTGTACAGCTTCTTTGCCTCAGGGGACCCCTGTAACACGGAGTGCTGATGTGAAAGAGCGTGAGCCCACCTCCACTGAGAGACTTTAAACCCACTGTTAGAAATGTTTTCAATGTGTAATTATAATTTTAGTTTATTTGTCAGATTTGATTTGAATATGATCAATATTCTGTACAGTTTTTAATATTCTGTGTGTTTTTATAATGTGTCTGTATAATGCAGTGGTAGAGTGTGTAACACCTCCATTAGCTCCAATAACAGCCGGGATTGGATTGGGCATGGACTGGACAGGTTTCTTTTAGGCCACATCAGTGTTCAGACACTCTAGCATTAAAGAATCGGTCAGTTGGTCCAGATTTGGTGGATGCCTACCCTGGCAGTTTACTGGTATTCCCCGGTAGTTCCGACGGACTTCCAAGATGATTCAAATCTGGGATTGTGTGGGCCAGCCCAGATGTGTGAATGCTCCCGAATCTTCATCATGCCAATCTGTCACACTAGCAGCCCTGTGAACCTTGGAATCTTGGAATACAGTGAAAGTAATGCTCATGCAGCGCCATCTGCTGGAGCTTGAAAATACTATCACCTCAAACACAGTCATTTTAATGTGTGTGTGTGTGTGTGCGTGTGTGTGTGTGTGTCTGTGTGTGTATGTGTGTGTGTCTGTCTGTGTGTGTGTCTCTGTATATGTGTGTGTGTGTATGTGTGTGTCTGTCTGTGTGTGTGTGTCTCTGTCTTTGTGTGTGTGTGTCTGTGTGTGTGTCTCTGAGTGTGTGTCTGTGTGTGTGTGCGTGTCTGTGTGTGTGTGTCTCTATGTGTGTGTGAGTGTCTGTGTGTGTGTCTGTCTGTGTGTGTGTGTCTGTGTGTGTGTGTGTGTGTGTGCGTGTCTATGTGTGTGTGTGTCTATGTGTGTGTGTGTGTCTGTGTGTGTGCGTGTCTGTGTGTGTCTCTGTGTGTGTGTGTGTGTGAGTGTGTGTGTGTGTGTGTCTCTGTGTGTGTGTGTGTGTTTGTCTGTGTGTGTGCGTGTCTGTGTGTGTGTGTCTCTATGTGTGTGTGAGTGTGTGTCTGTGTGAGTGTGTGTCTGTGTGTGTGTGTGTGTGTGTGTGTGTGTGTGTGTGTGTGTGTGTGTGTCTCTGTGTGTATGTGTGTATGTGTGTATAGTCACATGTATGAGTATTTTGCCACCCTGCATATCTGCCGTTACCCTGTGGTTTTATTTCAAAATCTTGTCTTGCATTAAACAGCGTCTCAGACATCAACCAGTGTGTTTATTCTCTGTTCTACGCCAAACGTCATTTGTTTGTTCCATAGCTGCTTATCTATAGAAACGTTTGGAGAACTGGTGGAATTCCACTTCAGGCTTTTTGGCTTCTCCTTTTTACACGGACCTCACACGCCTTTATCGGCTGAGCTGTCTCCACCAAATCAATCTGTCCAAGGCTACTCTCTCAGGTAATTACTTCAAAGGTGCTTGTCATTCAGTGATTGGTTAGATTCTCTTGATATCGGTGTTTCCTCTGGTTATACAGTGCCTGTAAATGAATCAGACTTTAGACTTGTGTATTTTTTATTGTTTTACGGTGTAGTTACAGTGTTATTAGCCTCGTTTACACTGATTAACAGAAAAAGACACTTCAGTGTTTAAGTGAACACACATTTACAAATAGAGAAGACATCAGGACATGTGTCAATTCCAAAATACATCATAAACCACCTTCACCAGATTCACTTCTCTCCTTTTTAATGGTGCACATTGTTGTCGACTAGTCATTCATGCAGATACAAAACACTCATGGTCAAAAGGACAGCTGCACCCAGAAGGAGGTGTGGGAGTGCGGTGGTGTTGGGAAGGAAGATAAAGGTGACCAGGATCAATAACTGATGATAAATTTAGACTGATATGATCAATATTTATTGAGCTACACATACAGAAGTCTGTCTCTCAGTATGGCGTCGGGCCGCCGTGTTCGCTAACCCAACAAGCCAGACGTCTCGGTATGGAGCTGTAGAGGTTCCTGATGGTGTCCTGTGATAATCCATCCCATGCAGCTTGAACATCCTCACACAGCTCCTGCAGATGGTGCAGTAGGGGTGGAGGTGGAGGGACACCAGGTCTTCTGGAGGTGTGACAACAAACCGTTCATCTCGGTGCTGACCACACACGGGTTCGTTGGGCGTCTCCACCAAGACTAAAGCGGGACTCGTCACTGAAGATGACCCACTGCCATTCTGAGTCACTCCATGACAGTCTGGTACGACACCACTGCAGTCTTTGGTGACGGTGACGTGGTGTTAAGGACAGTCGTGGTAACGGTCTGTGTGCATGTAGTCCTGCGTGGTGCAGCCGTCTGCCGATGGTGCTGCACTAACAGGAGGACTCGTGGAGGACATCACTGTCTGCCATCGTGCATCAGAACAGTGTTTCCCAGCACACCTGATCCAATTCATCGGCTCATTAACCAGACCTTTCAGTTGCAGTGGGGGTTAGAGCAGGGAATCCACTGGGCTCTGCAGGATGCCAGGGTGCATCCAGGACCAGGGCTGAGAAACACGAGGCACAGCTGTGATTCAGACTGCTGGCTGTAGTACTTTACTCTCGTACTGATTGAATTTTGTATGTTTTATTTTAATATTTCAAACTTTTTGGCAAAATATCCATTTCATCATTAAACCCATTATCGGTCACTCTACCTGTTTTCACGCTCAAGCTGTTTGCATGCTCCTGGTTTTGCATTTAGAGCTTTGTCATATGGAAAATGGTCCATTTACATGCAGTAGTACGCAGGTGGTTTAAGGAAATTAGAGGTATAGAAGACATCGACGTGCTAACAAATGCCTGGTTTGAATATTGATGCTTAGACCTGCTCGTTAATCAATGACATGTCCCTGAAGGCCAGTGCAGGACCTATAATGCTCATTTCCAGTGTTCATGATTTCATGTTTGGGTTCCACTGGAACAAAACACCTGTATCTGTATTCACCATCTATCTGAAACTCTTCATCCTTAAGCCCTCACTCCCAAAGAGCTTTGACCAGTCAGCTCACTCACTCAGTTATCCCTGGAAGATGGTAGCAGTGTGTGAGGTTGTGCCAAGCTTGTGTGTAGGACTGTGTTATGAGATGACGTCACCTTGTAACAGAGAAAAAGGCTGAAATCATAATGAGGCCTTTCAGGCATCTGAGAACAGTGGTGATCGTTGGAGAGAGTTTCTCCCTCTGGCGGAGGAAAGGGAAAGAGGGAAAGGGGATAGAGGACAAACTGGAAAACAGAAAAGGTCCCCTTTTATTCTGATAGGTTCTGAAAAGTTGGTTTGGTCTCTCCCTGTTCTGAGAACAGTGGATTTCAGGATCCACAGCCAGGTCTAATAGGTATGAACTGCCACGATGGGCTATAGACATGCTTTGCTTTTTATCCATCCATCCATTCATCCATGCATCCATCTATCCACCTATTCATCCACCCATCTATTGGAGTCTATACCAGCACTCTTTGGATGAAAGGCAGGAAGCCCCCTAGCCAGGCCACCAGTCCATTACAGGGCAGATACAGGCCAATGACACTCACTCACTCTATCACTCACTCACTCACTCACTCACTTACTCACTCACTCACTCACTCACTCACTCACTCACTCACTCACACTCACTCACTCACTCACTCACTCACTCACTCACTCACTCACACACTCACTCACTCACTCACTCACTCACATACTCATTCACTCACACACTCACTCCCTCACTAACTCACTCATTCACTCACACTTACTCACTCACTCACACACTCACTCATTCACTCACTCACTCATTCACTCACTCATTCACCCACCCACTCACTCATTCACTCACACACTCACTCACTCACACTCGCTCACTCACTCACTCACTCACTCACTCACACACTCACTCACTCACTCACTCACACACACACACTCACTCACTCACTCACACACACATTCACACACTCACTCACTCACTCACTCATTCACTCACTTCCTCACTAACTCACTTATTCACTCACACACTCACTCAGTCACTTACACACTCACTCACTCACTCACTCTCACTCACTCACACACTCACACTCACTCACTCACTCACTCATTCACTCACTCACTCACTCACTCACACTCACTCATTCATTCACTCATTCACCCACTCACTCACTCACTCACTTACTCATTCACTCACTCACTCACTCACTCACTCACACACACACATACATGCGGGGGACAATTTATCATCTTCAATTCACCTGACTTTATTGACTATGGGAGGAAACCGGAGCACCCAGAGGAAACCCACACAGACACAGGGAGAACCCAGGCCCCTCTTTGCTGTGACTAAGATGAATTTGACTCACCCAAGTCGTTCCCTTACTACACCAGCTCTCAGAGAGGCTCTGTGGTCATACATTCATGGTGTTCAGTAACCATGCTGCTAGCCCCCTCACTTTTCACCTCTGGTCCTCAGTGATGGCATTCAGTGATGTGGAGGTCTGGCCTCTGGGGTGGTCCGTCCATGGTTCTGAAGACACCAGCACCTTGTTTGTTTGGTTTGTGTCTGTCTCCTGTCTCCTCCTGTCTCAGTGAGGAGCTACAGCTACACCTCCTTTCAAAACCCATGCGGTGTCTCCTTACAGTGGAAGGATGGGTGCGGACGTTTTTAGCATAAATGGCGCTTGACAGCCATTAGGGCTGTTGATCTGGAAAGGGCAGTTCTGATGGGTCTGCCAGGTCTTCCAGGTGGTTATTAGGAGTCTCGGTTTCTTGTTCCATCTGCTAGTGCATCATTTGATGTCTGATCTGGCAAAGGTCATAGTCTTTGAGGAGGTGAGTCGAGCACAAGGTAGATCTAATGGAGCTACTAAAGTGAGGAACTCAAGAGAAACTGATTCTTACACTCACTAGGTGTCTAGAAGGCTGATCAGGGTTAGAGGAAGTCCTTGCTCTTGTCGCATGTTGTCCTGAGGATCTATACTCCGCCCCCAATCAACCTGTCATTTTAAGTGCTGCTGGATGAAGAGTCGGAAGAAGGGATGCACGATGCTGGCGGACGAACATTGCATGATACATAGCGGGATCAGTACACACACAGTCTCCTGGAACTTCTGGCACATGGCGAACACTGTGACGGTTACTGCGGCCGGGATGTAGAACACCAGGGTAAGCAGTGAGATCAAGCGCACGGTGGTTAGGGCCTTCACCGTCTTCGGATGCAGTGTATCTCTTCTGGGACCCGTCTTTTTCAGGGCCTGTAAGATTTTATAATTGCACCACACCATCGTCAGAAGGCTACACAGAAAGACGCATGCCACGAATTTAAAACTAGTGCACATGTATTTCTCCCAGCCGTACGGAAAACACAGCGTGACGGCCCACACGCCCGCGCAGCTGAACTCCCTGAACCTCCTAGCTTTGAATTGCCGGTACCGAGTCGGATGGACCACAGCCACGTAGCGCTCTATACAAATGCAGCACAGAATCAGGGGTCCGCAGAGGACAATCAACCCCAGAAAAGCAGCCCTAGCGGTCATTAAGGACCACGGTAGATAGATGCTGACGGCCAGATCTATGAGCAGGCCAGCGTTGTTCAGAATTTGGAAGACGATGAGATTTAACCGTAAGACGTCGACGGTCTGCGCACACAGTGTTAGCCACAGCTGTCTGACAGTGACGGACAGTCCGACAGCACTCAAGGCCAAGTCAAAAAATGCGGTGCTGATAGTGAGAGGCATAGTAGAGCACTGGTGTGAAGAATTCCCCGGCAGAGTTGTGTTCGCTTCCCAGTCGGCCATGTTCACCGAGGTTTCCGTCACTGTGGGGGAACATATGGCAGCCGTTAGTGGCCTGTTGATCAAGACAAGGGTTGCAGATCCAGAATTAATCAGTTTGGAGTTTGAGAAAGGTACGTGCCACACGTAGCATTCTCTATGTGCCGCTATGCCCCAGAATGCATAGTGCCACAGGTAAAGTTTGGTGGAGGGGGATTATGGTCTGGGGCTGTTGGTCCTCGTAGGTCCAGTGATGGGTCTACAGCACAAAGCTTTTCTGATTCAGCATTATAATGTCCCCATGCACAAACTGAGCCCCAAAAAGAAACTGCTGGGTGGCTTTAGAGTAGATCTTGATTTTGTACTCCTTTTAAAAGAGCCGTGTTCAGTCTGCCAACACAAATCACGATTTCACAAATCAGAGTATCCAGACTGAGTCTTCTTAGTTTGGTCATATCCAGATTGATAGTCTGGACACTGAAAACACAGGGGATTTGATATGCAGATTCCAGATTCATGCAGATGCAAATCCTCCTAGGCCCTGATTGGTTGTTTTGGTTTAGGCACAGCGTATTCTTGCAGATCATATTAGAAGCTCTAGGTGGCTGCAACGATTATGGACACACAGTGAGCGGTGATGCCCTCATCCTGTTAGCACCATTGACTGATGCCGGACTACATGAGCACAGACGACTTAAAGCCCTTAACACCACATCAACGTCACCAAAGACTGCAATGGTGTTGTGTCCAACGCCATACTGAGAGACAGACTTCTGTATGTGTAGCTCAATAAATATTGATCATATCAGTCTAAATTGATCATCAGTTAATGATCCTGGTAATGTTTATCTTTCTTTCTTCCCAACACCCCCACAAAAAAAAAAAGGCTAAAAAAAAAAAAACCCCACACTTCCTTCTGGGTGCAGCTACGGTTTTTGTGATGAGCGAATTACCCATGATTTTCGGAATGCGATGCTCAGCAGCAACATGCAGTTGAGTTTGGGTGTCCACATACTTTTGACCATGTTATGTGCTACATAGTACAACCTCTTCTGGTAAAACTAATCCATCCTTAATATATATATATATATATATATATATATATGTATATATACTATCAATTGTTAACTCACATCACCATTAATCTAACCTGAATATTATTTATTTAAGCCAGTCGTGCAGTAAGTGTATAATTTACCTCACCTTACAGACGTCCTGCAGTCTCTTCTGCACCTCCAGCCGATTCTAGACCTCGGTCGTCAGTGAGGAACCAGTCTAATAGCTGTTGGTTTTGATTTGACAGGTCGAGTAGCACCGATCCAATTACATGCAAATCAGCAGACCTTGCGTAAGAATGATGGTGATGATGCCGGACTACACACTCAATTCAACAAGTTACAATATCTACCTCTTAATCCTTAATCCTCCTAATCAGTATCTCTCTCTCTCTCTCTCTCTCTCTCTCTCACTTTTACTTTCTTTCTCTCTTTCTTTCCTCTTCTTTGTTAAGCACTGGAATGACATTTCTCCGGGGCAATCACCCTCAGAGCAGCTAGAGGCACCTGAGCATCAGCTCCACCGTGGGTCTCCTGCCTTGTTTCATCACCCGGCATGACTACAACCTTACACTGACCAGCGTCTGGCTCTGATCATGAACTCTATCTATGGGTCGGCTCCATGTTGCAGTTACTCCCTCCTGGACTAATCAGACTGGATCTAATCAGACTGGATCTAATAGATGTTCTAAGCTCCTCCTGTTAGTTCTGTCTTTCTGGTCTCACCCGGGTTCCACCTGAGGAGGTTGGGTTCCGCACTTGAGCCTGGTTCCTCTCGAGGTTTCCTCCTTACCCAAGGGAGTTTTTCCTCGCCACTGTTGCCTCTGGCTTGCTCAAAGGGGGGCTTGGACCCGAGAGTGTATCCAGACTGAGTCTTATTAGTTTGGTCATATCCAGATTGATAGTCTGGACACTGAAAGCACAGGGGATTTGATATGCAGATTCCAGATTCATGCAGATGCAAATCCTCCTGGGCCCTGATTGGTTGTTTTGGTTTAGGCACAGTGTATTCTTACAGATCATATTAGAAGCTCTAGGTGGCGCCAGAGGACCCTGATATTTTACAGGTCATCTGTTTTAGGCCAGGACACACCTCAGTGACCCCCTTCTCTCTTACAATACGGGTTACGCACTGCAGCTTTAGGGACTATTCATCTGATCGGGACAGATTTTGGTGATCCACTGGGTCCTCCTAAAATTCACCTTTAATCCTTATTGGAACTCCAGTTTATGAAAGCTTTTGTTCTTTATCACTTACTATTCTTGTGTCGTTCTGCTTCCTCCGCCTCCTTCATTATCAGAAACACCTCCTGATAAATATGAGCTAAAGAGACTAGCGGAACGTGTACTGGAGTGCCGTAGCACTATTATCAGTTCCTGCAGATGGTGCGGTAGGGGTGGAGGTGGAGGGACACCAGGTCTTCTGGACGTGTGACAACAAACCGTTCATCTTGGTGCTGACCACGGTGCCTTCACACACGGACTCGTTGGGCGTCTCCACCAAGACTAAAGCGGGACCCGTCACTGAAGATGACCCGCTGCCATTCTGAGTCACTCCATGACAGTCTGGTACGACACCACTGCAGTCTTTGGTGACGGTGACGTGGTGTTTGATCCTTATCTAATAAATGTATATATATCAGAGAATCTCTACAGACCCCCCTCCTCTCTCTGTATATTCTGTATTTGTGTATATTTTGTGTATTTTGTATTTAATATAACTTATATTTCTGTATTTTAATATGTTTAGTATGTATATAGTGCTGTCCTGCTGTAGAGGATCAACCCGAGCCTCGCCACAAGCATCTCAAATGACGAATAAACCTGAAAACCTGAAACGTCCAGCAGCAAACTAAAGAAGAAGTGATAGAAGCAGAAGACGAGGTACCGCTGGTGCTGCTTTCCACCACTGGGGGCGCTCTTGGACAGGAAAGGGACGAGGTCTGATGCTGAACCTGGAATGCTTCTTCTAGACTGGCCAGTAAACAGCTGTTAATGCTGAGGCACTGAGCATTTCCCTGTTTCTTATAATAGTGGTGGACACCACAGCTTGTTTGGAGCATGAGTTTGATGGATTGCGGGATCTCACAGATTGCTCCTGTGAAGGATATTCGCCTATGTGATGCGAGCCATGCTGCCTCCAGTGAGCCCATAAATTACTGGCATATGAACAAACACGGCTCTGAAGCGATGTCTGTGTTGCTTATTAACGCTCATTAGCTCAATCTCAGGCGTTTAATGAGATCAGGTCGCCCCACAGAGTACAATATACCAGAAAGAGGAGTATGACTGTGGCAGAACTGGAGTTTGTGTTGAGTATTAATGATTAAATAGATTAATGGGAAATTGGATAAGTTGGGTTGACTGAACCTCCACCAGAATGACCATGGAATGACCACACGGTGGCGCTGCTGACCGAGTTTTCCCCCTGCACGTGAGCGCTCTGGATGTCTGGTTTCACTTTGAACTGAGGAATCACAGTATGTATATAAACAAGAGCGAGCTGTGTTACCGGGGTTTACTCGTTTAATGCCAGGCGATTTCCAGCTAGCGTCAATGTGTTAACAGGTCAGCAACACACAGTAAGATGAAAGATGTGGGGACTGTGTGGGCTACATCTGCTTCAACTGTACCGGTATGGAGAGCTGTAAGAGGTATGCGGCTGTAAGGCGGTTGTTCTCTGATAATCCATCCCATGCGCTTGACATTGATACATTCCTCACTGACAGTTCCTGCGATGGTGGGCGTGTAGGGGTAGAGGGTGGAGGGGACCACCAGGTCTTCTGGAGGCTATGTTGACACACAAAGCCGTTCATCTCTGGTGCTAGAGCGCACGGGTGTCCTCCACAGCGTACGGATTCGTTGGGCGTCCTCCGTTCTCGGCACCGATAGACTAAAGGGGCGGGGAGCATGCGTCATTGAAGATGACCTGGCTGCCATTCTGAGATCCCTCCATCGAGCGAGTCTGGTAGCTAACGATCCACTGCAGTCTTTTGGTGACGGTGACGTGGTGGTTTTGGTAAATGGGCCTTCCTTTATTTAATCTGGTGGGGGGGGGATACGGTCTGTGTGCATTTAGTCCTTGCGTGGTGGCAGGCCGTCTGGCCGCGTGGTTGCTGGCACGTAACAGGAGGAACTCATGGATGAACACACCACTGCTGGAGCTGGTGAGGTCTGTAATGGTGAGTGCTGTTGGGTTCAGCTAGGTACATGAGATAAGGCCCGCGGTCCCTTGGCTTAACCGTCACATGTGGGGGTCGTGGGACCGAGTGCGAAACTTGAATCATTGGCATGTCTCATGATGTCAAACCTACACACCAAGCTCCTTTTCAGTCGGTTGGGATGCAGCTGTTTGTGAGTGTTGGTCATTTGTCAGAGCTTAGTTAATTCTGTTGGAATCAGAATCATAATCTAGCTTTCTTAATCATATTGGTAGTGTGTATTAACTCTCACTGTGAAGGCCGCGAGGGGGAACAGCTGTCTGGTATCTGTGTGCAGAGCAGGAAGAGCTGGAGTCCAGACTGGTCATGAGAATAAGGCACCGTTTATGCCAGAGGTCAGCATCTCCAGTATTAAGAGGAACCACAAGTATTAATATGAGGAAATCTAATCACCCTGGGAGTCTAGTTCATTGATGTAATGTTTTAACATCTTGAGATAGGCTAGAAAATACACCCACCTGCCACTTTATTAGGGACACTTGTTGTATCTCCACTCATTGTCCATTATGTCAGCTCCACTGACCGTACAGGACACTCTGTAGGTGTACAGTTCCAGACTGTAGTCCATCTGTTTCTCTGTGTACTGTATTACCCTGTTCTTCAATGGGCAGGACCCCCACAGGACCCCCACAGAGCAGGTATGATGTGGGTGGTGGATCATTCTCAGCACTGCAGTGACACTGACGTGGTGGGGGTGTGTTAGTGTGTGTGGTGCTGGTGTGAGTGGATCAGACACAGCAGTGCTGCTGGACACCTCAGTGTCACTGCTGGACTGAGAATCTTCCACCGACTAAAACTATCCAGCGTTCTGTGGCCAGCATCCCGTAGGCAGCGTCCTGTGGGGCAGCGTCCTGTGGGGCAGCGTCCTGTGGGCAGTGTCCTGTGGGCAGTGTCCTGTGGGCAGCGTCCTGTGCCCACTGATGAAGGACTAGAGGATGACCAACACTGCACTGTACAGGCAGAGATTTTTTTTTTGTGAGCTATTCGTCTCTGACTGTCCATCTACAAGGTGGACCAGCAAGGTAGGAGTGTCTAATAGAGTGGACAGTGAGTGGACACAGTGTCTAAACACTCCAGCAGCACTGCTGTGTCTGATCCACTCACACCAGCACCACACACACTAACACACCACCACCACTACAGGGAAAAAGTGCTGCATCCCTAAATGACCCTACGGGTTAGGCATGGATCACACCGTTCGCATGCCGATCATACTTCAGTTCGCGTTTCACAGATAGACAATCAAACCAGCCAGTTAGCAGAGCTGTAAACGCCAGCTCGACTGTGAATCAACTGAGGTCCTGTTTGGATGTGCATCTCTTGGCTCCCAGATGATCTCCACACTCGTTCTACTAATAGAAGTTATTTCTGGGGGACGGCATTGATGATAACGCACGGCCGGGTGGGGGTTTGTCACCATGGCTGTGTCAGAGGGGACTCGGGCCGGTGGAAAATATGCCCGCCGTGCCATGCTGGCAGGTGTCACAGGGGCCTTGGCATCAAGCCTGAGGTGAACAGCTGTTTTTTCCAGTAGTGCGCGTCAAGCGCTCGTCCACCTTCCATATCCTTTTCACGAGAGATCCTGTTTCTGCCTGGCTCTGCGATTGAGCTGCAGCTCAGAACACTTAGAACTCACGACGGATTCGGTTAGTAAGACTGACATACTACTGAACCCGACTCACCAGACCAAACACTGGTTACCTTGCTTGTTTAAGGTGGTAGTAACTTCAGGCTCCTGCAGATGGCGCTACATGAGGATGATGGGGTTATAGCTACCTGTGGGGTGTGAGTGACGGGATCCATAGATTGGGAGGAGGTGCTACAGTGCAGGGAATGTCTCGTTCCATGTGTGGGAAATGGCTCCAGAGCAGATGTTAATGATTGGCTAAAAGGAGGGACTGCATGTGGGCGTGGCCAAAGACCATAGTGTGAAGGAAGTAGCTGAATCTGCAGGTGTATGGAAGCAGCGTACGGTCATACGGGTCTACCAGCAGTGGCTAAAATCCCAGTCTACAGGAATCTCCACCGAGACTAAAGCGGGACTCGTCACTGAAGATGACCCGCTGCCATTCTGAGTCACTCCATGACAGTCTGGTACGACACCACTGCAGTGTTTGGTGACGGTGACGTGGTGTTAAGGACAGTCGTGGTAACGGTCTGTGTGCATGTAGTCCTGCACGGTGCAGCCGTCTGCCAATGGTGCTGCACAGGATGACTGGATGTCGGTAATGGTGGCTGTTGGGTCAGTCAGGTCCAGAGATAAGGACCATCAATGCTTGTCTCACGATATCAAACCTACCCACCAAGTTTCACTCCAGTCGGTGGATTCTTTCTGGGTGCAGCTGCTCTTTTGATGATGAGTGTATTTCAAGATCAACAACTTGTGTAGTTACGGGTGTTCCATGGTCGCACCATGTTGCCTCACCAATGATTGAATTATTTCTGATTTCAGGCCCGTTATATAAGCGTGCCATGTTCTTGCTCAACCACATGAGCAACCCGGTACTGACGTTTGGCATGAATTCATATCTGGATGCAGGAAGGCAAAGAACAAGTATGACTTTATTTTGACAACGATGGCCTATAAAATCCTGTAAATGCTCAATCTGGACATTTCTACATCCCTCAGTACAACACGGGTATATACACAAAACATATTACTGGTCATCGGCACACGGCAAAGTGATCTACCCCACATACGGCATACGTCTTTATTGTGCATATCCTACTAGTGTTAAGTGCTGAGCTTTGGTAAATATGAGGAGCTGCTGGTGAGGAAAACGATATGCTAGCTCGTCCTAGCCTCTGGTGTATTGCTTTCATGAAACAAACTAAACGAAACTAAACGAAACAGAGAACATACATATTTCCAAATACCAGAAAGGATAAGTAGAAAGTAAAGTGCGTACATTAGCTAATAATGACCTACGATATGACACGATGGCTTCGAAACTACCAATACTGAGTCAGGAAACATAAAAGGACGTGGCCAAGGGGACGTTTTCCTGTCGTCGAAAAGAGAGAAAGAGTGATTATACGCTTTCGGCAACATGCAAAAAAGATAAACAATGAAATTAGAAAATCAGAGAAGCGTGGTCAAATAAGGCACGTGGGCACAAAAGGCTAAGGCACTGTACAAAGCTGCTCCAACACTTGGGTGGAGCTGAACGCTACCCTGTCCGTCTTAATGTCCCGACTAGCTTTGAGATAACATGACTGCTGCATTAGAACCATCAGAATCCATGCTGCTCTGAAAGGTGCTGAGTTGATTCCAGCTCAGGTCAATAAATACAGTCCTGCCGTAAATCCACACGCAAGCAGCGCAATTCCAGTTAAACGCTTCCTCAAAGCCGGAAAACCACAGAAACTAAACAAGCAACGGAATGACTATTCAGGCCTAACTATTATCAAAAAGCTGTCCGGGTTTAAGGCTTCCTGGCGTATACTCCAACGTTACATGACAACAAACAAGGAATTACATAGACAATTGCACTTTAGGTAATAATTTAAAGAGCTACATGAGTGCAGGAAGGAGACAAGGAGAAAAGAATGCGGGAGCTTGGTCCATGGATGCATACACATTGGCAGTATGTGGCTGTTTGGTGTCGATTTTCATTCAGTCGGTCAGTCGAGATCGCTGGACGCCAGCTCTGGAACCGGTTCCGCTGTACAGATATTGCAGTCAGGCATTGCAGGTGTTTCGTTTGGCTGGATAAGGTTCTAGGTACAATCCAAAAGTCTGTTTCATCCGCGGTGTTCCATCTTCCCTCCCCCTTCCGCTGCTATGCATGGCTGTGGACGGAGATGCTGGACAGGTCGTTCCTTATGATTTCGTTAACTGTGAGAAAGACAAAGAGAAGATACGACGTTAAGAAGTGTTCGTCGTGTGGTGCGTACAGTACCAGACCCGGCTCCTCAAACTCCTTCTGTGTATTTTAAAGCTTTAGTGTAGAATAAAATTAAAGACCTCAAACTATAAATTAGCACTTGTGGAATTATCCAGTCCACCTTAAAACCCTCCAGAGTGGAGCAGGAACCAGCTTCCTTACCCTGCAGTGGAGCTGATAGAACAAGGTTTATTACTAAGCAGATTTGGAGCGATTCTATTGGTCGGTCCATCATGAATATTCACTAAACTGTGGTACATCTCATCAATTAATAATAATAATAATAATAATAATAATAATAATAATAATAATAATAATAATAATTATTATTATTATTATTATTATTATTGTTGTTATTATTACTACTTCTACTAGCATTAGCATCCTAGCATGTTTTCTGTAAAGGCGAGGCTACACTGTACATGAGGGCCACCCTCAGTGTGCTCTGAGGTTAAATGGCAGTTCACTGATTGAAGTGTCCGAGGTCTGTTACACAGCTTTCCACTCTTCTTTGTTGAGGACGTATTAACTTGTCTCTACATAGAATATCAGGTCAAAGGTCAAAACAAGTCAAAACACAGGACATGTTGTCAGAGAATCACGGCCTGAGCCCCCGGGGGGCTTCACCAAGGGCAACAGTGGCAGGGAGAAACTCCCCCAGAGCACGAGGAGGAAACTTCCAGAGGAACTCAGAAGGGAAACCCATCCTCCTCTGGTCCTCACCGGAGAGCACGGCAATAACACAACACAACACAGCCAGAGCAAGATATTAACACTATACGCTATTAACACTATACACTATTAACACTATACGCTATTAACACTATACACTATTAACACTATACGCTATTAACACTACACGCTACTAACACTACACGCTATTAACACTGTACGCTATTAACACTACACGCTATTAACACTATACGCTATTAAAACTATACACTACACATTAACACTATACGCAATTAACACTATACGCTATTAACACTATACGCTATTAACACTATACACTACACACTAACAATATACGCTATTAACACTATACGCTATTAACACTATACGCTATTAACACTACACGCTACTAACACTATACGCTATTAACACTATACGCTATTAACACTACACACCATTAACACTGTACGCTACACATTATTAACACTATACGGTATTAACACTATACACTATTAACACTATATGCTACTAACACTTCACACTATTAACACTATACGCTATTAACATTATACACTATTAACACTATACACTATTAACACTATACACTACACATTATTAACACTATACACTATTAACACTATACACTATTAACACTATACGCTATTGACACTACACGCTACACATTATTAACACTATACACTATTAACGCTTTACACTACTGAACACAGAGAAAAGGAAAGCAGCCTGTGATTGGATAGAAGTGGTTAACCTATTATAACCAGTGACTGTCAGACATCTCAGAGTGGGAAGATCAGTCCCACCTCTGCACACGACTCTGCCTTGGCTTTAATTCACAGAGAGTGTGTGAAAGATGGGCGAGAGAGAGAGAGAGAGAGAGAGAGAGAGAGAGAGAGACAGAAAAATAAGAGGGAGAGAGAGAGAGAGAGACAGTGAAAGGAATAGAGAGGCCGAGTAGGAGAGCAGAGAAGGAGAGAGAGAGGGAGCGAGAGGATGCTGTCACATGCCCTCTGGATCTCGGTGCTCTGGAGTTCCACTGTCTTCCTGCTGGCTGTCTCTCTCCCGGCGTTCCCACACTCTCTCCCTGCCTCACTTGCTCTATCACTGTGTTCCTTGGCTGGAGCGAGGGAAGTGACAGCACGCGGCTTTTGAGCTAAACAAACAGCGAGGGTTTTCCTAGACGCGCTGACAGAAAGGAGGGCCGGATGAGCCCACCTCCTCGAGTTAGCAGTTTAGCGTATTAGCAAGTCTGCAGGAATGATGTCCTGCTGAGTGTCAGCAAGGAGACCTGTTTGTCCAGCACTCCATTTCAGCATATCTGATTCAAAACAGCACATTCCTCTTCCATTATGTGGACAGTGAGGGTCAGCGCCTGCTGCATTCCTTGGAGTGCACGTGAGCACCTTTGGCTATTTGATACATGGAAGTGCTTGTTGTGTTTTTCCTTTCCTGTGATGATACTGAACACTGAACTTCCCAACACAGAGGATTCTTAAAGTATCCACTAAACAGAACAACGATCAAATCCAGCCAAACATGGAGGAGGTTTTCAACTACGAGGGATGCACAGATCCGAATTTGTATTCCAGTATGTTCCAATATTCCAAACTTTGGAATTCTAAAACTTAGGAGACATCAGTCTTCCAATAACATTCCCAAAGCAAAACTATAAAAAGGAATTTAGGTGTTTTAGCTTCTACCAAACATAAGCCTGTGACAAGATTCCGGGAATCCACATTATTGCATTAACCCAACTTTTCCGGATTTGGGAATACTGCAAAATTCTACAACCTAAGAGGTGACAGCTACACCCTCTCATTCAAGCTTATACACTAGAGGGAGTCATTCAGGTCATTTGTCTTTCAACTTCTACCATTCATAAGACTGTGACAAGATTCCGGGAATCCGGAAAACTCTCAGTTCGTGTAGGGCAAGGCTGGAAACTTCCAAATGTATCACCAATCTCTCAGACAGTGCTGCACGAGAAACCATCCTGCTACTGTGTTTAATACAGCCACATGCTACTCCTGAAAACTGCAGTATGCCTAAACACCGCCGAGTTCTCTGGGCCAGAGTCTTAGGTGGTCCGAAAGACACTGGAAATGTGTCTTCTTATTTGGAAAAAAAATTGGATGAACGGATTCTCTGTGTCAAAGACGAAAAGGAATATCCACACTTATATCAATGAAAGGTACAACATCTGTCATGGTATGGGGGGCATCGGTCGTCATGGGCAACCTCCATATGTGTAAAGGTACCACTGACCCAGAGGCGTATATATAGGGTTTATAGATGACTGCTTTTCCCGGGAAGCCCATGGTTGTTTTAGCGAACAATTCCAGGCCGCATCCGAGTATGCATGCTTGACTGGCCTCCCTGCAGAACACATCTGTCTCCCAAAGCTCCAACTTTCCAAGTCCGATACATAAACTTGGCGTACTGGTCAGACCCAATACCGGTCCGATGCTACTGTTGAACTAACAAACCATATACTCCACCATGCGGGAGACACCGGAAGCATCGGGAATTACTTAAACGATGCTAAGCCTGTAAAACAGAATTCCTCTATACCGCTGACTCTTTGACTCACTCCATGTGGTTGTTCCCGTTTGGAGGTCCAGTCTACCGGCATGCTGCACATGTGCTGTTGAGGTACGGCACGAATCAAAGTCACTGGCTTGGTCCCATGGATCGGCATCATTATCCGGTACCTGATCCGGCTAATGTTGGTAATAATGGGACCTATATTCAATATCGGACTGGTGCCTAATATCGGATTGGTGCATCCTTGTTTGAAAGTATGGAGCATCATGAAGAGCATCAAGTATAGCTGGCCAAAAATACAGCACCAATCCGTATCCCAAACCATTAAACACGGAAAAGTGGTGTAACACAGGGCTAAACATTCCACTGTCCCAACTTTTCCTGAGTGAGCCAGAGGGATCAAAGTCTAGTTGCTCAGTGAAAACTGTTAAAGGTTCGGAAAACTGGAAATCTTTCCTTTGCACTTTTGCCAGATAAACAAAGCTTCAAGAGAACAAGCCACAGATTCTGGCATTATTGCATCATCCCAACTTTTCCGGATTTGGGAATACTGCAGAATTCTACAACCTAAGAGATGCACCCTCTTGTACAAGCGTACACACTAGAGGGAGTCATTCAGGTTATGTGAAGTTGACTCTAAGGCCAACTCCGACTGCAGCAAACAGTCTTGAGGGCGGAAAGAGAGAGGACGGGAGGGAGAGAAGGGAAGCCACGTGAGCTGGAGGCTGCGGCTTTCCTCCCAGCCAAGCCTGGTGGAAGCCTGCTGAGGAATTCCCTCCGAATGAACCGTGGCCTCTGCGCTTCCAGCAAAGCAGCCCGAGGGCCCGAGCGAGTGCAGAGCGCTGGCATTCCTCGCGAAACAATGGAGCACAGGCTTCCTTTCATCTCCTCGCGTGGCGGGTCGAGACCCGCCCCACCTGACCCGGGCCTGACACAACCTCATCCCTCCCTTAACCTCCTCCACCCCCCTCCGGCGGACAGGGTGTGCGCGGCTAGGGAACTCCCCAGGGTCGGTGAGGTGTTTACTTTTATCCAGAAATCAGAACAGTCAAAGGTAAAATATCTCACACCGGCATCGCCTCAGAGGAACTGAACATAATACAGCGGAGGAAAGCATTAACAAACAGAGCCGCACTGTCAACCAAACACCGATTTCCCCACACAATGCAGCACTGTGCTCGGAGCCCACCCTTCATTCGTTTAACCATTAAGCCCCAGCTACTGATTTTAACAGCCTGAAAGAGGCAGGAAGCAGGAAATCACAAACCAGCCTTCACAGCTACGTGTAAGCTCACCCCATGTTCAAGGTGGTAGTAACCTCAGGGTCCTACAGATGGCGCTGCTGCATGAGGATGATGGGGCTATAAATACTGCAGGGTGTGAGTGACGGGATCCATAGATTGGGAAGAGGTGCTACAGTGCAGGGAGTGTCTCGTTCCATGTGTGGAAAATGGCTCCAGAGCAGATGTTACTGATTGGCTAAATAGAGGGACTGTATGTGGGCGTGGCCAAAGACCATAGTGTGAAGGAAGTAGCTGAATCTGCAGGTGTATGGAAGCAGCGTACGGTCATACGGGTCTACCAGCACCCACCTCACACCAAACCCTCTCTCACTCACTCTGTACACACCTCACACCAAACCCTCTCTCACTCACTCTGTACACACCTCACACCAAACCCTCTCTCACTCACTCTGTACACACCTCACACCAAACCCTCTCTCACTCACTCTCTACACACCTCACACCAAACCCTCTCTCACTCACTCTGTACACACCTCACACCAAACCCTCTCTCACTCACTCTCTACACACCTCACACCAAACCCTCTCTCACACACTCTGTACACACCTCACACCAAACCCGCCCTCACTCACTCGCTACACACCTCACACCAAAGGTGTGTACAGAGTGAGTGGGAGCGGGTTTGGTGTGAGGTGTGTACAGAGTGAGGGAGAGAGGGTTTGGTGTGAGGTGTGTACAGAGTGAGGGAGAGAGGGTTTGGTGTGAGGTGTGTACAGAGTGTGTGAGAGAGGGTTTGGTGTGAGGTGTGTAGAGAGTGAGTGAGAGCGGGTTTGGTGTGAGGTGTGTACAGAGTGAGTGAGAGAGGGTTTGGTGTGAGGTGTGTACAGAGTGAGTGAGGGAGGGTTTGGTGTGAGGTGTGTAGAGAGTGAGTGAGAGAGGGTTTGGTGTGAGGTGTGTACAGAGCGAGTGAGAGAGGGTTTGGTGTGAGGTGTGTACAGAGTGAGTGAGAGAGGGTTTGGTGTGAGGTGTGTACAGAGCTAGTGAGAGAGGGTTTGGTGTGAGGTGTGTACAGAGTGAGGGAGAGAGGGTTTGGTGTGAGGTGTGTACAGAGTGAGTGAGAGAGGTTGTGGTGTGTTGTGTTTACAGAGTGAGTGAGAGGGTTTGGTGTGAGGTGTGTACAGAGTGAGTGAGAGGGTTTGGTGTGAGGTGTGTACAGATCTGAGTGAGAGAGGGTTTGGTGTGAGGTGTGCACACCTCACTCTGTACACACCTCACACCAAACCCTCTCTCCCTCACTCTGTACACACCTCACACCAAACCCTCTCCCACTCACTCTGTACACACCTCACACCAAACCCGCTCTCACTCACTCTGTACACACCTCACACCAAACCCGCTCCCACTCACTCTGTACACACCTCACACCCAACCCTCTCTCACTCACTCTGTACACACCTCACACCAAACCCTCTCTCCTTCACTTCTGTACACACCTCACACCAAAACCCTCTCTCACTCACTCTGTACATTCACCTCACACCAAACCCTCTCTCCCTCACTCTGTACCACACCTCACACCAAAAACCCTCTCTCCCTCACTCTGTACACACCTCACACCAAACCCTCTCTCACTCACTCTGTACACACCTCACACCCAACCCTCTCTCACTCACTCTGTACACACCTCACACCAAACCCTCTCTCACTCCACTCTGTTACACACCTCACACCAAAAACCCTCTCTCACTCACTCTGTACACACCTCACACCAAACCCGCCTCTCCCTCACTCTGTACACACCTCACACCAAACCCTCTCACTCACTCTGTACACACCTCACACAAAAAACCCTCTCTCACTCACTCTGTACACACCTCACACCAAACCCTCTCTCACTCACTCTGTACACACCTCACACCAAAACCACTCTCACACTCACTGTACACACCTCACACCAAACCCTCTCTCACTCACTCTGTACACACCTCACACCTAACCCTCTCTCACTCACTCTGTACACACCGCACACAAAACCCTCTCTCACTCACTCTGTACACACCTCACACCAAACCCTCTCTCACTCGCTCTGTACACACCTCACACCAAACCCTCTCTCACTCACTCTGTACACACCTCACACCAAACCCTCTAGTCTCCCTCACTCTGTACACACACCTCACACCAAACCCTCTCTCCTCACTCTGTACACACCTCACACCAAACCCTCTCTCACTTCACTCTGTACACACCTCACACCAAAACCCTCTCTCACTCACTCTGTACACACCTCACACCAAACCCTCTCTCACTCACTCTGTACACACCTCACACCAAACCCTCTCTCACTCACTCTGTACACACCTCACACCAAACCCTCTCTCACTCACTCTGTACACACCTCACACCAAACCCTCTCTCACTCGCTCTGTACACACCTCACACCAAGCCCTCTCTCCCTCGCTCTGTACACACCTCACACCAAACCCTCTCTCACTCACTCTGTACACACCTCACACCAAACCCTCTCTCACTCACTCTGTACACACCTCACACCAAACCCTCTCTCACTCACTCTGTACACACCTCACACCAAACCCTCTCTCACTCACTCTGTACACACCTCACACCAAACCCGCTCTCCCTCACTCTGTACACACCTCACACCAAACCCTCTCTCCCTCACTCTGTACACACCTCACACCAAACCCTCTCTCACTCACTCTGTACACACCTCACACCAAACCCGCTCTCCCTCACTCTGTACACACCTCACACCAAACCCGCCCTCACTCACTCTGTACACACCTCACACCAAACCCGCCCTCACTCACTCGCTACACACCTCACACCAAACCCTCTCTCACTCACTCGCTACACACCTCACACCAAACCCGCTCTCACTCTGTTTACATTGAGGTATCAAAGGAATTTTCCTATAACAGAAACGAGGAGCTATCTCAGGAGGTACAGCCCAGGAGGAATTTAACAGGCCTCATTAGTTCTGACCAAAATCTAGCAGCCCCCTTCATGCATAGACACGCAGTAACTCTGAAATCTTCTGGAAGCATCAGTAGGTGGAGTTTTCTCATGCTGATGAAGTCATAAATATCAAAACCTCAAGAAGTGTTGAACCTCCCCTGAGTCTGAGTCTCCGAGCTACTGAAGACTGGCTGTTACTAATACGTGAGGAGAGTTGAAGAGGTGGCTGAGTTATGGCGAGCGATCCACACGCGCTCGTGCGTCTCCACTCATGCTGAAACAATTAGAAGCTTTGACAGTTAGGGGTAATTTGCAGCGATACGTCTTCATGAAGAATCTGGCGGGCCAAACGGCTTCCACGGGAGTTCAGACATCCATACTCGGATCTTTTCAAAGAGTCCCGTCTGTCAAAACACATGCGAGGTTCAGGAAGAAATACCTGCCTGGCTGTGCCGGCACACTAGCGTTCCATCCCCACCGTCCATCATGAGATAATGGCTTCTAAAACCATCGCTTAGACTTTAATAACTACTGAATGGTCTGCAGGTGTAGACGCTTGGATGGAGGGTCTAGAGTGGATTCAGCTAGCAGCAGGGAGAGAATTTCATAAACTACTCTTATCAAACTATATGAAGAATTAGGCGCACACGACATACGTTACAGATACAGGCGTATACGATTACATGCCTTGGTATTAATAAAGTGTGATACTTAAAATGGGAAAATTCATACATAACCTAATGAATACGTCACAGTAATTACTGGATAAGCATATTAATAATAATTAATAGTAAATAATGAAACATTCCCTGGAGTTACTAAATCTGTGCTAGGAGTTACTGTAATTACTGAATAATTCATAACAGATGCTGAATAATTCATAGTAGATAGTAAATAATTCATGGTGGATAGTGCATAATTCATAGTAGATACTGAATAATCCATAGTAGGTAGTCAATAATTCATAGTGGATACTGAATAATTCATAGTGGATACTGAAAAATTCATAGTAGATAGTAAATAATTCATAGTGGATACCAAATAATTCATAGTGGATACTGAATAATTCATAGTGGATACTGAACAATCCATAGTAGATACTGAATAATTCATAGTGGATACTGAATAATTCATAGTGGATACCGAATAATTCATAGTGGATACCGAATAATTCATAGTGGATACTGAATAATTCATAGTGGATACCGAATAATTCATAGCGGATGCTGAATAATTCATAGTAGATACTGAATAACCCATAGTGGATACCGAATAATTCATAGCGGATGCTGAATAATTCATAGTGGATACTGAATAATTCATAGTGGATACCGAATAATTCATAGTGGATACCGAATAATTCATAGCGGATGCTGAATAATTCATAGTAGATACTAAATAACCCATAGTGGATACCGAATAATTCATAGCGGATGCTGAATAATTCATAGTGGATAGTGAATAATTCATAGTGGATACTGAATAATTCATAGTGGATACCGAATAATTCATAGTGGATACTGAATAATTCATAGTAGATACTGAATAATCCATAATAGGTAGTCAATAATTCATAGCGGATGCTGAATAATTCATAGCGGATGCTGAATAATTCATAGTAGATACTAAATAACCCATAGTGGATACCGAATAATTCATAGCGGATGCTGAATAATTCATAGTGGATACTGAATAATTCATAGTGGATACTGAATAATTCATAGTGGATACTGAGTATTTTATTCTAGTTATTTAATAATTCATTATAGTTACTGAATAATTCGTGCTCAAATAGATGGTGTTTTAAGAGTTCTTTGACAAAGTACAGGTTCTTTATGGAACCGTGAACCCTCAAAAACATTACACAGCTTGACAACATAACCGAAGCAGAACCCTGTTTGGTGCTAAATAGAACCCTTTTCAAAAAGGTTCCACATTCTGTAGAACAACCAGCAGCACACTTTTACACTAATGTAAAGAACCCTTTCACAATGAACAGAACCATAATCATGCAAAGCCTTCTTTATGTGCCCCTAGTTCTGTACAGAACCATTGCCTTTGCTAAAGAACCCTTAAAGAACCCTCTATGGAAAGGATGTAGTTATTGAATAATACGATGAACAGCTCAATAAGCTCTGCAGTTTAAGGGGTTGAACAAATGGTGACTCCTGTGTCTGTGCTCTCGCCTCGCGCTCGCCCCCACCCTCTTCATTATTTGCCACGTGTGTCCACTGTGCATCTGAATCAGCACAGCTCCAGCGCAGCCTGCTCCAAGCCCAGTCTGGCTTTCAGCTCACTTGGAGCTGCTCGCTGTCAGACGGTCATCCAAGTATCTCCTCAAAAACAAGTCACTGCTACTCCAGCTTCTCCGTGCGTGCACTCAACAGCATCAGCCCCCTCGAACCCCCTCTCTAATGCGCCCCCCCCAAGCCCCCTTCGAAAAAAGAATAAACTGTTGCTTAAGGAAGAGAGTACGAAAGGTGCTGACAGTGTATCCACATAGAGTCAGAGTAAACATTAGGAAGGCAATCAGGGTGAGTAAATGCAGACCACAGGCTTTCATTTCGCTCCGGTCTTGGATAAAGATAGCCCAGCTCATAACATGCAGTGAGTCACATCTGACTTACAATGGCTTGGATGCCAGTTGCCTCCATGGACCGTGTCTAATCAAAACCCGTGTTGTCGTTAGTTACCATGGGAGGCCTCTTATTTTGCTGCCAGATTTCATATGAGGGGTCTAATGAAAGGTCCCCAGGTGCTGAATGGACTCGCATTAATAAGGCTGCAGCTTGAGATAACAGCAAAAGAAACCCAACAGGCACCAACCGGCGCCAAATTGGCATCGCTCCGGCCTGAGTTCAGTCCCTTCGGCCATGTTGACCAGGTCATAGATCAGCTGCTGAGGCCTCTTTTCCAGCCAGGCGACACTGATGGGAATTTCACATAGAAGTAGGAAGGGCCGGCCCAAACGGTTCCTTAGTAACCACTGTATGACTTCAGAGACAGTTTCCCTGAAACTCATTAGACCAGCTGCTTTAAAGGTGGCAGCGATGAGGTGGATGTGCATTGGTGTTCGTCTGGTATAGGGCATGTTGTTCATCGTCCTTGTGCTCTGGCTTTACGCTACGGTCCTCTTCCAGCATATGTACCAAATTAATGGTAGTAACTTGAGGCTCCTGCAGATGGCGCTGCTGCACGTAGATGATGGGGCTATAAACACCTGCCCTGTGACGTGACGGGGATCCATAGATTGGGAAGAGGTGGTAGAGGGAATGTCTCGTTCCATGTGTGGAAAACGCTCCAGAGCAGATGTTAATGATTGGCTAAAAGGAGGGACTGCATGTGGGCGTGGCCAAAGACCATAGTGTGAAGGAAGTAGCTGAATCTGCAGGTGTATGGAAGCGTACGGTCATACGGGTCTACCAGCAGTGGATACAATCCCAGTCTACAGGGAATTCTCCTCGGAATTGGGCCAGGGAAGGCCTCCACCAAATCTGGCCCACTAAAGAGTGTTTGAACATTGAGGTGGCCTCCACCCAGACACTTGTTGGTGCTATTGGAGGTGCTACACACTATTAGGTACATTCCAGTCACAGGTGACCCATTCCTTGTCTGGTGAGCTTATATGGAATATAAGGAAGTATGGTTCTGCCTCGGGCCTAAACACCACATGGATGAGCCAGACTTCTACTGAAAGGATGTTCTACTGAGTGAAAAAGCCAAGAAGGAAAGATGTTAAGTTGGCTGATCAAACCTAACACTACATTCCAGCATAAGAACCTCACTCCAGCTGTGACACATGGCGCTGGCAGTACTACTAGACCAGGACGGCTTGCTATCATTTTAATGGAGCTCTGAATTCTGGACTGTACCAAGAAGGTCTAGAGGAGAATGTTGAGACATCCATGAGAGAAGGTGGAAGACCATGACCCTACAGATGACCCTATAATAAGGTGAAGGCAGAAGAAATGCCGCACCTCGTAATGGCAACAGCGGAACCTAAGGTGTGGTCCACCAACAACACAGAGTTCCAGCCGCTCTGTAGGGAGGAACGGGCCGAGGTTTCTTCACATCATTGTGCAGGCCTGATCAACAGTTACAGGAACCGTATGGTGGAAGTCATTGCTGCGCAAGGAGGTCACACCAGTGCCTGAAAGCAGAGGGTCACAAACCTGGCCAACAGTTAGTGCTAGATTTAATGCTAAACTAATGATGGATGAGGAATTCACATGAAGCCAAGGGGTGACCTCACAACAACAGGTCAAGATGGGTCCATGAAACTTGGTGGGTGGGTTTGACATCGTGAGCCATGCCCATGATTCAAGTTTCACGCTCAGCACATGTGACGTAGGCAAGGACGGGCCTTATCTCTGTACCTGACTGACCCAACAGCCACCATTACAGACCTCCAGTGAGCGGTGGTGTCCTCCATGAGTCATCCTGTTAGTGCAGCACCATCGGCAGACGGCTGCACCACGCAGGACTACATGCACACAGACCGTTACCACGACCGTCCTTAACACCACGTCACCGTCACCATAGACTGCAGTGGTGTCGTACCAGACTGTCATGGAGTGACTCAGAATGGCAGCGGGGTCATCTTCAGTGACGAGTCTAATTTATTTCCGGCCCCATTCGAACCCTACTGTCTCCTTTAACCTACAGACACCAAACCACATGTACTCGCTCAGGACAGATCCCCAAACTCTAATCCACAGACATACAGGGGTAGACGTGGGCTAGAGGTTAAGGAACCACCCTTGTAACTGGAGGGTCGTGGGTTTGGTTCTCCGAACCGACAGTCGCGACTGAAGTGCCATTGAGCAAGGCACCTAGCCCCCAAATGCTCAAGAGGTGCCGTGGGTAGAGCACACCTGCCCAGAGCAAGTTTACTAGAGTGTGTATGTGGGTGTTTCATGAGGTCACTCATGTAGGCCCGGGGTGTCCGAGCTTTTGCGTGCTATGCAGACTGCTCGGAGAGGGAGTGTAGGGTACGCTGTGTGCATTATACCACACTGCCTCACTATTATTAAGGAAGAAAGTAAGGAAAACATTCCAGGGGCTTTTAAACCAGCAGCATTTCAGCGACTGAGTAAACTGCCAACTTCCAGACAGGCCCATATGCACGACTTCACAGTAGCCACAACAAAATCCTAATAATCCCTTGCGGAGTGCGTAGATATGCTTCTTCAATCTGAAAACAAACAAGGGCTCAAATTATTTGTTATTGCACAGTTGTGTGAACATATTTCCACATCAGGCTGTTGTGACTGTAGGCTGGAAGTGAATAAGTGGATGTGAGGTAATCCAGGAACCCGTTTCCTGCTGTACGAGCGGATAAGCGACAGCTGGGGCGCCCTGATAGAGTGCGGAGACCCCGCCTGCTCCTGGCCTGCAGGAAAAGGAGGGTGAGTGAGGAACTCCCAAACAATTAGCCTAGCGTTGCTGCTAGCCTCATTAAATGGCCAAAAGCGGCAGAACTCCGGCGAATGCTAATTGTGTTAATCAGCAGCTGGCAAGGAACGCAGACCTCAGAAAAGACCCCGTACATCCTGGCTTTTCCACATTCTGAAAGGCCGGCAACACTGCGGAGTGGAATCCAGTCCAGAATGCCTTAGCTGGGCCAAACCACAAGACCGCTAGATGTTCTTGGAGCTGGTACCAGGCCTCCTGCTATGGTGCTATTCGTCATCCGCTCCGAGGAATCACTAATAACTGACCCTCTTGAGAAAGGCGTGCTGGTTAATGCCGTAGCACGTGAATCGAAGCTCCTCTGCTACTGGTCAGCAAACACAAACCACATCCATGTATCTACACTCAGTGTCCATCTAATTAGCTCCACTGACCGTACAGGACACTCTGTAGGTGTACAGGTCCAGACTGTAGTCCATCTGTTTCTCTGTATACTGTATTACCCTGTTCTTCAATGGTCAGGACCCCCACAGGACCACCACAGAGCAGGTACTATGTGGGTGGTGGATCATTCTCAGCACTGCAGTGACACCGACGTGGTGGTGGTGTGTTAGTGTGTGTGGTGCTGGTGTGAGTGGATCAGACACAGCAGTGCTGCTGGAGAATGCCCACAGGACGCTGCTCACAGGATGCTGCTCACAGGACACTACCCACAGAATGCTGCCCACAGGACGCTGCTCACAGGACGCTGCCCACAGGACGCTGCCCACAGGACACTGCTCACAGGACGCTGCTCACAGGACGCTGCTCACAGGACGCTGCCCACAGGACGCTGCCCACAGAACGCTGCCCACAGAACGCTGCTCACAGGACCCTGCCCACAGAACGCTGCCCACAGGACACTACCCACAGGGTGCTGCTCACAGGACACTGCCCACAGGACGCTGCCCACAGGACACTGCTCACAGGACGCTGCCCACAGGACACTGCTCACAGGACACTACCCACAGGACGCTGCCCACAGGACACTGCCCACAGGACACTACCCACAGGACGCTGCCCACAGGACACTGCCCACAGGACACTGCTCACAGGACACTACCCACAGGACGCTGCTCACAGGACACTGCTCACAGGACACTACCCACAGAATGCTGCCCACAGGACGCTGCTCACAGGACGCTGCCCACAGGACACTGCTCACAGGACGCTGCTCACAGGACACTACCCACAGAATGCTGCCCACAGGACACTGCTCACAGGACACTACCCACAGAATGCTGCCCACAGGACACTGCTCACAGGAAGCTGCCACAGGATGCTGCTCACAGGACGCTGCTCACAGGACGCTGCCCATAGAACACTGCCCACAAGACGCTGCCTACAGGACGCTGTTGGCTGGATAGTTTTGGTTGGTGGCACTAGCATTAGCTCCAGGTGAATAGCATAGCTAACTAAGCAGCATGAGGGCGGTGCTTATTTAAACAGTGGCTCATTTTTTTATTTAGTCTGTTAACACATGTTGCGTCTGTGTGGTCGTCATGTGCAGGGTCTCACTGTAAACCAGCCAATCAGAGCAGAGCTCATTCTGATTATTCAAGGGAAACTGTATCTGGGCATTTCCCCACCTGAACAGTCATATACTTTCTATCTAGAACATCAGAGAACCATTTAAAAGCCGAATGAATGGTCCTACGGCACATTTCGCTGCTACAGCCGGCTCCCAAACACTTAAACAGTAGCGTACAGCCATAAATACAGCAGGCCGTTACATAAACCGCCCGGTATTCCTAAAGACCTGTTCATGGTTATAAATATACAGGCTCCTCCGGGACTCCACATGCACGTCTAATCTGCCCAGGGATCACCACATGGGGTTCTAATTGGAGCATTTGCTGCAGATCTCTGGCTCGTAACATGTTTTAAAACTGGGTAGTCCCCACGTTAGGCCCTACGGGCTCTGCAGCTCTGACCTCGCAGCTCCATGTCTGTGGCAGACTCGGGCCCAGAGCTTTGCCAAGTCAGTATACTTTATAGCAGCGAGGCCCCTCACATACAGAAGCCGGAGAAGATATGGAGCCAGGCCTGCCGCCAGCGCTAGTAAGACTTTCCATGAGGAAAGACCTCTGAGGGCCAACCCGAAGGGAAGCCCTGGCTACACCAGTGGATCTTATCAGAGGGAACCACAGCGGATAATGGAAATAAATACATCAGATTCCAGGCTATCCTAAAAACAGCGCTACATAAACACCGAACCGGGAGTGAGCACGCCGCCGCGGCACGAGAGGCTTAACATCTGATAGGAGGTTGCATTAACTACAGAGCAGCCGGGGTCCAAAGCATACAT
>JAMWET010002878.1:37500-87500 GCA_024036415.1 Prochilodus magdalenae
CAAACTCATTACAGTCTCTAAGAAGCAGGTAAACACCAAACGTACAGTCATTTTAAATCAGCACGAATATCTACACACAGTATGAAGTGACCTGGTTTGTCACCTTCCTGTTCCTGGAACGTGACACAGACATTTTCTTGGTTCTGAAGGTTCTTTTGGTCTTGTATCGGATGAAACGAACAAGATCTATGAGTAGAAATGTGTTGTGGTTGATGTTTGGGAGATCTAAAGAGCACCACACTCAGACTCTCCACGCTCAGACTCTTCACGCTCAGACTCTCCACGCTCAGACTCTTCACCCTCAGACTCTCCACGCTCAGACTCTCCACGCTCAGACTCTCCACACTCAGACTCTCCACGCTCAGACTCTCCACGCTCAGACTCTCCACACTCAGACTCTCCACGCTCAGACTCTCCACACTCAGGCTCTCCACACTCAGACTCTCCACGCTCAAACTCTCTACGCTCAGACTCTCCACGCTCAAACTCTCTACGCTCAGACCCTCCACGCTCAGACTCTCCACACTCCGACTCTCCACGCTCAGACTCTTCACACTCAGACTCTCTACACTCAGACTTTCCACAGTCAGAGACTTCACACTCTGATTCTCCACACTCAGACTCTTCCCGCTCAGACTCTCCACACTCGGACTCTCCACGCTCAGACTCTCCACACTCAAAGACTTCACACTCAGATTCTCCACTCAGATTCTCCATGCTCAGACTCTCCACACTCAAAGACTTCACACTCAGATTCTCCACGCTCAGACTCTCCACGCTCAGACTCTCTACACTTAGACTCTCCATGCTCAGATTCTCCACGCTCAGACTCTCCACGCTCAGACTCTTCACACTCAAAGACTTCACACTCAGATTCTCCACTCTGATTCTCCACACTCAGACTCTTCCCGGTCAGACTCTCCACACTCGGACTCTCCACGCTCAGACTCTCCACACTTAAAGACTTCACACTCAGATTCTCCACGCTCAGACTCACCACGCTCAGACTCTCTACACTTAGACTCTCCACGTTTAGACTCTCCACGCTCAGACTCTCCACGCTCAGACTCTCCACACTCAGACTCTCCACACTCAGACTTTCTACACTCAAACTCTCCACACTCAGACTCCCTACGCTGAGACTCTCCACACTCAGACTCTCCACACTCAGACTCTCTACACTCAAACTCTCCACACTCAGACTCTCTACACTCAAACTCTCAACACTCAGACTCCCTACGCTGAGACTCTCCACACTTAGACTCTCTACACTCAAACTCTCCACACTCAGACTCCCTACGCTGAGACTCTCCACACTCAGACTATCCACACTCAGAATCTCCACACTCAGACTCTTCACACTCAGACTCTCCACACTCAGACTCTCTACACTCAAACTCTCCACACTCAGACTCTCTACACTCAAACTCTCCACACTCAGACTCCCTACGCTGAGACTCTCTACACTCAAACTCTCCATACTCAGACTCTCCACGCTGAGACTCTCCACACCAATGTCAAACTCACCCATACTGCTAGGATATCCTTGAAACAGGTCAATAAGGTGATATACTGCGTGCCTGATAGGAAGTTAGCTCTAATGCTAATAGCATCTATGCTAGCATCCGTAGTACAACACCTGCCTGGAAATAGAACAGCCGTATTACAATTAAATAATGTACTGGGTCTGACTGTTCGCACAGCAGGACCTCAGGCTGGTTTCAGTTCTATGAAACTGTTATGACCAACAGTGGGGGTCCCACAACAACTTAATAACAAGTGCACCCTGGTACCGACTGTACTAGGACGATTTATGACTTACCGTCATCTAGGTACATTTGATCCAGTTCCTGCGGCTCCTGCTTGATGCTGACAGCCAGCATTGGAGGGGCTCCCTCGTCCTGCAAAAGTGGGGAAGATCCATTCCTCGCTGGTGCTTTTGGCAGTGCTGGGGCCTCGCTGGACACTGGCGAGTGGGCCAGACTCTGGCCGGGGCTGAAGACGAGCTCAGGCGCAGAACCTGGGGTGGAGGGATGCGAGCCTGGAGAAGAGGAGGCACTGCCTGATGGGTAGAGCACAGGCTGCTGGTAGCGGCCAGGCGTGGGCTGGATGGCGGAGACGTGAGGAACGGGGGCCGGCCCAGGGCTGGCACCCGCGGTGAGGCACTGGGGTGCGAAGTGTGTAGGGGAGAGATCCTGCAGCTTGGGGCTGGTGCTGGGGGAGGAAGAAGAGCAGGACAGGGACGAAGGCTTGGTGGCGAGTCTCTGAGGGCCGCCCGCGTAGGTGGCCGTGGCGCAGGCCCTGTTGTCCGAAGGCAGGGCTTGCTGAGCGTAGAACGGCTTGGAGGGCAAGGTGAGGCTGGAGGGGTGCTGCTGGGCGCACACGTGAGGGAGGTCATAGTCATCATGGGGCTCCGTCTTTATGGTGGGAACTGAGAGAGACCACAGGAAGAAAAAAAAAAAAACAAAAGAAAAAAAAAAGGAAAAACAAAAAAAGAAGGAATAAACACGCACAGTAGGCTCATGTGACTTCATGTGAGCTGGTGCGATGGAGTGGGTTTGTGGCTAGGGAACCCAGAGCCAAACAAACATTCTCATCAATGAGACCGTGTGTCTGAAGCAACGTGCTCCCGCCCTAAACTGAAAATATTTAAAGAAAGAAGAGGAGGAAAAAAACGAGGGATGAATCATCATCATCACCGCAAGAGACTTCCAGCTGCTTCTATAATAAAGGGCCTATTTTCTTTGGAGCCCTCCCCAGAGCTAATATGCCATGAGCATGCATTATGCGATACTGCGCTGCTCCAGGAAGCTACAGCTCCGACGGAGTTATGCACCTTCTAATTCATCACGTATGGAAGAATGACATATCTACGTTTGCTCATTTGGAGAATCAAACCGTTTCATCGGCTGCAGTGAAGTCTCCGGTTACAGGAAATTAAACTGGCCCTGTGTGTTTGGGATCCTGTGCGGTTCAATTTAGGAGACAGGTCAAGCAGGGCTATGCTGAGGACCCCCACCCCACCACCCTTCAGCCTCCAAAGCCAAAAACAGGCCACGTTTATCCCACTGTGCTCCAACAACCCACCCACATTGGCCGTAGACGTCATTAGCGGGTCTCTGCTTATGTCTCTGATTGGCTTGGTCCTTTAATTGGACTTCATTCCAGCAGATCTGGGCCAGTTTGTACCCCCACCCCATCATCGCTAATTGATAAGCCTTCGGCCAGAGTAAGTCTGGAGGTAAAGAGGCTTCTATCGATGATGCTATATGTGGTTAGCTCCTATACCTGCGGGGTGTGAGTGATGGGATCCATAGATTGGGAAGAGGTGCAGGGAATGTCTCGTGGGCGTGGCCAAAGACCATAGTGTGAAGGAAGTAGCTGAATCTGCAGGTGTATGGAAGCGGACGGTCATACGGGTCTACCAGCAGTGGATAAAATCCCAGTCTACAGGGAATTCTCCTCGGGATTGGGCCAGGGAAGGCATCCACCAAATCTGATATACATCCACAAACTTATACGTCTGGACTTAGACGTCCAGTCCATGCCAAATCCAATCACAGCTGTCACAGCTGGTGGTTGGTGTAGCTCAGCGGATAACACCACTACCTGCCAGATTCGATTCCCGGTCTGGGTGACTATTCTGCTACACCAATAAAAGTCCTTGGGCAAGACTCCTAACACTACAGTGGCCTCCCTGTAATATGATTGACCTTGGAAGTCGCTCTGGATAAGAGCGTCAGCTAAATGTCGTAAATGTTATTGGAGGTGTGGAAGTATTACATGCTATTAGGGACATTTCAGTCACAGAGGACTTTTATGACGCTGAATCGGTTCTCAAAAACAAAGTATTGATTTCAAATCAATAGCTTACAGGCTAAAACTCAAGGCAGACAGTGGTTCAGGTTGTCTTGCGTTTAAACCCCTGACTGCTGAGTAGCAGTGTTCTTCACCGTTGGAAAGTTCCAGTCCAGTGTAGAGAAGTAGCATAAGGGCGCACAGCTAACTAACGCACAATCACAATACATGTGCCTCCTTCATCAGAAATTAGGTCTATCTCTACATGTTCTGTAGGGGATAACACCATCCTTCGTACAGTAGCTCACCTGTACCCAAGAGAAATCACTGTTCGAACATGAGAACGACTAAAGGAGATGCACACCAGTGTTTTCTAGGTGAATTTCTCTTCTGGTTTGATGTGCCACATGCCTAATTTCCCATTAGCCAAAAAAACAGAAGTTAAATCCAAGATGGCGGCATTCAAGATGGTCACCATGTTGGTGGCACGACCTAACAGGTTTCCCTTTCCCCCACAGCTTGCGTCTAAAACCAATTCACCATGTGTCAAAGTGTTTTCACTATATACAGGGTTTCCTTACTGTTGAGACCCCCTGTATGTCACGGTACATAAACCACGCCTCCTTTATCACGGTTGCCAGGTTCGTGCCCACACAGGGCATTGATGAATGCATGTCTGAAGTTGATGCCTGGCACACATTCTCCTAGATGTGGCAGAGGCAGCATGAAACCAGTCCTTATGTGAGTCCTGTATGAGAATGGATCAACCAAAACGTGGTGCCAAAAAGAAACGCACCAGCGAATGAACGGCCGAAAAACAACAGGAGCCAGTGGGAGAACAATGGAGCCAGCACTAATGCAATTAGGACTGTACGACGCACAGCAGTTATATGTCAACACTGACCTGTCTGGACGTAAGTTGGGGGCTATATGACATGAGGACAGATGCTTAGTGGGTGGATCATGCATCCATGGGGGAGTATTAAAAGATGTAGGCCTGCACATCTTTGAAGGCAGTAAATCTGAATTTCTTTGGGGACTATTTTGCTTTACAGCGCCATGCAGCATGTATCCCTCCACCATGAATGGATTAAAATACATAATAAACTAAAAGCAATATTAAAACAGCATCTCAGACATCAGGCAGCGTATTCATAACCATGTCCTGTAATAACTTTCTATGGGAGAGCTTTTACAGATGGACCTCTGGTTCCATTGACCACCACTGTGAACAGTTCAGGCTTAGCATCTCACACCAAACCACTCGGAATGAGCTCTGTTTACATCTCGACCATTTAATTATGTAGAAAGTCAACAGGAGGTTTCAGCTTCTGCCAAATATAGAGCAGAAGATGGCACAGAGGGTTCTGTCGCAACAGCAACACCACGCTACTTTCCAGACATGGTCTTTTTCAGGGTCGGCCATGCTTATTTCAACACGCCAAGCCACATTCTGCTTGTGTTGCAACAGCAACCGCTACCGTGAAAGCAATCCAGACCTGTCTACCCACAATACAACAAAGGCGGCACCACGTTACACAACTGAGCATGTGTATGACTGAGGAATGACAAAGGAGTCAGCCCGTGTTCAGTCCCCAAGCGGTTAGTAAGTGTTAGGAGGGAAACGTAATGACAGTGGTAAACATGCTCCTGTCTTTTTGGAAGTTTTGCAGGCGTCAGTTTTAGAAACACAGGCTCTTCTGTGAGCAGGACGATAAAATTAATGAACCTGATTCCTTCCACACGTAGGACACTAGGTAATACACTCATCATCAAAAGAACAGCTGCACAAACAGCTGTACCCAGTAGGAACCAACCCACAGGAGTACAACTTGGTGGGTAGGTTTGACATTGTGACACATGCCAGTGATTCATGTTTCAGGCTCCGTCACTCATGTGGTATAGGCTAGGACAGTCCTTATCTCTGTACCTGACTGACCCAACAGCCACCATTACAGACATCCAGTGAGCAGTGATGCGTGTTAGTACAGGATTACATGCACCACGCAGGACTACATGCACGCAGACCGTTACCACGACTGTCCTTAACACCACGTCACCGTCACCAAAGACTGCAGTGGTGTCGTACCAGACTGTCATGGAGTGACTCAGAATGGCAGCGGGTCATCTTCAGTGACGAGTCCCGCTTTAGTCTTGGTGGAGACGCCCAACGAGTCCGTGTGTGGAGGCACCGTGGTCAGCACCGAGATGAACGGTTTGTTGTCACACGTCCAGAAGGTCTGGTGTCACTCCACCTCCACCCCTACCACACCATCTGCAGGAACTGTGTGAGGATGTTCAAGCTGCATGGGATGGATTATCACAGGACACCATTAGGAACCTCTACAGCTCCATACCGAGACGTCTGGCGTGTTGGGTTAGCAAACACGGCGGCCCGACGCCATACTGAGAGACAGACTTCTGTATGTGTAGCTCAATAAATATTGATCATATCAGTCTAAATTTATCATCAGTTATTGATCCTGGTCACCTTTATCTTCCCTCCCAACAGACCTGCAGTCCCGCACCTCCTCTGGGTGTAGCTGGTCTTTTGATGATGAGTGTAAATATGTTGCTAGAAGATTAAAAATTGAGGTGCCCAAGGTTTGTCTTGACCCCCGATGGGCATGCTGAGCTATGCTTTGTAAGCCTCACACGTCTTAGCAGATGCTTTCACAGAGTGCTTCTCCACTCTTGACAAATTGGTCCACAGACATAGCAGAATGTGGGATCCTGCAGCCTCTAGATGCCTCTAAACGTCCCGTAGCTCTGTATCCACAGTCCACTCACTCAGCTGGAGCATCACCTGACACGGCTGTTTTAACACACCTGTATATATACTACTATATAGACTACTGGACAGTCCCAGACAGTTCTAGAAAGTTCTCAACAGCTCTCCAAAGTTCTAGAAAGTTCCAGACAGTTCTATAAACATCTGGACAGCTCTCACAGTTCCAGAAGCCACCTGAGGTCTACTCATCACTGATGTACATCATTGTCCTGACCACAAAAGCAAAGCATATGGAGACCACTCGCCACTTCCTGTACATTTTGAGGCCTAAGGAATCAGGAGAACACGCTTAGAACCCGGGAACAAGGGTTTGGATTGCATTCAGTTTAATTCTAGCCATGCACGATAACCTAAACGACTAATCCCCTTTGCTAATCAATTAGCTAAGCCTTGACTAGCATTTCACACACTGTCCCGTCTTTTTAGGGTCCTTTTGCATTATAAGCCCCCTCCTCTGCCCCCCCACCATCTATTAAATAACTACATTCTCCTCATCAGTAACCGGATGCTCTGGAATGTTCCATGTGAAATGCTTTCCAGTGGTTTGGTGGAATGAGCAATCTGAAGCACATGCTATCAGCTGCCTGATCTCATCTCTCCTTAAGCAACCGAATAAGTAACACTACCCTGACGTCACCGCCCGCCCCTCTGAAGACCACAATACTGCAACACAAGCTCTTTCTCTGGGGATTGAGCCATCAGTTAAAGCCGCACACTCCACCCATCACCTCAGATGGCTTTCAGTTCGACTCGGGATCCTGTCGACGGCACGCAGATGAAGAGGAACTCGCCGCCCGCAGGTTTAAAATAGAACCCAGACACCTATTTTAGGGCCGGCAGGAGGAAATGAGCCATCAATCACATGACAGGCCCATGCAGAGTCTGTGGGATGAGCACACGTCTATGACCTCAATAGCTGCGCATATGGGCCGCTTGGTAACAACTTTCGCATTTCGTAGAAGGCTGACCGCCGCTGACCTGACCACTTTGTGGGGCAGTCGGTCTGTTACGGCTGTGTTCTGTAGCACGTCATTATGTCCCTCAGCTTCAAAAATTAGTCAGCGTACGTAACAGCTTGTAGTACCTCCACAACAGCTGTGGATGTAGCCACATCAGTGTTCAGACACTCTTGCTCCATCAAAGAATTGGTCAGTTGGGCCAGATTTGGTGGATGCCTTCCCTGGCACAGTTCCGAGGAGAATTCCCTGTAGACTGGGATTTTATCCACTGCTGGTAGACCCGTATGACCGTACGCTTCCATACACCTGCAGATTCAGCTACTTCCTTCACACTATGGTCTTTGGCCACGCCCACATGCAGTCCCTCCTTTTAGCCAATCATTAACATCTGCTCTGGAGCCATTTTCCACACATGTAACGAGACATTCCCTGCACTGTAGCACCTCTTCCCAATCTACGGATCCCGTCACTCACACCCTGCAGGTATTTATAGCTCCTTGTGCAGCGCCATGACTCATTAACTCATGACTCAAAGTGACTCATTTTAGGGCCTGTGAGCTTATTATGCAAATACATCAGATGGCCACTGGAAATCCCTGGGAGTGTTGACCAGTCCTGGCTGCCAGCCTGGTCACTGGGCTATAGGCTAATACATACAACTGATCCAGCTTTAGAGTGGCATCAAGTCACATGAACTGCAGAACAACGTTCTAAAGGAAACAGCGGTTCTGTGACAAACAGACACCAGAGACAAGTCTGTTTAATCTATTCAACCAAAGAAAAGACCTTCAAGTTACATCATCAGAAGGTGCTTCCCAAGTCTTCACTGTAGAGACGAGTGCAGCACTGCTAAAGGCTGTGAATGGACACCTGTTTTATAAGAGAGGTGGTAGTAACTCCAGGCTCCTGCAGATGGCGCTGCACGAGGATGATGGAGCTATAAATCCTTGCGGGATGTGAGTGATGGGATCCATAGATTGGGAAGAGGTTCTACAGTGCAGGGAATGTCTCATTCCATGTGTGGAAAATGGCTCCAGAGCAGATGTTGATGATTGGCTAAAAGGAGGGACTGCATGTGGGCGTGGCCAAAGACCATAGTGTGAAGGAAGTAGCTGAATCTGCAGGTGTATGGAAGCGTACGGTCATACGGGTCTACCAGCAGTGGATACAATCCCAGCCTACAGGGAATTCTCCTCGGAATTGTGCCAGGGAAGGCATCCACCAAATCTGGCCCAACTGCACAGTTCTTTGGCGTCAGGCTGAACATTGATGTGGCTACATCCAGAAACTTCTCCAGTACATGGCAAATTCACTCACTGGTGCTGGTGGAGGTGTCACATGCTATTAGGAGCGTTGGTCTCAGGGGACTCATTTTTTGTCCACCTCTCCACTGCTGGAGACGTTCTTGGAAAGGACAAGGAGGAGGGCTGATGCCCAACGTTTTTCCTAGACCAAGAGGAGGAAGGATTTAGAATTCCCTTGGGGTGGATACTGCAACTTTCTGGCGATATGTTGCCCCACTTCATGTCATCTTACAATCGCCCCTTTGGATGTCTGGTTCCATTCACCACAACTGTGACCCCTTTAACTCTGTTTACATTGTAATTACATAATCACACAGAAATTCAGAAAATGTGCTGGATTTGCCCTTCAAGGTCAGACGAGGCGAATCAGCTGGTCATCTGTGGTGGATGTGCACATGGCCTCTCGGTTCCTCCAGGTGCCTAGCGTCTGATCTGTGAGGACAGTGCCGCTCTGTGAGAGGGGACTGAGAGTCCTTGCAGTGGCTAGCCTGAGAGAGACAGGGCAGGGCCCGGGCACGGCTGGCTCTGAATCACCGCTTTGAACCACCCACTGGTTACGCGCCCTAATCCTGGGGCAGTTAGCGGCGGTTTGGACTTTTTAAAGGTCGGGTCAGTTTTCTTTTTTTCTCTTTACCTAAAATTTCATCTGACAACTGGCTGGCATCTGAATAATAGCTTTCACATAGGCAACCCCACCCGGCTGCCGCCCTTTCGCTGCTCCTATAACTTAGCAGGTATGGAAAAGAACATGTTTATGGAGATGATTTTAGCAGCGGGAGTCGTTTACTTCATGCCTTCAAGCTAGATTACAAAACGGGTAGCTCTGGTTCACGAAGCCATGGAGCTGAGTTAAAGTGGAGACCCCAAGGTTCTCCCTTTATATCTCCTCTGGAGTAACAGTACTTAAGTATTTACCTTCGCATCTACTTAAGTATGAAAAGTAACCATGCTAAAGTATTTACCTTCAAATGTACTTAAGTATAGAGAGTAACAGTACTAAAGTATGTACCTTCTGATGTACTTAAGTATGGAGAGTACCAGTACTAAAGTATGTACCTTCAAATGTACTTAAGTATGGAGAGTAACAGTACTACAGTATTTACCTTCAAATGTACTTAAGTATGGAGAGTAACAGTACTTAAGTATTTACCTTTGCATCTACTTAAGTATGGAGAGTAACAGTACTAAAGTATTTACCTTTGCATCTACTTAAGTATGGAAAGTAACAGTACTAAAGTATTTACCTTTGCATGCACTTAAGTATGGAGAGTAACAGTACTACAGTATTTACCTTCAGATGTACTTAAGTATGGAGAGTAACAGTACTAAAGTATATACCTTCGCATGCACTTAAGTATGGAGAGTAACAGTACTACAGTATTTACCTTCAGATGTACTTAAGTATGGAGAGTAACAGTACTACAGTATTTACCTTCAGATGTACTTAAGTATGGAGAGTAACAGTACTAAAGTATATACCTTCGCATGCACTTAAGTATGGAGAGTAACAGTACTAAAGTATATACCTTCGCATGCACTTAAGTATGGAGAGTAACAGTACTACAGTATTTACCTTCAGATGTACTTAAGTATGGAGAGTAAGAGTACTAAAGTATTTACCTTTGCATCTACTTAAGTATGGAGAGTACCAGTACTAAAGTATGCACCTTCAGATGTACTTAAGTATGGAGAGTACCAGTACTAAAGTATGCACCTTCAGATGTACTTAAGTATGGAGAGTACCAGTACTAAAGTATGTACCCTCAGATGTACTTAAGTATGTATGAACATGCTCTGAGATGCCCAAGACTAGTTTTATTATAGACCCATGGTGAAAATGTATACGCCATATAGTCCCCAAAGAAACACATGGTGACCCCTGGTTCCCATCACCACCACCACCACTGTAAAGACTGGGTTCACACTTGGTCTTCAAGGTCTTGCTTACGTTTGTTGATTTGTTTATGCAGAAATATTCCCAAAATGAATACAATTCCCAATTCAAAACCACTGCTGAAACCTCAGCATCCGTTTCCTCAAGACACCTTCCTGCATCCCTACGTCTAGGTGAGGCTAAAGTCAACAGCTGTCTGGTTTACATTCTGGTGCACTTACTGGTGATGCAATGGTGCGCGCTGTCAACAATGCATGCACAAAAATGTAAACCAGCTGGCTGTGTTTACGGGCCCGATGCAATTTTTCGGAATGATGCTGTGGTGACATAAGCTAGGAAGGAAGGCAACACTAATGCTATAAGCATGCATGCTAGCCTCCGTGGTATGAGTGTTTTCACTCATTCCAGTCGACGACACAAGCTTTGCTCGCTGCTCGTGATTCTAAGTGTGAGTGCAGGAAATCTGTTCATCATTAATGAATGTATAAGCAATGTGTTACCATTCGGGGGGAGGTAGGTGAATCGCTGGTATTGGCTCCTCTTCCGTTTCCCGTTGCATATGTAGAAGTTGACCTGGACCGGGCTGGATATTCTTTGGTTTCGGTAAGGTGGAACCGCCACAAGTAAGGTCGTCTGTTGGGAGACAAAAAGAAAGAAAAGGAAATGAAGGGAAGCACCTTTTCTCGTTCCTGACCTCTGAATGAGCAAAGCAGCCCGGTGCTTTTCAACCCTGGTCCTGGAGGACGCAGTGGATTCCTGGTGCCTCCAGGACCAAACACTGAAGTAGCCATTGCTACAGCTGCCTACTCGTATACTACAGTGGTGCCACACTAGTGGATAACCATCCTCTGATGATGCATCTTGAAGCTAGCAGCAACTAGCTAGCCATGCTACAAGTACTACACATACTACTACAGTGGTACATGGATGGGGACTCATTTCTAATGGCTGGACATCGTGAAGCTATAGGCCTTGGTTCATGTAATAACGGCTACACCACGACACCGTCACCAAAGACTGCAGTGGTGTCGTACCAGACTGTCATGGAGTGAGTCAGAACGGCAGCGGGTCATCTTCAGTGACGAGTCCCGTTTTAGTCTTGGTGGAGACGCCCAACGAATCCGTGTGTGGAGGCACCGTGGCCAGCGGCAAGATCCAGAAGGCCTGGTGTCCCTCCACCTCCACCCCTACCGCACCATCTGCAGGAACTGTGTGAGGATGTTCAAGCTGCATGGGATGGATTATAACAGGACACCATTAGGAACCTCTACAGCTCCATACCGAGGCGTCTGGCGTGTTGGGTTAGCCAACATGGCGGCCCGACGCCATACTGAGAGACAGACTTCTGTATGTGTAGCTCAATAAATATTGATCATATCAGTCTAAATTTATCATCAGTTATTGATCCTGGTCACCTTTATCTTCCTTCCCAACAGCACCGCACTTCCACACCTCCTTCTGGGTGCGGATGTTCTTTGATGATGAGTGAACGTCCGTATGGTATTTCGGCCACCACTGACTCTACTGTCAGTGACTGAGTACTAAGGGAGGGTATATGAGGCTGGGGAGTACTGAGCAGTGGACGCTGTTCTTTTTTCACCCTGGACGAGAGGAACGTCCAGGAACTCCATCCAGACATTTTATTTCGTCTACACTCCTCTCCTCTCTCCAGACACTAGTGAACTTTTGACCGCTGCACCGTCTCTGGACGCAACTACAGTAGGAGCCCAGCGCTAGGAGAGTCTGCAGACGAACCCTCCCTCTTCCCTGTCTCTAGCCTGAGATGAACCCCATGTGGCTGGGAGCAGACTGATGGAGGCGCTGAACAGTAGCCAGGGAGGAAGTCATCAGTCTTCTCGCAGGCTTCGGGGGCCCATATGCAGGTGAGCTCCCCGCCACTATTTATACTAGCATGCCGGCGTGGCTGCCGAGCACAGCCACATAAAAAAAGCGAGCCGCTAGAAAGAATTTCATTTGTTAACTCCGTCCCCAGCTGCGCTCGCGGCGCGTCAGCTAATGCTAGCTTTGACTAGGCCTTTCCGTGGGTGAAATTTCTGAGTAGCCGAATGAGCATTCCTTGATGACCAGCAGTGACGCGAGAAAGATTTCCATATCCACTAAAATCTGAGGAATTCTTAAATGAGCAGATATTCCAATTCACTGCCCAGACGAAACCCATGCATCGGTCTCTTCAACGGAGTGCTTTAGCTTTAGCTCATCATCAAAACGACAGCTTGCACCCAGAAGGAATCAACCGACTGGAATGAAACTTGGTGTGTAGGTTTGACATTGTGAGACATGCTAATGATTCAAGTTTCACGATCGGCTGCACATGTGGCGTCAGCGAGGACGGCCCTTATCTCTGTACCTGACTGACCCAACACCCACCATTACAGACATCCAGTGAGCAGTGGTGTCCTCCATGAGTCCTCCTGTTAGTGCAGCACCATCGGCAGACGGCTGCACCACGCAGGACTACATGCACACAGACCGTTACCACGCCTGTCCTTAACACCACGTCACCGTCACCAAAGACTGCAGTGGTGTCGTACCAGACTGTCATGGAGTGACTCAGAATGGCAGCGGGTCATCTTCAGTGACGAGTCCCGCTTTAGTCTCGATGGAGACGCCCAACGAATCCGTGTGTGGAGGCACCGTGGTCAGCACCAATTACAGAAGACCTGGTGTCCCTCCACCTCCACCCCTACCGCACCATCTGCAGGAACTGTGTGAGGATGTTCAAGCTGCATGGGATGGATTATCACAGGACTCCATTAGGAACCTCTACAGCTCCATACCGAGACGTCTGTAGCGTGAGCCAATGCCATGAGACCATACATATATATATATATATATATATATATATATATACACATGTATATATACATACACTGTTTTTGCTGAAAAGTACATTATTAAACTACATGTCTGAGTGTAGTAACTGTTTAACAGCAGATAGAGCTGGGAGTGTATCCCAAATAGAATTGAATCCTCATTTCCAGTCATTTGGGAATTGCCAGTGCTGAAACCTCTACCCACCTAAAGTAGCCGACCAAGGACAATCAGATTTACCCGGCCTCCTTTAACTCAGCTAAGTCAATTTAGCAAGCATTAGCTTTCCAAATTTCCTTGTTAGGCTCAAATAGAATTAATACTGTGCTTTTTACCGCACGTTATGTGTCTTGGCTTTCCGAATCGAGAGCATGGCATGAAATTCGAATCAGGCATTCCATGCGACGCCATGGCCGACACGCCCTCGTCACTCCCGTCTACCAACGCTCCTGATCCTAAAGGTCCCACTCAAATCACGCTCCAGTGCTCCCTCTCAAACTCGCACCCCATCCGACTCGTACGGACGCGTACAGGAAGACGAGTGCAGCGCTGTCCCAGGGAGAAAGTGAATGAGGCAACCGAGTGAAATCCCGTCGAGCAGCTGAGCGAGAGCTTGGCACAATGCTGGATGACTTATGAGGCAGAGGGAAGCGTGTGGTTTAGGGCGAGTTAGAAAGCAGTTCAGATTAAATAAATATAGAAATGCAGACAGCGGCGCAGGGAGGGGCACAAATCAAAGAGACCCTTGTAAAAAATGTTCAGCACATTAATACTCCATTCAAGCAGCTGGTCCCCATTCACTGTGCGAGCGCTGAAACCGGGCGTGGAGGCCATATAAAGTTATGAACCGCAAGACGCTAGACAAAGAGCGGCTTTCAGATGATATTTATTGAGCACATAACTCAAAACGGTCAGTTATCCTAGAAGGCCGGGGCCGAGGATGATTTAGCATTAACATACTGTATATGTATATATTTATATATAAGGGGGAACTCCACCAGGATTTCAGAATTCCTGTGTAACTCATTCACTGAGATGTAAACAAAGCCAGTGGTGGAGCTGGTGATGGGAACCAGGGCTCAGGAAGTCTACTGTACCAATATGTCTATTTAAATTACTATATATAGTGGAATAACTTTCTATAGTACTGACACACACTCCTCTATGTGTGGGTTATTCATCCCTCGTTCCTCCCATAGAGTCCCATTCATTTCCACCCTCATTCAAACCCCACTGTTTCCTTTAACCTACAGACACCGAACTGCATGTACGCACTCAGAGTTGACCTCGAAACTCCAATCTACACCCGCACTCCTCTATGTGTGGGTTATTCATCCCTCGTTCCTCCCATAGACTCCCATTAATTTCCACCCTCATTCAAACCCCACTGTGTCCTTTAACCTACAGACACCGAACTGCATGTACTCAGTAGGACAGATCCCCAAACTCCAATCTACAGACATACTGACCCATACTCCTCTATGTATGGGTTATTCATCCCTCGTTCCTCCCATAGAGTCCCATTCATTTTCACCCTCATTCAAACCCCACTGTGTCCTTTAACCTACAGACACCAAACTGCATGTACGCACTCAGAGTTGACCTCGAAACTCCAATCTACAGACATACTGACCCGCACTCCTCTATGTGTGGGTTATTCATCCCTCGTTCCTCCCATAGAGTCCCATTCATTTTCACACCCATTTAAACCCCACTGTTTCCTTTAACCTATAGACACCAAACTGCATGTACTCACACAGGACAGATCCCCAAACTCTAATCCACAGACATACTGACCTGCACTCCTCCACCTGTTGCTTATTCATCCCTCGTTCCTCCCATAGAGTCCCATTCATTTTCACCCTCATTCAGACCCCATTGTTTCCTTTAACCTACAGACACCGACCTGCATGTACTCACACAGGACAGATCCCTAAACTCCAATCTACAGACATACTGACCCGCACTCCTTTATGTGTGGGTTATTCATCCCTCGTTACTCCCATAGAGTCCCATTCATTTTCACACCCATTGAAACCCCATTGTTTCCTTTAACCTACAGACACCGAACTGCATGTACTCACACAGGACAGATCCTTAAACTCCAATCTACAGACATACTGACCCGCACTCCTCCACGTGTTGCTTATTCATCCCTCATTCCTCCCATAGGGTCCCATTCATTTTCACACCCATTCAAACCCCATTGTTTCCTTTAACCTACAGACACCGAACTGCATGTACTCACACAGGACAGATCCCTAAACTCCAATCTACAGACATACTGACCCGCACTCCTCTATGTGTGGGTTATTCATCCCTCGTTCCTCCCATAGAGTCCCATTAATTTTCACACCCATTCAAACCCCACTGTTTCCTTTAACCTACAGACACCGAACTGCATGTACTCACACAGGACAGATCCTTAAACTCCAATCTACAGACATACTGACCCGCACTCTCCATGTGTCGTTTATCCACCCCTTCTTTTCTCCCATGGAGTCCCATTCATTTTAGCAACACCTCAGGTCTAAAGTTCACTCTGCACTTTGTTCTAGTTTATTTATTTATTTATTTACTTACTTACTTATTTATTTTGCCAAATGATTATTTAACAATATTTAGCTTGATTATTAAAAGGCAATTCCACAGATGTGTACATTTTAGCTATAATTTAGTCATTAAAATGTAAATAAAATCATTTAATCTGATATACTGTTTGCAGTGGTGGTGATAGGAACCAGACATTAGGAACCAGACTCTATAAGCTCCTTCACAGTTACTGTACAACAGCCTTACAATATGGTTTTTATGTTGATAAGCAGCAAAATAGCACAAAACGTAATTTTTTAAACCACCCTTACATTAAAAAGCATGCATAGGTTCACTGGTGGTCTGGTGGTGGTGAATGAAATGGGTGTATTTGCATGGAGACCCCTGGTTCCTGTCACCACCACTGTACAAAGCTGGCGAGTTTCTCTACTTGGTGGAACTTGGTGATATTGCCCTTCTGCAGTAGGACTGGTCACTTCCTGTAACGGGAAAATCCAGCACGTTTCTCCATGATTAAATCGCGACATCATTGGAGAGTGTGTTTTGGAAGGGACGGGAAGCGGGGCTCAGATTTAAACGAGCTCGGGATTACACTGAAGGTCCATTCTTTCTCCTTCCCAGACTGAGACAATACACCAGCAGCTCGTTCGAGCAGATTCCAGGTTGCCTAAGAGAACACTGGCTAGGTGCAGTCGGTGTTTAGAGTGGTCCTGGTCCAACAGACAGAGAGTTCAGGGTCTGCAGACAGACATACTTTAGCAGTGAGTGTGCGCGTGTGTTTGGGGAGCAGGTGTACCACCTCACACGCAGACACAGACTAATCCCAAAGTGTAAACTGTGGTCTTTAAGCTTTGGGAGTGTGAGTCAGTCACTGAGACAGCCCAAAGGGAGACAGTGATCCGCTACGGAGCATCTATTAGGGATTAGGGATATTAGGGATCTACGGTCAGGACGTCACATGACCTTAAACCACTGAAATGCAAGGCATGTCTTTTGACACGGACGTGAGCCATCTATCTATCTATCTATCTATCTATCTATCTATCTATCTATCTATCTATCTATCTATCTATCTGTCTGTCTGTTTGACACGTCTGTCTATATAGCCATCTGACGTCTGTCTGTCTATCTGTCTATCTATCTATCTATCTATCTATCTATCTATCTATCTATCTATCTATCTATCTATCTGTCTGTCTGTCTGTCTGTCTGTCTGTCTGTCTGTCTATCTATCTATCTATCTATCTATCTATCTGTCTGTCTGTCTGTCTGTCTATCTGTCTGTCTATCTGTCTGTCTGTCTGTCTGTCTGTCTGTCTGTCTGTCTATCTATCTATCTATCTATCTGTCTATCTGTCTGTCTGTCTGACTGTCTGTCTGTCTGTCTGTCTGTCTGTCTGTCTGTCTGTCTATCTATCTATCTATCTATCTATCTATCTATCTATCTATCTATCTATCTATCTATCTATCTGACTGTCTGTCTGTCTGTCTGTCTGTCTGTCTGTCTATATATCTATCTATCTATCTATCTATCTATCTATCTATCTATCTATCTATCTATCTATCTGTCTGACTGTCTGTCTGTCTGTCTGTCTGTCTATCTATCTATCCATCCATCCATCCATCCATCTATCCATCTATCTATCTATTAAGGTGGCAAACAGATCATTTCCAGACCATCCTCCTAATTCCGAGTTTCAGCTTCTTCCTTCTGATTGTAGATTTAGGCTTGAGAGATGGAAGGATTTATTTATACCTGAGGCTGTTAAATAAACCCAGCCTAGATTTACAGCTCAGCATGCATCAATCTGACTTTGTCCAGCACAGTCAAACAGTCAGATACTCAATTCAGTCAGATACCCAGAAAAACTACTTACTAATTACATAGTAACTAATTACATTTACAGGTCAATGTTGCAAACAGAACTCAGTAGTCACCCACTACTACATCCCCAAAACTTCTCTCAGCCCACCTAAAACCAGATCCAGATCCTCATTAGGGTCACACAGACGTGCAGATGTGGTTCCGGAGACAGCGTGATTCACCGTGAGCTCTAAAACGGCCATGTGTAGGTGTTGGTGACGCCTGCTTGTGTGCACGTGCGTCATGTCTGTCCACATGACCATAAATCACTGTGTCGTTAGTAACCGTTAATCCTAACGAGGTGGAGATATAAGGTATATACAATCAGCTATGAGATACTGAAGCCATGGAAAGCCCCACAGGACCACCACAGAGCAGGTACGGTGTGGGGTGGTGGATCATTCTCAGCACTGCAGTGACACTGACGTGGTGGTGGTGTGTTAGTGTGGGTGGTGCTGGTGTGAGTGGATCAGACACAGCAGTGCTGCTGGAGTGGTTAGACACTGTGTCCACTCACTGTCCACTCTATTAGACACTCCTACCTTGCTGGTCCACCTTGTAGATGGACAGTCAGAGAAGACAGCTCATCTGCTGCTGCACAGTGCAGTGCTGGTCATCCTCTAGTCTTTCAGCAGTGGTCACAGGACGCTGCCCACAGGACACTGCCCACAGGACGCTGCCCACAGGACGCTGCCCACAGGACGCTGCCCACAGGACGCTGGATAGTTTTGGTCGGTGGACGATTCTCAGCCCAGCAGTGACCGTGTCTGATCCACTCACACCAGCACCACACACACTAACACACCACCACCACCACGTCAGTGTCACTGCAGTGCTGAGAATAATCCACCACCCACATCATACCTGCCCTGTGGTGGTCCTGACCTGGCTGTGTGCCAAAGACCATAGTGTGAAGGAAGTAGCTGGATCTGCAGGTGTGTGGAAGCGTACGGTCATACGGGTCTACCGGCAGTGGATAAAATCCCAGTCTACAGGGAATTCTCCTCGGGATTGAGACAGGGAAGGCCTCCACCAAATCTGGTCCAACGGACCGATTCTTTGATGTAAGAGTGTCTGAACACTGATGTGGCTACATCCAAACTCGTCCAGTCCAGGCCCAATCCAACCACAGCTGTTATTGGTGCTGGTGGAGGTGTTACACTCCCTTAGGTGTGTTTAATTATGGCAGCATTATTTAAAATAATGAAAAATGACTTACTGGTTTAAAGGCGTCCTTGTCAACTTTGGCTTCCATCTCCCATATGTGATGACCATCTGAAAAAAGCAACAACAAAGATATGCCTCTTTAATGGTCATATTTTAGATCCATAATGGAGTGCAGAATATTCATATTCGATGATGTAATCATGGCTGTCAAACCATTAACATCATTTATCAGGATAGTGTAGTTAACCATTTAATTTTTAATTCCATTTAAAAGCAGTTTTAATATACAGTATCAGTTAAAAGTTTAGATACACCCAACTATATGGACGTGCTGGGTAATCTTAAAGACTCTACAGCCTTACAGCTCCAACCGACAAGAGTCTGAACCAGTACACACATACATCTGCACCCAGAAGGAATCAACCCACTGGAGTGAAACTTGGTGGGTAGGATTGGTATCATTAGACATGCCAATGATTCAAGTTTCATGCTCGACCGTGCATGTGATGTAAGCAAGGACGAGCCTTAACGCTATAGCTGACTGACCCAACATCCATTGATCGATTGCAGACACTCACTGAGCAGTGGTGTCCTCCATGAGTCATCCTGTTAGTGTGGCACCATTGGCGGACGGCTTCACCACGCAGGATTACATGCACACAGACCGTTACCATGACTGTCCTTAACACCACGTCACCGTCACCAAAGACTGCAGTGGTGTCGTACCAGACTGTCATGGAGTGACTCAGAATGGCAGCGGGTCATCTTCAGTGACGAGTCCCGCTTTAGTCTCAGTGGAGACGCCCAACGAACCCGTGTGTGGAGGCACCGTGGTCAGCGCCTGTGCCCCAAAACCAGGAAAATGGGTTCGGACAACCTTAATAGAAACAGACATGTAACAGTTTCATATATAAGCAGCTCCCCAAACAGAGCTCTCCAATGATATACACCCCAGAAGGAGTTTCTTTATTTCCTCCTGACCACAGAAGCGAATTTGCCTTAGTAAGCCAAAACCTGACCTTCACATCGCTCTGTGGCTTCGGGAGTCTGTCTGCACACACAAGCTGACTTTCTCTCCAAATGAGCAGCCAATCACCGCATGGCTCTGGGTTCACAAAGACCCGTCACAAAGAGCCAATCACTGTTAACCCCATCCCCCATGCGGTTAGCAGTCCCAGACCTCAGCCTTGAGCTTGCATCATAGCCTGATGAGAGTCTGGCCCAGCTGGGCTGCGAGGGAGAAGCTGATGCAAGCCTAACGAGCTGAGCAGAGCCAAGAGTGTGTGTGACGTGCCTCCGCTATAGCGGAACAAGACCCTTACATCACCCCGTAATGCATGACACAGAGTGTCTGAGGAGCGCAGTAAAACCTGCCGTGAACTCCATTACCATGATGGGCTCTGCTTTTGGAAGTAATAGGACCAACAGGGTTCTTTTCTTGGGGTGATGGCCTAGAGGGGCCACGTTTGGGTCCCTACAATGCAGCATGGTCTGTTTTCAATTCAGTTCCATTCAATTCAACGGTCATTATGCCTCATACAGCCAATACTGGGTTGCACAATATAACGAAACAGGCTACCTGTCCGGTGCAGTAGTTAAAACAACAGATCAACAGGTGTATAGACTGTAAGACGGATGTGCATGAGCAGTAACTGTACATCAGAATGTCAGAGGTGCAAACAGTTTGCATGTCGTCGCTGTCCAAAGAGGAACAAGTATCGCCAAAATGCCAACTTTACAGGAAAGGCCAAAAACCTCATCAATTTTAATGTAAGTCAATGGAACCAGACATCTTTCCAAACACTTCTGGGCCATTTCTGTTGGTCCATTCGTCTTGCAATTCTCACACAGTGTAAGCGGCAGCTGTTGTGTTCAAATAATGTATAAAAGTCAAAATGGACAAAAATGGAGATACATGTTTTTCACTGGACAGAGAAGAAACATGCCCGGAGTGGTGGGCACTTTAAACTGTAGTGCCTGGGGAGCATTTGAGGTGCCTTGCTCATGGACACTTCACGTCCTGTCGGTTCAGGGAATCAAACCCACTACCTGCCGGTTACAAGCCTGGTTCCCTAACGTCCAGCCCATGACTGCCAGAGTAGTTGAGGTAGCCATAGTTTTGGAGGTCTCCTTAAGGCTTTGTAAATCATAAATCAATCTTAGTAACACTTCCTGTTAATAAGAAACAATGTGGAGTGCTAATATTGTTTGTACTAGCCTGCAGAACACATACTCCTAAGATTAGTACACAGCATATACTGTGTAGCGTTAGTGTGTAGTACACAATTGAGATTAAGCCTTAGTTATGCCCAAGTTGAGCCACCCAGACAGCCCTCTGTCGCTAGCAAGTTATTCTACTATGCTAGCACATGCTACCATCACTGGAAGGCTCAGCACGCTTGGAGGAGAACATTGACTGTCAGATTCCCATATGGGCTATTACTCTCTGTGGGATGGGCAGCAGACTGGGGGTCATTCTACCCACCCAGAGAGAGCAAGTTATACACTCTTGAATTTCTGGTCAAGGGTGGATGGCCTCACCATAGGAATGAGCCTAACGATGAGGTTGGCCAATCAGGAGTCAAGACGTCCTCCTTTAGGTGTAGTATATGGCCTACAGGGAATGTAAAGGTTCTATACCCGGCTTGTAACTCACTCGCTCACATTGAGCAACCTGAAGATCCATTGCAGGGGGATGGGTGGCGCTGTTAGCACACGTTAGCTATTATGTATGCCTCAAGTCAATGGCACCGTGCACTCCAGTCAAGAGCCATTTTGGGTTATGATTTTAAAGACCGCACGGATGGAAGGCCTCGCTTCAGTCCTTTTCGCATCGGAGGCCATTTGTCATCCTCATTAAAGCATTTTATTGAACTCCTCTCCGCTGGAAGTTCCCACAACACAGGCTTTCCCAGACAAATGTTGAGGGACAGGGGGAAAAAAAAGCACATTAGACCCTCGTTTGCTATTTATATCCGAGAGATCACGGCCGAGACGTTTTGACTCAGGAAAAAAGGGCAGGAGGAAACCACAGCACGGTGGTGCTCATAAAGCATCGCTGTGTCAGAGAATGAGGGAGCGGGAACAAAAGAAATACTGAGCGGAACAAAAGGGAACGCGTTCTCCCGACTTTTCCGTCTTGCACCCCCTAGTAATATTTTCAGATAATGGCGCATCATCACCATCGATTGTGCTCTGAAGTTGCCCCCAGGGTTTAACCTGATACAGAAGAAACGGGAAGTGGATCGGTTTTCCATGGCAGATGTGCTCCGAATTGGTTCGGAAAACAAAGCTGCTCTACTCTTACACACTGAATCAAACACTTAAAATTAAAACACTGAATTAAACTTCTTAAAAGGTTCCACCTGGGATGGACGGTTTAAAGAGTGGTACAGAACGTTTTAGTATGTGGAGGTTCTTTACGTCTCTGAGAACCATCTACTGATAGATTCCTTCGAGAACTAAACATGGTCAACCTCTTCCTCTGTGGGCCATCAGGCCCTTGCAGCTGGTCCAGAACACAGCAGCTCGACTCGTATTCAATCTTCCCAAGTTCACCCACATCACTCCACTGCTGCAGTCCCTTTACTTCCTGTTGCTGCCAGATCAGATTTAAAACTCAGATTTTGATGCCTACAAAGCCAAGAATGGACCAGCCACTCTCTACCTTATAGCAATGGTGAAGAGTCGATCTGTACCTCGAGCCCTTCGAGCTTCAAGTGTAGCTCGACTCGAACCGCCATCCCTGAGGACTTATGGAAGACAAGCGTCCAGACTCTTCTCTGTCCTGGCTCTCAGATGGTGGAATGAACTCCCACTGGCTGTCCGAACAGCCAAGTCTCTCGCGGTCTTCAAACGCAGACTGAAGACCCGTCTCTTCGTAAAGCACTTAAGTGAGTGAGCTCTAGTAGAGGTGTAAGTTGAAATAATGTGCGCTGGGTGGCGTTGCTAGGTAGTGCACTTATTCTTATACATGTCTGTGTATTGATCTCTTTAGGTATCGATGGTCTTTGGTTGTGGTGATGGGAATAGGGTGGTAATATGGGAATATGATGGGAACACATATAGACGTCTTATTTACTATCTAGAACCACCAGTGAACCTACAAGCCCTAAAAGTTTGGACCCGGCTCCTCATAGTAGGTTCTCCTTCTGTTTATCCTAAAGCTTCACTGGATGGAGCAGCTTCCTTACCCTGCAGTGGAGCTGATAGAACAAGGTTTATTACTAAGCAGGTTTGGAGCGATTCTATTGGACGGTCCATCATGAATATTCACTAACCTGAAAGGAGAACTAGAGCTTTTACACTGTGCAGAAAAAGAGATCAAAGTTTTTACACCACTAAATATATATTAGAGGTGGAGATATGGAGGAGGATCATACTGTGGTACCTCAGGAGTAGATGTGGTGGATCAGGATCATCCCATCAGTTGGAGCTGTTGAGTGTAGAAGCCTGTAGAGTCTTTAAGATCACCATTTAGACGGATGTACCTAAACTTTTGACTGGAAGTGTATGTGAGTTGATGATGGTACAATAGTAAGGGATCCATCTTAAAAAACGAGTTTTCCTTGGAAGCTAATTAGCCTTGGAACGCCCTGCCTGCACCCCTCCCTCATGAATGGAGTTCATAAATACATCTCAGGCCAAAGTCTTTCCTCTGAAATATTGGAAAGCAAAGCAGCGATGAATTTGTGAGGGAGCTTTTGGCGGCTTCGAACTCTTTAGATGTCTGGTTCCCATCACCACCACTGAGGTTCCAGTCCAGGTATCACACAGCTTACTTCATCGTCTCTGCGACACATCAACGGATCCCCACGATGGTGCAAATGACTCAGAGTTCTCTTGCACAGTTGGTGCCTCGGGGGGGCTTCCGTGATTAGGAGCTTCTCAGACTAGCAGATGCATTATTCAGACGTTCAAGCCAATTGAGCGTCGAAGGAGTAAGGTTAGACGTTACGCTGGGGTTTAGTGGGCAGACAGCGAGGAGGGCATCGGTCCGAGGCAGGAGGAGGCTGTGATGTGGCAGCCACTGAAACCAGCACTCTTTTATGAAAGCTGGAAAGGGAGGCAGCCCTCTGTCTCTCTCTCCCGCGCTCTGTTCTTCACAGGACCGCTGCCAGCAGTGAAACGTTAGAGCTCTAAGCCAGCCTGCCAGGAGTAAACATGTTTTTTAGATCTCCCCTCTGCTCAAATTTTATCACCAGGCCTCGCTGAAGTGCTCGCTGTCTCGCTCGCTTCGCCTCACTCTGTCAGCCTCGCTCTGCCTCTCTTCCAACGTAGAAGTCGAGCGAGCAATTGCGTGAGTCGCCCCTGGCAGTGGGGTCCTCAGGCAGTGGATGTCTAGATGAGAGTGCTGTCCAGCTCTCATTCAGGGTTCTTTGGTTTAGGGACTAAGCCTCCTTGCCCCTTTCAATGCTTGTGTTAAAACACCCCTGTGAACTTGGCCTTGAGGAAGCTGGACATCACCGTCTATCTGTTACATTAATTCATTAGCTGGAGTGTCAGGACGAGGGACTGAGTAACCACAAGTGTTCAACTTCAGCAGGAGAACAAAAGTCGCTGTGAGTGTCTAGAAGTCACTGGGATTGCCTAGAAGTCACTGTGATTGTCCAGAAATAACTGCAATTGCCTAGAAGTCACTGGAAGTGCATAGAAGTGACTGGGAGTGTCTTGAAGTCACTGGAATTGCCTAGAAGTCAATGGGTTTGCCTAGAAGTCACTGGAAGTGCATAGAAGTGACTGGAATTGTCTAGAAGTCACTGCAATTGCCTAGAAGTCATTGGGTTTGCCTAGAAGTCACTGGAATTGTCCAGAAGTAACTGCAATTGCCTAGAAGTCACTGAAAGTGCATAGAAGTCACTGGAATAGTCTAGAAGTCACTGGAATTGCCTAGAAGTCACTGGAGTTGTCTAGAAGTCACTGGAAGTGCATAGACGTGACTGGGATTGCCTTGAATTCACTGGAATTGTCTAGAAGCCACTGGAATTGCCTAGAAGTCACTGGAAGTGCAAAGAAGTGACTGGGATTGCCTTGGATCACTGGGATTGCCTAGAAGTCACTGGAATTGGCTTGAAGTCACTGGAATTGCCTAGAAGCCACTGGAATTGCCTAGAAGTCACTGGAAGTGCAAATAAGTGACTGGGATTGCCTTGAAGTCACTGGAATTGCCTAGAAGTCACTGGGATTGCCTTGAATTCACTGGAATTGCCTAGAAGTAACTGGGATTGCCTAGAAGTCACTGGGATTGCCTTGAATTCACTGGAATTGCCTAGAAGTCACTGGGATTGCCTTGAATTCACTGGAATTGCCTAGAAGTCACTGGGATTGCCTAGAAGTCACTGCAATTGCCTTGAAGTCACTGGGATTGCCTAGAAGTCACTGGAATTGCCTAGAAGCCACTGGGATTGCCTAGAAGTCCTTGTGATTGTCCAGAAGTAACTGCGATTGCCTAGAAGTCACTGCGATTGCTGAGGAGCGACTGGGAGTGCCAGAAGTAACACACCAACTGTGGCCAGTTCCCGGCTTTTCCCCTACAGGTGTAGTGTCCCAATGGTGTGAATAACTTGTAACTGGTGTGCTTGTAATGCCAGTCTGAGGTTCCTCCACTAGGGGGTGCTAGTAGCACAGCTATGTATGTGCCATCTAAAGAGAAGAACCAGCCATGAAGCCACACCAGCAGGAGCACAAAGACAAACAAGCATCTCCAAGACAGCCAGAAACCGCATGTCAGTCAATGGAACCAGACGGTTTGCCTTGCCCGCAATTCTGTTGGTCCAGTGAAATTCACACACAGTGGAAGCAGCAGCTGCTGTGTTCACATGGTAAAGCTGGAGATACGTGTTTCTCAGCGAGGAGTTCAGTAGGAAAGGTGTAAGCTGGGATTTTTTAAAAGGCCATGATGTCCAATCATTAGCTACAATCATATCGCTGCATGCTGTTACAGCCTATCAGGAAGAATCAAAGAACCTAAGACCAGCATATGGAGGCCCCCAAAAGTGCCGCCTGGCCCTCGTTTCTTCTCCATCCTCCTCTACTTCTCTTTCGTTTTTACGGCAGGCGATCTTTAAATTGGCCGGCGTCCTGGGAACACGCTGTCAGTAACAGCGCTCCTGCAGACTGAGGGGTTCTGCTTATTATTTCGGTTTCCTGCTGGGCCAAGAGAGCTGGACGCGGACCATATGAGTGAGATACCTGCGCCGGTCTCAGAAGCACATGGTGTTCTCTGGTGGACATCATCATCCCCTCTGAGCCAACAGCAAATCATCTCACTTCTATTAACAACGGCACGGTAACACGGCCGGCCTGAACAGACGGACTGGGCTGATTCAAACCAGGCAGACTCCACTCTGGGTCTCCTGTGGTCTGGAGGAGGATGACTCTCCAGCCTCACTGCTGTGCATGACACGCTCTGCAGGTGTGGTTAACAAACCCCTGCTGAACACTGAATGGTGGAACATTGCTGTGAGGATTTGATTGAGTTCTAGTGAGGGCCGGTACTGATATTGGAACATTGCTATGAGGATTTGATTGAGTATTAGTGAATGTAGGTACAGATGTTGGAACATTGCTGTGAGGATTTGATTGAGTGTTAGTGAGTTCAGGTACTGATGTTGGAACATTGCTGTGAGGATTTGATTGAGTGTTAGTGAGTTCAGGTACTGATGTTGAACATTGCTGTGAGGATTTGATTGAGTATTAGTGAGGAGCAGGTACTGATGTTGGAACATTGATTTTGAATTGAGTCTTAGAGAGGCAGGTAGTGATGTTGTGAGGATTTGACTGAGTATTAGTGAGAGCAGGTACTGATGTTGGAACATTGCTGTGAGGATTTGATTGAGTATTAGTGAGGTCAGGTACCGATGTTGGAACATTGTTGTAAAGATTTGATTGAGTATTAGTGAGAGCAGGTACTGATGTTGGAACATTGCTGTAAGGATTTGATTGAGTATTAGTGAGGTCAGGTACCGATGTTGAAACATTGCTGTGAGGATTTGATTGAGTATTAGTGAGAGCAGGTACTGATGTTGGAACATTGCTGTGAGGATTTGATTGAGTCCTAGTGAGGGCAGGTACTGATGTTGGAACATTGCTGTGAGGATTTGATTGAGTCCTAGTGAGGGCAGGTACTGATGTTGGAACATTGCTGTGAGCATTTGCTTGAGTATTAGTGAGGGCAGGTACTGATGTTGGAACATTGCTGTGAGCATTTGCTTGAGTATTAGTGAGGTCAGGTACCGATGTTGGAACATTGCTGTGAGGATTTGATTGGCTATTAGTGAGGGCAGGTACTGATGTTGGAATATTGCTATGAGGATTTGCTTGAGCAGTAGTGAGGTCAGTTATGCCTGGTAAACATTGCTGTGAGGATTTGATGGAGTATTAGTGTGAAGATCACACAAGGCCTGTGTCAGCACTAGGTGCCCCATAGACCAGTTATTTAGAGGGGCTGTCCAAATACATCTGGAGAGTGAATGGAGACGACGTCTAACATCATAGTGCTGCTCCTGGATCTGCCTACGCTGCTGGACTTCCCCCACAAACAGCCGGGCCTGAGGAATGAAAAGGCCCCTTGTACTGCTGATTAGGGTGGGCCTCAGAGAAAGCCCAGTGCCCGAGGCAGGCGGGCAGGCAGGCGGGCAGGCGGGCGGGGCTCAGCACGCCCAGCGCCAAACACGCTCCGTCCAAGTGGCGTACAGTAAACATACACAGATGCTGCCTCGCTCACTCCAGCCCTCTGAAAGGAGACACTTGTCCTCCGAAAGCAGCAGACAGAGGGAGAGAGAGAGAGAGAGAGAGAGAGAGAGAGAGAGAGAGAGAGGAGAGGGAGGGAGGGAGGGAGGGAGGGAGGGAGGGAGAGAGAGAGAGAGAGAGAGAGGAAGAGGGAGGGAGGGAGAGAGAGGAAGAGGGAGGGAGGGAGAGAGAGAGAGAATCTGCAGACAAAAGACAAAAGATCTAAGCTGAAAAGAAAAAGCGAGAGACAGAAAGACAGATAGAGAGAAAGTCAAATCAAAAGACAGAAACATATAGAGAGAGCAGAAAGAGAGAGATGAAAGGTTAGAGATTGATGGAGAAAAAGGAAAAAGAAAGGGAGACAGAGAAACAGTGACAAGAAAGAGAGGCAGACAAAAAGAAAGAGAAAATTTAAGAAATTTAAGAAAAAGATGGAAAAAGAAAGGAAGAAAGACAATAGAGGGAGGAAGACAAAAGGAAAGAGAGATACAGGGCAGAGGGAGAAAATCAGACTAAACAAGACAGGAAAGAGAAGAAGACAGAAAGAAAGCCAGATAAAGGAAGAGTGACAGGAGACAGGAGAAACGAGAGAGAGAGAAAGAGAGAGAGAGAGAGAGAGAGAGAGAGAGAGAGAGAGAGAGAGGGAGGGAGGGAGGGAGGGAGGGAGGGAGAGAGAGAGAGAGAGAGAGAGAGGGAGAGAGGGAGGGAGGGAGGGAGGGAGGGAGAGAGAGAGAGAGAGAGAGAGAGAGAGAGAGAGAGAGAGAGAGAGAGAGAGAGAGAGAGAGGGAGAGAGAGAGAGAGAGAGAGAGAGAGAGAGAGAGAGAGAGAGAGAGAGAGAGGAAAAAGAGAGGGAAGAAAAAGAGAGGGAAGAAAAAGAGAAAGAGAGAAAAAACAGAGAGAGGGAAAGATAGATGGAAGAAACAGAGATAGAGAGAGAGAGAAACAAAAGGAACAGAGAGAGAGGAAGAGAGAGACAGACAGACAGACAGGAGAAATGAGAGAGAGAGAGAGAGAGAGAGAGAGAGAGAGAGAGAGAGAGAGAGAGAAAAAACAGAGAGAAGGAAAGATAGACAGAAGAAACAGGGATAGAGAGAGAGAGGCAGAAAGAGAAGAAACAGAGAGAGGGAGAGAGAGAGAGAGAGAGAGAGAGAGAGAGAGAGAGAGAGAGAGAGAGAGAGAGAGAGAGAGAGAGAGAGAGAGAGAGAGAGAGAGAGAGAGAGAGAGAGAGAGAGAGAGAGAGACAGAGATAGAGAGAGACAGAGACAAAGGGCGAGGTAGACAGACGGACAGACGGAGAGCGGACTGGGATGGCCCTAATTGCAGCTGGACCCGAGCGCCAGTTTTCCAGCGAGCTGATGAGGTGCAGCTGTGGACGGTTCTGCAGAGACTGTTCTTCTCTCAGCCGCAGAACGAGAACGTTCCCTCCTCAGCTGTCCACTCAGCCGGGCTTTACCAGCGAGTCCTGCCGCTGCTGCTGCCGGGCTGGATCTGGTTATGGACCTGAATGTCCTATTGTGGAGCTGCTGCAGGTCTGAGGAACCGCGCGCTGGTTATGAGGGAACCGTGTGTCTGTTGGTGGTTTGTTCATGAAACGGGCTATTGTTCCGCGAGGTGTCGGGGGACGGCCCAACGTCAGGCCATTGTTTCCGAAAGGGAGTCCCACAGAAGTCTCTCTCGCTGAATTCACTTCACACCCACACACAAACTCTCTCAACCTCGCTCCCCGCCCCACCAACCAGACCTCACCGCAGGCCTGTGCACGTCCATCAGGTTCTCCAAGGGTTCTTTAACCAAGATGTCGGTCCTATACAGAATCAAGAGCACTCCATATTTCATCTCCATGCATAATCTTCAGATTGATTGACCAATTTGAAGACGGTTCTACATAGCAGCAAAATGGGTTCTTTCATTGTTAGATCATCATAACAGTCGCAGAACCTTTATCTTTCAGACTGATTGACCAAAGGGTTCTTCTGTTGTTCCATCATACAATAGCAGAACCCCTTTTGGCGCTACACAGAGCCATTTCAGAAAAGGTTCTATATAGAAACAGATCCACATTCCCCATCCAAAATCATGAACCAACGTTTCTGAACCATGCATAGAACCAGTGTTTATGGTTCTCAATAGGACCACCGTCTTTAATATAGAACCCTTGAGGAACATCATCTTTTCCACAAAGTGTTTTATATGTGTTCATTTCCATATAGAACCACTGGTTCTTTGCATGGTTCAGAAATATTGGCTTATGGTTCAGACTGATGGAGAATGTGTATCTGGTTCTGTATAGAACCTTTTTAAAATGGTTCTATATAGTGCCAAAATGGGTTCCACTATTGCATGATATCAAACTTGTTATTTGCACTGGAGGAACCCTTTCTGCAGCCATACGGAACCCTTTTGTAAAAATCGTTCAGACTCATGAACACTCCAAGAACCATTCATATTCGTAAACGGTTCTTTGCATGGTGAAAATGGTTCTTCGGATTGATGAATGTGTTGCGCGTGGTTCTATTCAGAACTTTAGTGGAAATGATTCTAAAGAGAACGAAAAGGGTTCTGCTGTTTTAACATGTATCATTAGTCTGAACTATGAACCAGTGTTTGGGCATGCAAATGGTTCTCTCAGCACTCTTGATTCTACATAGAACCAGCGTAAAGAACCCCCGAAAAATGCCTTTCTAAGAGACACACATTTTTGTCTTTTGCCATATAGAGCCATGAACACTCAAAGAACGTTCTGCGATGCTTTAATGGTTCTTTGCATGGTGAAATGGTTCTTCGGATTAGGAATGGATGGTAAATGGTTCTATATAGAACCTCAATGACAATGTGTTTTTATAGCATCCAAAGGGTTCTTCTACTGGTAACTATGGGTAACTATGAGTGACCACTATCAATGATGGCACAACGGCCTTCTATCAAAAGGGTTCTGTATAGTACATCATACAGGTTCTCCATCGATTCGCCCAATAATTCTGAATCATGCAAAGAACCATTTACATGGTTTTACAAAGAACCACTGTTCTTACTACAGAACCCCTGAAGAACCATCTTTTTCTGAAGTTATATATCTATGCATGTGTACTTCATCCTTTAATGGTTCTTTGCATGGTTAAATGGTTCTTCAGATGAATGGAGAACACGTTGTGCATGGTTCTATATAGAACCTTTTTGACAACGGTTCTATGTAGCGCCTAAAGGGAACTTCTATAGTTAACCACGAGTTTGACATCATCACAATAGCAGAATGTCCTTTCCAAAAGGTTCTACCTAGCAACATATACACATTCCCCATCAACCTGAACCATGAACCATTGGTTCTAAATCAGGCAAAGAACCATATATGCATATAAGTGTCTTTACTAAATTAACGCCTTTACTACAGAACCCTTAAAGAACCATATACTGTATACGCGATTTTGCTGTATTTTACGGTACATGTGTTTTTGTCTTTTTGGCTATACAGAACCGTTTCGTATTTGGTGCAATGGTTCTCCAGACTGATGGTTCTATATAGCATTAAAAGGAGTTCTATTGTTTTGATGCTAGGCTTGGAACAGCTAACGAATTGACATAGGCTAATTAAAAGAATTCTTCATGATGCTATATAGCACCATTCTGAAAAAGGCTATATGTATATATGCTACGCTAAGGAACCCTTGGAGAACCGTCTTTTTTAAGAGAACCCATTTGAACCAGTCCTGCTTTAATGATGGATTCCTTATAATCCAATTGGCTGCCAAGGATCTCATATGAATGAACGTCAGGCCTAAGTTCATTTGGCATGCGTGAGTAAACCTTAACTACGCAAAGCTGCGGCTAACGCTGCTCATATGTCCATGCAACCTAATACGGAGCACTCATACTCCAGACACATCGCCTTTTCCAGAACCTTCCTGGGGGTTCCCTCTGTCTTGGTTGCTTTATACAATTTAGGTGTAACTGAAGCCATCAGCGGGCAGAGTGCCTTTCAGATTGGCCATGAAGAAGTCGATCTGGAGAGTCGTGGCAGACAGAAGCGGAAGCCAAGATCAATCTGAGCTGTCTGAGCCCGCACGCCACTCAAACCTATACCTGGACCGACTCCCTTAATGGATGCTGACTCACCCAGCCAGAGACACAGACAGGAACAGCAAGTCAGCACGGGTGCACGTCTGGACTGCGGCTAGTGGGCAGTGCTTAAAACCAGGAATGGCATCAATACGTCAAAACTGCTGCATCAGTAAAAGGTAAGCAAAGCCATTGACCTGCAAGTATGCCAAGCTGAAGACAGTGAGAACTGTGGCGGTGAATGGAACCAGACGTCTGAAAGCTCCCTCACAGACCAAATGAGCCTGAATGCTCGGCCTGATGCCTGAGTCATCGTTTCACAATAGCTCTGAGAGCGCAGCAGTCTGGAGTTCAATACGATGCCCGCGGGCAAAGCGCACGCAAGACTACACCAATAGTTCTCGGGCAGGCCTCGCTGTGTGTGCCTACATGTGTAACATGATTAAACCATAAGTCACTCTGGACCGGAATCAAAACGCCATTCAAACTTCCCAAAGGTAATTGCTGGAGCTTCAGAGGACGCAGTTCTACCTAATCTCGTTAAGCCCGTTAAGCCTTTTCCTTGTTAAGTCTACTTTAGCTCGCTAAGTCCGTTGCTACAGCCATTTCCGGGTCCAAATGCTCCTGCCTGCAGATCCCAAAGTACAACAACAATCCCATTTCCTTCTGATGGGAAAAAGAAAGAGAAGTGGAAACGGCTGCACCAATGAGGAAGGGCAAAGTTTGGTGGCAGTGGGCTCTAATATTAGCCAGGCTAGCTAACCTAGCTAACGTTAGCATCCACCAGTAAAGGCCAAACTGGTCCTTTATGGTTACCCTTCATATAGTCTATGGGTCTCATTGGGTGTTTCTAGCTATGAACTCATGTCTTCAGGTTCAGTTTGTTAGCTGTTTGTCTGAGCCGGAGCATGACAACCAAAATATAAAGACATGGATTAATGACAAGAAACACCCTACAAAACCCATAGGGTATCCACAAAGGGCCATTTTGGCTTTGCCAGTGGGTGCTAATGTTAGTGAGGTTCAGGTGGCTAGCTGTTTGTCTATGCTGCCCAGCTAGCTTAGGCTAGTTCCCTACATCAGTACATGACTGGAACATGACAACCAAAACATAAAGACATGGATTAATGAGAAGAAACACCCTACAAAACCCATAGGGTATCCACAAAGGGCCATTTTGGCTTTGCCAGTGGGTGCTAACATTAGTGAGGTCGATGCTAGCTTGCTTATATTAAAAGGCAGTAGAGGTCATGCGGCACAGAAAACATTTAAGTGGGTGATAGGCGAGCAATAAAACCCAGAGGCGAAAAGGAAATGTCTGCACCAATGAAGAAAAGCCAAGTTTGGTGGCAGTGGGCTCTAATGTTAGCGAGTCTAGCTAACCTAGCTAACGTTAGCATCCACTGGTAATGGCCAAACTGGCCCTTTATGGTTACCCTTCATATAGTCTATGGGTCTCATTGGCTGTTTCTAGTTATGAACTCAAGTCTTCAGGTTCAGGTTGTTAGCTGTGTGTCTGTGCTGCCCAGCTAGCTTAGGCTAGCTACCTACATTACCTACATGCTAACGTTAGCATGCGGTCATACATGCGCATGATGGTCTTCCTTGAGGGCGGATGGGATCTTCCAGCTAAGCCAACACTGGTTAGAAGAGCAGGACCAAGACCTCCGAGTTCTACCCTGGCCCCCTAATTCCTCAGACTTGAACCCAATTGAGCACTGTGGGACCACCTTGATCGTCGTGGTCACTCTAAGGATCCTCCCCCCATGCTCCCTCCATGCTCAGCATGGCTCCTGATACCTGTGACAGGAGAGAGTGACTCCCAGCCCGTCTAGCTGCTGTCCCTCCTGACCACGGTGGCTACTCTGGATATTAGCTGGTGGTCATAATAATGTGACTTAACGGTCTATAATGAAAGATGGAGCAGACCTGTGCACTGTCAAGAAATATGCCCTGTAAACAAAGGCCGAATGCTTTTCAGTAGGGGACCACTGGAGTGGTTCAGCAGCTGGGCAGCCAGCGAGTCCAAGGCGTCCAGATGTGAAAGCGCTCCTCCCTCACCAGGGAGTTTCTTCGCCTCTTTCGCTCTCTCTCTTTCTCTAGCTCCCTTTTTTTTCTCTCCCTTTGCTAGGAATCCCCACTGATCCGTAATACACCCTCCCACACATACTCTCACACACACGCACACTCCGACCATTGGAAAAAGAGGCCGTGAGCTACCTTAGATGCCGGCCTTGGCTCTATGGAAGGGGAATCCAAACACCATTAAGTTCTGTTATTACACATTTACATACAAAGTCAACAGAAAGCTGCGCCAGCAACTTTTAAGAGCCTTCCAACCAAATCAGCAGCGAGAGCCGCGCAGGAGACGCGGAGCAGAGTAAACGCTAAAATCGCAAACCGGGCCTTATCGCAACAATCAGCGTAGGCCGAACACAAAGGGGTATGTAGGAACCACTGGGGATCTGATTGCACCTCTGATGTCTAAGGGCAAAGAAGCCAGACAGCAATCTTCACAAAGTCTCACACACACACGCACACATACGCACTGTAACCACAAATGACTCCACTGCTGATGTTATCTTCACTACACGATGGCTGAAAGCAGAATGTGCTGTGCTCAGGCCACGGTTTGAATTACGTCCCTTGGAAGTCGGAATTTTCACCCTTGTGCACAAAAACCCGAAGGCTCCGTTTGGTGACAACATGGTAGCTGCAATCCATCAGACTCGGGTTTAAATTCCCAAACATTCATGGGCTGTTATGTCTAGGCCAATCAGCCAAGATTGGAATCGGTTCTGCTCCAAACACGCAATCGGAGGGTTCACTCCGGTTTAATTTCGGTTGGGATCTCACGACTATATTTGAACGCGGCTGCCACACCTGTAGCAAAATGTCGTAGCATGATTATACATGACTCATTGTGCTGAAGGGCTGGACTTTATTTGATTCACCGTATTTGCACAGCTCTGTTGGGACAGTATATTAATCGGGCCTTATCTCTGTACCTGACTGAGGACCCACCACAGCACACGCATAATACAGAACATTCACAGCGAGCAGATGGTGGTCCTCCTCCATGAGTCATCCTGTTAGTGCGGCAACCTTTGGCTGAGACGGGCTGCACCCACGCAGGACGAACATGCACACAGACCGTTTACCGCGACTGTACCTTAACACCACGTCACCGTCACCCAAAAAGAACTGCAGTGGTGTGTACGTACCATGGACTGTCATGGGAGTGACTCAGAATGGGCAGCGGGTCATCTTCAGTGACGAGTCTACCCGCTTTAGTCCTTTGGTGGAGACGCCCCCAAACGAGAATCCGTGTGTGGGAGATGGCACCGTGGTCAGCACCAAGAAGAGATGGTTACGGTTGTGTAATCACACGTCCAGAAGGCCTGGTGTGTCCACTCCACCCTCCACACCCTACCGCACCATCTGCAGGAACTGTGTGAGGATGGTTTCAAGCTGCATGGATGGATTATCACAGGACTCCATCAGGAAACCTCTACAGCATCCATACCGAGACGTCTGGCGTGTTGGTAGGTTAGCAAACACGGCGGCCCGACGGCCATACTATGAGAGACAGACTTCTGTATGTGTAGCTCAATAAATATTGATCATATCAGTCTAAATTTATCATCAGTTATTGATCCTGGTCACCTTTATCTTCCTTCCCAACAGCACCGCAATCCCACACCTCCTTCTGGGACACCAAAGCCCAAGTCCAGTTTCTTGCTGAGCCAAGGCCCTTCTGCTTGGGATAGAGGTATAAGGTGAAGTGTTAGGGCTACATGGCTGTAAGGAAGACTGCTGGCCGACCAAGCGACTTATTTTCTCTGTTCCTAGTGATCATATCTATTGTATTATCTAAGTTATTCTGAGGTCGAGATTTATCTCTGTTTCTTACACTCCATGCAGTTGCTCCTTGAGGAATGTTGTTCCCAAACTGCTGGATAATTCACTCTACCATGTGTGCTGATAAAGAAGTGGGCCTTTCCTGAACGCTCTGGATTGGTTTAATCACCAGTAGTAGATTTCTTGACATTCCACAATGTTGCGAGTCTTCCCAGTTTCCCCGTCCCAAATGTTCTGGAACATGTTACAGACATTTCAGAACGATGGTGTGTGGTTGGTGTAGCTCAACGGATAACACAGAGAGCCACCACCACATGTGGAAGACTGGGGTTCGAATCCCGGTCTGGGTGACTATGCTGCGCTATACCAATAAGAGTTCTTGGGGACTCCTAACACTACATTGGCCTACCTGTATAACCTTGTAAGTCGCTCTGGATAAGAGCGTCAGGTAAATGAGTGTGTTTACATCTACTTAAGAATTAGATTATTGATATGGTCATACTTAGATTGGCTTAAGTCTAGCTATAATTAGATTTTTTTTTTAGTTTTCAGGTTCCTTAGAGCATGGGGACCCCTTACTCTGATTTCTTTCCCATCTCTCAGTCTGCACATACGCGGAAACTAGAGACTGTGGCACCATGAATAAGCAAGTAAGGTGGCAATAAGACACTGTTAGAGTGACACTGAAACTACAGGCTTGATGAAATGATGGATTGAAATACCTTTCATCCTCCAAAGATGTATTTTTATATTATCCACTGAATGCTTCATGTTAAAAAAGGTGCAGCGTGAAGTTTTATGTCCACTTCACGTCTAATTCTGTGAGTTTATTGGCTGTTTGCAAAGTGCAAATCAGACTACACCCTGAGTCATGTGGTTCCGGAGTTTCCGCTACACCTTATGTGCATATAAACGTGTTGATCTGATTATTTTGCTGTTATCTGATTATTAAAAGCATGTAAATGTGCTTAATGGGAAAACAATGGGCTTGATATTTTTTGGAAAAACTTTAAATCCCTTATCTTTGTAGTGTTATTGTTTATAGATCTGCTTTTTACAACTGCTTTCCATTTTAATTAGCATTTCCAACTGGAGCTGAAGTTTGTAAACAGGCAAGTAATTTTTGTTCATGAATTTTAAAAGCCAGTTTGGTCTGTTAAAGAGCTTATTATTTTAACGATATTGGGACTTTGGCTTAAAGAGCTGGAAAAGTACTGGAAATGTTCGAGTGTGTTTCGCGTGTTCCTTTAGCCCACACCATGTGAGCTCTGGCTTGAAGAATAAAAATGAAAAAAATAAAAATCTGCCAAAAGAATCAACCAATGGCCAACGTGGCCGTAAAACGCTGGAACTGGAATCCACCATAAAAATTCATGATCGGTGCTTCCCTACCTTTAACTCTACAAACAACATGCCAACATTTAGCTCAAATCAGACTCAGATTCCAATAAAACGACTTTCCGAAGGAGAAAAATCAACCGTGAATTAATATTAGCCCATATTGACCCAGTATTTGCGCAATCGGGCCAAACGCAGCCAAAAACTTTTCCTCATTAACAGGGCCGACGTTCCACCGTTCCTCCCTCGCTTCTATCTCTCCGAACCTTTGGAGAGATATATTGGATGTTTGAAGTGCGGCTGGTAGCGCAGTGCAGCATGTCACGTTGCCCACAGCAGGGAGAGCGAGAGAGAGAAAGAGGGAGGCGGAGAGACGGAGAGATTCCCCAAGAATGAGTCAGACTGTAGGAGTCCCCTCCAGTCAGAGCACACAAACAATCCCTCCCCTCTGAGCTTGTGCTATGCTCAGGCAGCGGCGCCCACTCACTCTTATCTATCGTCCTTTCATTACCTTCAGCAGATGTGACCGACCGACCTGCTGTTCTGCCTCACCATCATCAAACAACCACGTAAACACCCCGAAACACGTGTTCACCCGTCCGTCCAGCGCTCCTTCGGAAACGGAGAGCACTAATATGGAGCTCGCGCTGCCGTAACGGCCTTTACAGCCTCGGGGAACATTGCTGTGAGGATCTGATTGCATTCAGCATTCGCAAGAGCATCGGTGAGGCCCAGGATGATTAGTTCTGGATCGCGAATGCTTCTCCAACTCATCCCAAAGCTCTCGTAAAGGCAGACGGTGAAATATGTGCTGATCTAATGGGAATTTCATGCTGTTGTTTGCTTGCATGGTACATCTACCCGAACATCTGATGGAGGCAAAAGTGCATTCCATGCAAGGCAGAAAGAGAGAGAGCGAGAGAGAGAGAGAGAGAGAGAGAGCTGATGGTGGTGGTGGGGTGGCATAGGGGAGTTTCCATGTGAGGATTGCCCAAGAATCCACCGCTAGTGCCAGATGTGGGGAAACCCTCTTCAGAAAAACAAGAGCACACGCCCTTCCTCCAGCCCGAACACGCTCCCTAACACCGTGAGGACGTGGAGTCGTACGCATATGGGCATATATTTAGCCCATGCAGTCCCGTGCAAACGTCAGGAGATGTTTCTGACGAGATTAGATATAAGATAGCCCACTTACATAAGGAGAGAAAGAATGGTAAACAAGCTGAAAACTGGGACTCCTAACAACCACCTGGAAGACCCGGTCTGTCCCCATCAGATAGACAGCACTTATCTTTTTAAGAGAGAGAGGAGAATGTCAAGCTCCACTCTTACTCCAGGCTTCAGAACATCCACATCCATCCTTCCACTCTGAGAAGACACCTCAGTGCAATGGAGGTCTGAAAGGAGGTGTAGCTGTACAAGAAGCTCCTCGCTGAGAAACGGAGACCCACACACACACCAAACAAGGAAACTGCTCTTGTGTGTTCACGGAACATTGGACTGACCAGCCCAGAGTCCAGAACCTCATCACCACTGAATGTGTCTGGGGTTATTTAGATGGTGAGGAGAAGCAGATGATGCTAAACCAGCTTCTAAGACTGAACTTTGGAGGTGTGTCTACCTTCTTAATCTACTGACCACTTGATCAGCTCCACTGACCATATAGGACACTCTGTGGTTCTAAAGTTACAGACTGTAGTCCATCTGTTTCTCTGAGAATAGTCCATGGACTAAAACCTATACAGTCAGCAGGGTCCTGTGGGCAGCGTCCTGTGGGCAGCGTCCTGTGGGCAGCGTCCTGTGGGCAGCGTCCTGTGGGCAGCGTCCTATGGGCAGCGTCCTATGGGCAGCGTCCTGTGGGCAGCGTCCTGTGGGCAGCGTCCTATGGGCAGCGTCTTGTGCCCACTGCTGAAGGACTAGAGGATGACCAACACAGCAGATGAGCTATCATCTCTGACTGTCCTCTACAAGGTGGACCAGCAAGGTAGGAGTGTCTAATAGAGTGGACAGTGAGTGGACACAGTGTCTCAACACTCCAGCAGCACTGCTGTGTCTGATCCACTCACACCAGCACCACACACACTAACACACCACCACCACGTCAGTGTCCCTGCAGTGCTGAGAATGATCCACATCATACCTGCTTGTGGTGGTCCTGTGGGGGTCCGAGAAACAGATGGACCACAGTCTGTAACTGTATGTGTAGAGAACCAGCACCACCATGAACCGATCATGCGAGGGGTCCGAGCTCCTCCAGCGTTACCCATGTTAACGATTTACATCAGACTTCTTGAGTGCATTCAAGTGTTTGTCTTCTGCTCACTAAAACAGGACGCAGCCCGTGTTGTTCTGGGAACGCTCCGTCTCAGCGGGTTGCTGTGTCCTTGGATCCTCTTTTCACAGGTGGAACAATGGACGCACTTCCTTCAGCCTTGCTCTACGGACCGCAGCATGTCCAGCTTGTTTACAGCCTCGTCCTCTTCCTGTACGTCCTGCCTGTTTCTCACCGGCTCGTCCACTTAAAAGCTGTGTGTAAACCTCAGGTATCAACAGCTGGGGGCTACCACGGCTATTTTCCGTATGGAAAAAAGGAGGAGGGGGAAAAAAATGGCAGGAATAAAAGGAGAGAGAGGAAAAAAAAAAAATCAAAACAAACGCCCAGGCACTGGGGACAGCGCAGACTGCCACATTCTGTGTTTGTGCTTCATTCCTGGCCTGCGCAGGCAATGGAAAGTTCTGGAAATGTAAATCCGTTGGGTTAAAAATACAGCGCATTAATGTGCTCCACATGTGGCACTCTGGCAGGGAAAGGGATATTTTGACGGCAGAGGAGGGAGGGATGGAGGGAGGGAGGTCCTGGTCTGAGGGGTTTTCTGTCTGAAGCGGCATGGCAGAGCGTGCAGACGCATAAGGCGTATGGATACGCACTTTACGGTGGGGTTTCCATGCAAAGGGGCTTCGTCGGGCACATTTTCAGCAAATTTTCCAAACGTCGGGAAAGAAAGTAGGAATTCTTCAGCGTTTCCCGTACAGTGCACGACAAGAGTCTGGCGTTCCATTTGCAAGGAAGGGGTCTGGACTTTTTTGCTCTTGGTAGAGCGTCTTTGGAGCGGTTGCGTGGGTGTAGAGCTAAAGCTGGGCCTACACTATACGACTTCAGCCCGATTTGATCCCATTTCGACAAAATCACGATCTGAAGAGGTATTCCAGATCGGAAGCTTAGCTGGGAACAGATCGTCTGGCAATGCAGGACGTAAGATGGTGAAGACTCGGATATCCCACCATCTACAGTACACAATCTCATCAACACGTTTAGGGAATTCTGAAAAATCCCTGTGCGCAAGGGAAAAGCCGATGGTCAGTATCGGATTCTCGTGATCTTTGAGTCCTCAGGTGGCACTGCTTTCATAACCGGAATGACTCTGTACTGGAAATCCCTGCACACTTCCAAAATCCCTGTCTCTGAACACAGTTCGTCGTGCAGTGCACAAATGCACGTTCAAACTGTATCATGCAAATAAGAGGCCATATGCCAACACGAGCCAGGAGCGGCGCCGTCTTCTCTGGGCCAGATGTTGGTTTGCATTCATAGGTCAACTCTATACAATGTCATTTACTGCATTTAGCTGACGCTCTTATCCAGAGCAACTTACAAGGTTAACCATATGACAGGGAGGCCAGTGTAGTGTTGGGAGTCTTGCCCAAGGACTCTTATTGGTGTAGCACAGCCTAGTCACCCAGACCGGGATTCGAACCCCAGTCTCAACCATTGTGGTGGCGCCTTTCTGGTGGGTACTGGCATTATCTGCTGAGCTAGACCAGCCACATGTCCTATATATGTTCTAGCCCATCTGTTGCTGTGCAATGCCCGGTTTGCCAGCCAACAATATGGGTCCACTTTCTCTACAGGTTGGTGTAGCTCAGTGGATAACACCGCTACCTGCCAAGGAGCTACCTCTACATGTGGGAGACTGGGGCTCGAATCCCAGTCTAGGTGACTACACTGTGCTACACCAATAAGAGTCCTTGGACAAGACTCCCAACACTACATTGGCCTTCCTGTAACGTGGTTAACCTTGTAAGTCGCTCTGGGTAAGAGCGTCAGCTAAATACTGTAAACGTAAATGTCTATATATTTAAACATTAAGCTTCCAAACAAACAAGTGACCAAACACACTGCCACAACATGCCCCCTGGCAGACGCTACAATAGCAGCTAACCGCTCGCCACCTCCTTGTGGCCAGCTCAGAGCCAAATCGAGTCACACCATCATCCTCTAACGCTCCTAGATGGAGCCGAAAGGGCTAGCACTAGACTGATTATATTACTCCATCAAACGGCTCATCTGAACACACCCCCACAGTTCCCAAGAGTTCTCCTACCTTGTGCTTTCTCCACGAACACCACCTTGGAGTCGGGCTGGAAGTTATGTCCGCTGAGGACCATCCTCTCGCCTCCTGAGGCAGGGCAGCTCTCCATGCTCTGTCTGTCCACCAGAGGCAGCTCCTGGGCGGAACGCTGGGCTAAGCACACAAACACATGCATAAGGAGAGTTAGAGGGTGGTCCCATTCAGGAACTGCTCTGCAGGGTTATCATACCTGGCTGCGTCTGGGGTTGTCGGGTGAAACCGGGATACCGCAATGCTAACCGGTGACAGTGTTATCGTGGAGTGCTGTCCTCCAGCAATGTCATGAGAATACTGAATCGTGGACCCGCTGTCTTGGATCGAATTGATTTGGGAGCTGAGTATATCAGTCCACTCCTATAGGACAGATGTTTGCCATGGTGTACGGTAACTCAGTAAGTGTAATGTGTTAGTGTGCTGTAAGTAGTGTGTCGGTGTACGGTAACTCAGTAAGTGTAATGTGTTAGTGTGCTGTAAGTAGTGTGTTGGTGTAGAGTAGCTCAGTAAGTGTAATGTGTTAGTGTACTGTAAGTAGTGTGTTGGTGTACGGTAACTCAGTAAGTGTAATGCGTTAGTGTGCTGTAAGTAGTGTGTTGGTGTACAGTAACTCAGTAAGTGTAATGTGTTAGTGTGCTGTAAGTAGCGTGTTGGTGTACGGTAACTCAGTAAGTGTAATGTGTTAGTGTGCTGTAAGTAGTGTGTCGGTGTACGGTAACTCAGTAAGTGTAATGTGTTAGTGTGCTGTAAGTAGTGTGTCGGTGTACGGTAACTCAGTAAGTGTAATGTGTTAGTGTGCTGTAAGTAGTGTGTTGGTGTACGGTAACTCAGTAAGTGTAATGCGTTAGTGTGCTGTAAGTAGTGTGTCGGTGTACGGTAACTCAGTAAGTGTAATGCGTTAGTGTGCTGTAAGTAGTGTGTCGGTGTACGGTAACTCAGTAAGTGTAATGCGTTAGTGTGCTGTAAGTAGCGTGTCGGTGTACGGTAACTCAGTAAGTGTAATGCGTTAGTGTGCTGTAAGTAGCGTGTCGGTGTACGGTAACTCAGTAAGTGTAATGTGTTAGTGTGCTGTAAGTAGCGTGTCGGTGTACGGTAACTCAGTAAGTGTAATGTGTTAGTGTGCTGTAAGTAGCGTGTCGGTGTACGGTAACTCAGTAAGTGTAATGTGTTAGTGTGCTGTAAGTAGTGTGTCGGTGTACGGTAACTCAGTAAGTGTAATGTGTTAGTGTGCTGTAAGTAGTGTGTCGGTGTACGGTAGCTCAGTAAGTGTAATGTGTTAGTGTGCTGTAAGTAGTGTGTTGGTGTACGGTAACTCAGTAAGTGTAATGTGTTAGTGTGCTGTAAGTAGTGTGTCGGTGTGTACGGTAACTCAGTAAGTGTAATGTGTTAGTGTGCTGTAAGTAGTGTGTGTCGGTGTACGGTAACTCAGTAAGTGTAATGTGTTAGTGTGCTGTAAGTAGTGTGTCGGTGTACGGTAACTCAGTAAGTGTAATGTGTTAGTGTGCTGTAAGTAGTGTGTCGGTGTACGGTAACTCAGTAAGTGCAATGTGTTAGTGTGCTGTAAGTAGTGTGTCGGTGTACGGTAACTCAGTAAGTGCAATGTGTTAGTGTGCTGTAAGTAGCGTGTCGGTGTACGGTAACTCAGTAAGTGTAATGTGTTAGTGTGCTGTAAGTAGCGTGTCGGTGTACGGTAACTCAGTAAGTGTAATGCGTTAGTGTGCTGTAAGTAGCGTGTCGGTGTACGGTAACTCAGTAAGTGTAATGCGTTAGTGTGCTGTAAGTAGCGTGTCGGTGTACGGTAACTCAGTAAGTGTAATGTGTTAGTGTGCTGTAAGTAGCGTGTCGGTGTACGGTAACTCAGTAAGTGTATTGTGTTAGTGTGCTGTAAGTAGCGTGTCGGTGTACGGTAACTCAGTAAGTTTAATGTGTTAGTGTGCTGTAAGTAGCGTGTCGGTGTACGGTAACTCAGTAAGTGTAATGTGTTAGTGTGCTGTAAGTAGCGTGTCGGTGTACGGTAACTCAGTAAGTGCAATGTGTTAGTGTGCTGTAAGTAGCGTGTTGGTGTACGGTAACTCAGTAAGTGCAATGTGTTAGTGTACTGTAAGTAGTGTGTTGGTGTACGGTAACTCAGTAAGTGCAATGTGTTAGTGTACTGTAAGTAGTGTGTCGGTGTACGGTAACTCAGTAAGTGCAATGTGTTAGTGTACTGTAAGTAGTGTGTTGGTGTACGGTAACTCAGTAAGTGTAATGTGTTAGTGTGCTGTAAGTAGTGTGTTGGTGTACGGTAACTCAGTAAGTGTAATGTGTTAGTGTGCTGTAAGTAGTGTGTTGGTGTACGGTAACTCAGTAAGTGTAATGTGTTAGTGTGCTGTAAGTAGCGTGTCGGTGTACGGTAACTCAGTAAGTGTAATGTGTTAGTGTGCTGTAAGTAGCGTGTCGGTGTACGGTAACTCAGTAAGTGTAATGTGTTAGTGTGCTGTAAGTAGCGTGTCGGTGTACGGTAACTCAGTAAGTGTAATGTGTTAGTGTGCTGTAAGTAGTGTGTCGGTGTGCGGTAACTCAGTAAGTGTAATGTGTTAGTGTGCTGTAAGTAGCGTGTCGGTGTACGGTAACTCAGTAAGTGTAATGTGTTAGTGTGCTGTAAGTAGCGTGTCGGTGTACGGTAACTCAGTAAGTGCAATGTGTTAGTGTGCTGTAAGTAGCGTGTTGGTGTACGGTAACTCAGTAAGTGCAATGTGTTAGTGTACTGTAAGTAGTGTGTTGGTGTACGGTAACTCAGTAAGTGCAATGTGTTAGTGTACTGTAAGTAGTGTGTCGGTGTACGGTAACTCAGTAAGTGCAATGTGTTAGTGTACTGTAAGTAGTGTGTTGGTGTACGGTAACTCAGTAAGTGTAATGCGTTAGTGTACTGTACTTTCTGAGGAAAGGGCAGGTCTAACCCACAGGAAGTGCTTATTGACCATTAAAGGTAGCTAGCTAGTTCTCCACTACAGCTAGCGTTACATCTCACTCGCCTTCCTTAACATCTCCAGCTCTCAGTGGTGTAGACCTCTAGATCTCTCACTTACACTCACTCTACCACCGCCAAACCATTTCATTGACAAGGGTCAGCAAAAAGCTCTTCCTGCGTGTTAGACCCGCCCTTTCCATCAGGATTCCCAGTTGGTAAAAGGGTTTTCTGAAAATTTTGTTTTCTGAAATCTTCATTTGTTTTGAGTAACTTTCTGACATAATATGAAGAAGCCACTTATGCTGGGTCAAAATGTCACGACTGGCCCAACAGAACTCCTACAAACCAACACCTTTTTTCCATTAACTTCCATTAAAAGTATCCTTGGCTTGTAAGACGACCTCTGGGAGATGTTCCGGGTTTGGTTTTCCGACAGCAGTGATGTTGTGAGGTATGTTTTGACCAGGTTGTCTACACCAATAACAGAACGATCTTTTAAAGTTTAGATCCTGGAAGCCACACTTCTAAAAGAGCATGTAGCTCAGACCTGGCTCGCTCCCACCTCCCTGATATCTTTCATATTGCTGCTGTTTTCAGTAAGCGCCTGGCTACGTGCCAGAAATCCCTCTTATTTTACAAGCTGTTCTTATTGTGCAATGATCCTTCTCGTTTACCTCACACTATATGACAGCTTCTGGCAAACGGCAGCGCCAAAAACTGCCATTGGAAAACCGGAGTGCACGATAAACCCTGAGCGGCCATGAACGCTGCACTCGGTAGCTGAAGAAATGAACATTAGATGCAGATGTACTGCAGTTATTACTGTAAAGTTAACCGGTTCTGCAGTGTTTAATAGGCAGACCTATGCTGGGTGGGGCTGTGAACAGCGCTCCTAATGTTCATAGCTGAGGTACATATATTTGCTTTTTTTATTTTTTTGATTGTTTTGCCTGTTTTTTCTTTTTTTTGATACATAGTGTGATATTCAGCTCTGGTAAAAAATTTAAGGCAACATCTCATGATCAGTCCCTCTAGGTGTACAGGTTCTGGGTTTGTGTTGGTTCTGTTAGATTTTCTACTCTACTGGAACCATGTCTCCCAAACTCCAGAGCTACCGCTCGCCAGTCTCTCTGTAGGTCACCTGAGGTCATCTTACGGTGGGTAAGGGACACTGGAATGAGGTGGCGCTCGTCACGGTCAGTAGAGAGTGGGTGTGGCCCTCTGCCAGTCTGTAGCTGTGTTGTCCTGTGTGTTGGCTGCTGGACCTTGTTCTTATGAACCAGACGCTCACTGTATCTGCCAGTAAAGCTAGAACCCAACCTTCGGTTCCTCCCTGAGAACCTGCTGTACATGTGGAGATGCAGATTTGAGAAGAAACTGGAGTGGGCTCTGATTTATTTCCAGAGCTGTAGACTGGACGATGACCGGACCAAGAACTGCCTACTACTTGAAGAAAGGGAAATTTGACTGACATGTGAAATGACCAATCGCAAGCTGGCTATATGGCTTGAGGCGACCATTGGTTTGCCTGAACTTGGCCGGAACAACAAAAGTTTGGTTTCAGTCAGTGACATAGCAGAACCACACACTAAAGTGGGCATACCGTGGAAAAACAGATAGCCAATCAGAATGCAGCTGGCGGAATACTAAGGATATCAGACCCTCTGTCCACATGTGGGGGGGCAGTGTGTCTGTGGTCGCACTTTGAGCATGCTTTGAGCATCCCCGAGAGTTTGGGGACCTGTCCTGAGTGAGTACACACAGTTTGGTGGCTGTAGGTTAAAGGAAACCATAGGGTTTGAATGGGGGTGAAAATGAATGGGAGTCTATGGGAGAAACGAGGGATGGGGGAAGACAAGCCGAGGTGTATGTGAAACTTTGTCTGTCAGTCAAGCAGAAGTACAGTAGATGTGCGTGCACCTTTCCACCTTATTCATTCTTAATGAGAATAAATTGGGAATTTGATTGAAGGTTTCCGAAAACCACACACCAGATCAAAAACGCTGTACACAAGCGTACCATTCCCAGTCAGACTGAACATTCCGGAGATGGAACGGTGTCGATATCTTCCAAACTACTGGGGACTAGCTAGGAGACATAAGTCCATACGAGTATAACCCAACTAGCAGCCGCTATAGTGATGCAGGCATTGCACTTCGACTCACAGCACTCAATGGGGTTGGATGCCGCCTGCAGGGACACCGTCCTGCCGTTGGCCTGGTTAATATGGACGCGGAACACCATTCGGACGCGCGTGTTCTTCCGGCCGATGTCCGTCTCGCCTTTCCGCAGCTCGATGTCCGAGTTGCGGAGTTTGAGAATGCCGGCGCAGTCGATTCTACACCAACAGAAGAAAAACATCCATAAGTCACTGTCAAATCTAAGACACACAAGACCAGACGTCGGTTCAGTAGGGTCCTTTTCCCCGCAGCTGAACATAAGCTGTTGTGTTTTCCAGCCGACGCTCCTGCCAAAGTGCCTCCATTGGCCATAACTCTCTTTTTCTCATTTTTCATGGCACTCAGGAGCATTCAGCGAACACTTCATAAACATCCTCGCTCTCCGTCACTCAGCCTCCGAGCCTCTGCCGTTCACAAAGGCGCTATTACAACTCTTCTCCACAGCCGTGATGATGCTATATACCCATACATACACCCCCTAACACTTTAACCGGCCGCTACCTACATAGGGGCTCTATAACACATGCCTAAGCCCTGAATGAGGTATGTATAAAGCAGTTATTAAGCAGTTATAGTAACACCGCCTATGAATCCCTATGAATTCACAATGCTTTGTAAAGGCGTTCATAAGCTGTTATATAGCCTTTATGGCACCTTTAATACCTGGCATAAACCTGTATAAGTGCTAGTAGTTATAAGTACATGCATAACACTTTATAAAGCAAGAGAATAGGACTTTATAACCTCCTTATACTGTGAAGTGGAGGGAGGAACTTCTACTTTAACTCAGTTACACTCATCATCAAATGAATAGCTGCACCCAGAGGGAACCAACCGACAGGACTGAAACTTGGTGGGTGGGGTTTGACATTGTGAGACATGCTAATGGTTCATGGTTCACACTCGGCCGTGCATGTGACATAGGCAAGGACGGGTCTTAACGCTGTGTCTGACTGATCCAACAGCCACCATTACCCTCCGTGAGTCATCCTGTTAGTGCAGCACCGTTGGCAGACGGCTGCACCACACAGGACTACATGCACACAGACCGTTACCACGACTGTCCTTAACACCACGTCACCGTCACCAAAGACTGCAGTGGTGTCGTACCAGACTGTCATGGAGTGACTCAGAATGGCAGCGGGTCATCTTCAGTGACGAGTCCCGCTTTAGTCTCGGTGGAGACGCCCAACGAATCCGTGTGTGGAGGCACCGTGGTCAGCACCAAGATGGACGGTTTGTTGTCACACGTCCAGAAGACCTGGTGTCCCTCCACCTCCACCCCTACCACACCATCTGCAGGAACTGTGTGAGGATATTCAAGCTGCATGGGATGGATTATCACAGGACTCCATTAGGAACCTCTACAGCTCCATACCGAGACGTCTGGCGTGTTGGGTTAGCGAACACGGCGGCCCGACGCCATACTGAGAGACAGACTTCTGTATGTGTAGCTCAATAAATATTGATCATATCAGTCTAAATTTATCATCAGTTATTGATCCTGGTCACCTTTATCTTCCTTCCCAACACCACCGCACTCCAACACCTCCTTCTGGGTGCAGATAGTCTTTTGATGATGTGTGTACATGCTTTGTGTAAGCAAACCAAAACTTATAGTAGAGTGCAATTCGACCAGGGGTGCCCAGATCTGGACATCTGACCATAAACAGCCCTGCAGTTATTACAACACCGTGTTTTAGAGGCGTTTGATAGCTTAGACCTGTTTCCTACTCTAGGCAGTCCTCCATAAAATACTTCATTCTGATATAACAACCGCTACGCTGCTTTAAATCTGACAGGAGAGCGTTTCATTTCTTGTTCTTATGGATGCATTAGAAACATATCTAGCCACTGCTGGTGGGAGTGCCTTCCTAAAGGACTGAAATAGGATACGGAGGGGTTTGGGGTTTTTATATAAGCTGAGTTGAGTAATCCATCCATTAAAGCGGGAGAGAAAAGTGCTGAGCTGGTCAGGCTGCTACTGCACCGCCAGAACCCCAGTGCCCTGTTAGAGGCTCCGCTCACATCCTGAGGCCTCCTGTAACAGGAGCCCTGCGGCTCCTGGGAGGGAAACCCACCAAGCTGGGGCTCCACCAACACTCACACATGCGTTTCTCCAGCCGTCGCTGCTAGGAGCTGAGAAAATGTCATAAAACTAGAAACTAGCCTCAAATTAGAACTTCAGCTGCCATCAAACGCCTGCCAATAACCAGAAACTCAAAACAAGCTGGAAAAGCTTATAAAAAATAAAAACATCAAACGACAAATCAATGTATTACGATTATTAAATATGCTACAATATGGGCCACGGTATTCCCATCCCTGGATGCCATATTTAATTTTTCCTTGGTGGTCATCTATAAGTTATTTCACGACTTCAAAACCTGAATATCATAATTATTCTTATATCTTATAATAAATAACTGCAGTCACTGTGTAATATTACTGTGTAAACTGTTTATTCAGAGACTAGTTTTATTCTCTGAGTTCTAAAACCCATACATAATTATAGCAGCTAGCTCGCCAGGAAAGTTTTGGCCAAACTTATAACTCAAACTATAACTCAGAATGTCATGAGGCTTCGTCATTCGCCAAAACTCAGACCCTCAAAGCGTGCCTTGATATTAGTAACATTGCTTTTATAATAAATACGTTCCATATGTTATTTCTATACACAGCAAATAAGACCAATAGACCTTTATCTGTTTTGCCTGAATACAGTTAGAGGTGCACTACGTAAGTTTGGGGGGATTTGGAGACCTCTCTGGTAGAAACGTGTAATTGCATGCAATTACTTTCTATTAGGATAAGATGATCCTTTATTAATCCCACAGTGGGGAAATTTACAATGTTACAGCAGCACAGAGGAAAGAACAGAAGTGTCTGGAAATAATATATAAAGATCTATATATACAAAAAGTACAGAATATATTAACAAAATACTAAATATTTTAATTACTTTCAAATATATTTCTTCTATTACATACACATTACTTTCAAATACTGAATTCTCATTCAGTGACTTTATTAAATTTTACTTTAAGCATTTTGAGGCCTGGGTTGTGCTTCGGACCTTCTCCCAATGTTCCAAAGAGAAGGTCAGTTTGACCCTGTCGGCATGAGCTTGAAACATCAGACGTTATCAAAAGTTAGCTCGGGATCCAGCTGGTGAATTTACAGCCCTTTGAAAATCTATAGATGCCACCACACTGGTACATGTATATTAACCATTTACCCCTCTCATAATAAGAGAAAGGGGCAGGGCCTCTGGCAAATCCCTCCCCCAACACTCCCACCCCACTACACTCATACTCACAAGG
>JAMWET010002878.1:90000-135000 GCA_024036415.1 Prochilodus magdalenae
CTGCCCTGTGATGGACTGGGGGCCTGTCCAGGGTGTTTCTTGCCCAGTGAGGGCTGGGATAGGCTCCGGTACATCCCCCCACTCCCCTCCGCCAACCTACTCTTTCCAGCGACAACACTGGTTCGTGTTGCGCAAGCCCTTCTCCTATCAGATGGGACACGGCTCAGGAGTCGCTCACTATGTACTGTCCGTCTAAGGGCTCTAGGCTCTGTCTGCTTCATGGTGCTGGTGTCACTGATCACATGACTGCCACATACGGATGGTGTGAGGAATTCGGGGATTCCCTATATCTGGTTTCTTGAACGGAAGCAAGGCCAGGCAGGGCTCACTGGAAAGGGGCTAGGCTCTACGGACCGTTGGAGTTTGGTGTGGTTCCAGCCTTTCTTTGAGGATCTACAGAGCTTCAATGTTCAGAGTCCCTGGCCCTCTTGGTGGGGCAACCAGGAGTGCACCTGAGTTGGGTAGAAATCTGTGAGATCCCAGGGTCCGGATCTTCCCCGAAAGCTAGTAATCCAGATCTGGTTGCAAAGGCCACGTCACGCTCTACTGATGTGTGGAGTTTGGCCTCGTCATGGATTTCTAAAGTTGATCGGTGCAAAGCATTCCCTCCTCCCGCGGTTCGTTCATGACATCACCAGCGGTCAGTCGATGTTGACTTAACTTGCATACCACAACAGTCGACTAAGAAAACTCCTCTGTGAAAAAGCCATGCACCTCCTGGTGCTCACCAGCGGAAACTATAGCTTCTGGTGTCACATGACCGCATATACGTCCCTATTTATTTATCATCCTGCTCTATTGTTAACCCAGCGAGCAGCCCAAGTCAGGCTGACGAAGTACACCACTGATTGATCCCATTTGTTCCCATAAACCAACAGAAGCTGGAGTTTCATCACTCTTTCCAGTCACGGCGCTGGGTTGTGTTGCGCGAGCCGTTCTCCAATCAGATGGGATTTCCGGAGCAAGCTAAGCGCGGACACAGAAGCCTGTAGCTGCGGTGGGGCCGGCATAGTTCGGCAGTCGCTCACTATCTACCATCCATCTCAAGTGTGCGGTGAAAGAGAAACCGATGAGGCCTAGCTGAGGACGGAGCAGCAGACTCCAGGAAGGAACGATGAGCGTTAGAGCAAAACACATGTGGGGAACAGAGGAGGTGCGGCGAAGGCTAATTGGAGAGCGTCCATGGTACAGCGTGGTCTGTAATCTGGGGGTTTTACGGGACGGGACAGCCTTGTGCAAGGCTCCCTCGAGCACTCCCTACACACAACCCGCTCCCCCCCCCGCCTTCCACAATTTCAGCAGGCGACCAAGGACGTGTGCGGCTCAGACTGGCCGCCTCCACTGCGCGTCGGCCCCCATGATGTAAGCGCTGCACTGGGAACTTTTACTAAACAAAAGGCGGCCTGTGTGCCGGGGCGGAAACTGCGGGGAGCGCCAGAAAAGGTGGGGGGTTTGAGAGAGAGAAAACGGTCGGGGGCTCTTCACAGGAGAGCCATGTGTTTAGCGTCATTAGCACCTCATTACGCTGAACCGAAGTATGCAGCCAGGGCAGATGTAAACAGAGGTGTTGGGAGCGGAGCGTTTCAGCAGATGCCAGGCCAGCTCCCCTTTGTAGGATTGGACTCTGGTGGGGATACTTGAAGTCGTGTGTGGTCAGAAGTCTCGGCTCCTGACAACCGTGCTCCTGTCCCGTATGACTTATGCCCTCCATTCGTGATGGTCTTTGCCCGAGCGGTATGGACAGCCTCCGTGAGCGAGAAGTACGATCACAGGAGACGGGTGAGTCACCAGCGTCTGTTACGGAACTGACTGGACCGTGCTGTCGTCAAGACTTTGCGGTCTTGTGTAATACCTGAAGTATTTCACCCACTCCCCCGAGTTTTAGCGCTGTGTTATTGCTAAAACACACGGCCAGCTCCTGAACAGCCGCTGCTCATCGTCAACGGCCGTGTCTGGGCTGTCTGAAGTGTCAGAGAGTGCACTGCTTCCAGCCCAAATAGCCTCTGCCTAACAGACCATATGACAGGAAAATTGATGCTCCAGAATTTGAAGCTTACGACTGGCGCTATGCTATTATTATTATTATTACTACAATCATTTATGGCGCAATACGGTATCCTGAGCACAACGTCACATTTACAGACCCCTGAAAAGAGTAGCGGGGAACCTGCAGAGCCGTATATAAAAAAAGTGTCGGTGGTTGATTTAATATACTGATCAAAATTCATAAAACATACATGATACCCAGAAGGAATCAACCTACAGGAATGAAACTTGGCGTGTAGGTTTGACATTGTGAGACAGGCGAATGATTCAAGTTGCACGCTCGGATAACCATGTCAAGTAGGCAAGGACGGGCCTTATCTCTGTACCTGACTGACCCAACACCACCATTACAGACATTTAGTGAGCAGTGGTGTCCTCCATGAGTCCTCCTGTTAGTGCAGCACCATCGGCAGACGGCTGCACCACACAGGACTACATGCACACAGACCGTTACCACGACTGTCCTTAACACCACGTCACCGTCACCAAAGACTGCAGTGGTGTCGTACCAGACCGTCATGGAGTGACTCAGAATGGCAGCGGGTCATCTTCAGTGACGAGTCCCGCTTTAGTCTCGGTGGAGACGCCCAACGAATTCGTGTGTGGTCAGCACCGAGATGGACGGTTTGTTGTCACACGTCCAGAAGGCCTGGTGTCCCTCCACCACCCCCCTACCGCACCATCTGCAGGAACTGGGTGAGGAGGTTCAAGCTGCATGGGACGGATTATCACAGGACTCCATTAGGAACCTCTACAGCTCCATACCGAGACGTCTGGCTTGTTGGGGCAGTCCCACACCTTCTTTTGGATGCAGCTGATCTTTGATGATGGGTGTAGTTTTCAAAATGATAAATGCCATTGTACTTCAGACTTTCAGAAGTGTTTGTGTTCGATGTTATTAGGTGTTATATAGACACTCCTCAAGTGAAGGGTTCCCTCTAAATCTAGATCTTTGAAAAAAAATGGTTTTGATATTTGTCAATGATATTCATGTTTATTATGGATCATATTTCACCACTGACAGAGAACCTCTAAACAGTCAACCAGTGGAATCAAGCCGTCTAGCTGATAGGGTGTTAGCCCATTATGCTTCCTCTACCTACTACGACTATTTCCAGTGATACTCTGATTTATAGCATTATTATTATTTATGTTTCTCTAAATTTGAGCATTTCACTTTCACAAATGTTGGACTGGAACATTGATGGACAACTTGACACATACAGCTCACCTCGTAGCACCAGCAGGTGCCCTAGCTCAGTGTGTTTTGTCCTCTGTCGAGTCCTAGGTCTCAAGCTGAGTCATTGCCAGATAGTTACAAGCTGAAGTTGAGTTGCGAGGCAGTTAAGTGTGAGTCCAAGTTTAGGCGTGAATCAATCAAGCACAAGATCAAGTCAAGTCGCAAGTCGCTTAAGCACAAGTCTCAGGCAAGCATCTGAGTTCAGTCTCAAATCGGTTACGCACAAGTCAAAAGTAAGTTCAGTGAGTGTCTGAGTTGAATCGCAAGTCACTTAAGCAAGTGTCTGAGTCGAGCCACAAGTCAGTTAAACATGAGGCCGAGTCAGCAAAGCATGAAGCATTAAGCTGAGTGAAGTCACGAGTCAGATAAGCACAATACCGAGTGGAGTCATGAGTCAGTTAAGCCTGAAGACAAGTAACCAGTTAGGTCAACAAGCGACTCAAGCCTGGTTCAAGTCCATGCTGCTGCCTCAGGTTCCCATCTAAGGGTCACCAACGTGTCTGCCAGGTTGGGCTAAAGGGTACTTCAGTGGGCACCACAGTACAGCTCCTTCACCACGGTGAAATCAGAGAGAAAGGTAGAAAGGAGGTTCCCGAGAGGAAGAAAGATGTTGAGGAATACCTGCACTACAGGATGCCCCCCTGCGAGAGCCTTCACGGCCCCTCGGCTTCCCTCCGTCTCATAGTGGGCGCGATGGTGAGATTTGGGCTGAACATCAATCTGCAGGCTGTATGGCCCGGAACTGGAGGGCAGCTGCCAGTCAAGAGCTGGCAGGGATGGGCTAAAGATCAGAGAGGGACAGTGAAAGGATGCTGGTCAGAGAGATCATCCCTACCGGCACTAGTAGTCATGCCACTGGACGGCTAACTCAATACACTGTACCTGATATAGGGCTTCGGTTTGGACCAGTATGGATGCTGAGGTACATCCAGAAAGCCAGCGTAGCTCTCCTTCTTGAACGGCAGGCGTGAAGCAGAGTAGTCTTCGTGACAGAGCTCCACAGAGCCCACCTCCTCCCCTCCAGGCTCGATCTTCAGGTTCATGGAAGGATTGTGCTCCGCACTAGTTTTCCTGGTCTTGAGCGGGATCCCTTCCCCAAGTTCCGCCATTCCATCTGTGCTGAGGGCATTAATGGCCGCCACGATGGCAGAATTGGTGTACTGGTTGGTGTTGGGCAGCCAGGTGTCTTCGGTCACGCTGAGTCGAGGCGAGGTCTGCGGCGACGGACCCGGCGAGTGGTTTGGAGTGTACGGATGGTACTTGTGCGCAGCGCCACTGTTGAAGCTGTACTTCCGCTTACCGCTGCAGGGAGAGTTTGGACGGGAGCCACGAGAGCCCATCCAGCTGTCGTCGGTCACGCTGGTACGGGGGGATCCGGATGGCGAATGGCGCGGGGAGGTGCCCACAGTGCTGGATAGGAGCGAGTTGGAACCTTTGGGTGAAACGCATGGAGACTGCCACGGAGAGTTCTGCGGCGAGTTGTCGTAATTGCACGAGTAGCCTGACTCGTAAGAAGAGGCGTCGGAGTGGCAGCTCCGGGATGAGACGCTGCTAGCTGGGCTCAGGCAGCTGGGGTCGCGGTACCCATCAGCACTGGGCAGTGTTAGGGTCACGATGGAGTTGACCCGTTTGGCCGCTGGCATGCTACTCTCCTCAACCTCGTCCTCAGGAAACTGGCTGTAGGCCGTGATCTCAATGCGGGGGCTCTCTAGAGCGGGGGCTCCATTGGGACCGGAGCCAGAGGACTGGTAGTATCCCACCGAGGCCATGTCTTCGTGGGAGGAGAAGGAGGCGGGCTGGCTGATAGACACAGAGATGGAGGGGCTGGTCTGTAGGTTGTGGTACTGTGTGGGCAGGCAGGAGCTGCTCAGTGGAAGGGACAGGGTGACATTTGGCGTGTAGCTGTATGCATCTGTGGAGAGAGGCGGCACGATTAATCAGTCCATTCACATTTTCCCTCCTCAGTAAAGACTTCCGAGTCTGAAATTCCGACTTCTTGTTCTAATGGAAGTCACCGTAACATTAGCAATGCGTGTAGCTGAGAGGGTCAGGTTAGGACTAACGAATGAGCTTGTAGCTAGGGGGTTAGCTTGAAGCTAAGATGTTATCTTGTGACTAGTGGGTTGTCTTGGGGTTAATATGTTAGCTTCTAGCTAATGGGTTAGCTTTGGGCTAATATGTTAGCTCTTGGCTAGTGGATTGTCTTGGGACTAATGTGTTAGCTTTTAGCTAGGGGATTAGCTTGTAGCTAATATGTTAGCTTATGACTAGTGGATTATTTTAGGGCTAATATGTTAGCTTTTGGCTAGTGGATTGGCTTGGGACTAATGTGTTAGCTTTTGGCTAGTGTATTGGCTTGGGACTAATGTGTTAGCTTTTAGCTAGGGCATTAGCTTGTAGCTAATATGTTATCTTCTGGCTAGTGGATTGTCTTGGGACTAACGGTATAGCTTTTGGCTAGTGGATTGTCTTGGGACTAATGTGTTAGCTGTTGGCTAGTGGATTGTCTTGGGACTAATATGTTAGCTATTGGCTAGTGGACTGTCTTGGGACTAATGTGTTAGCTGTTGGCTAGTGGATTGGCTTGGGACTAATATGTTAGCTATTGGCTAGTGGACTGTCTTGGGACTAATGTGTTAGCTGTTGGCTAGTGGATTGGCTTGGGACTAATATGTTAGCTATTGGCTAGTGAATTGGCTTGGGACTAACGGTATAGCTTTTGGCTAGTGAATTGGCTTGGGACTAACGTGTTAGCTGTTGGCTAGCGGATTGTCTTGGGACTAATGTGTTAGCTTCTGGCTAGTGGATTGTCTTGGGACTAACGTGTTAGCTGTTGGCTAGTGGATTGCTTTGAGACTAACGTGTTAGCTGTTGGCTAGTGGATTGTCTTGGGACTAATGTGTTAGCTGTTGGCTAGTGGATTGTCTTGGGACTAATGTGTTAGCTGTTGGCTAGTGGATTGTCTTGGGACTAATGTGTTAGCTTCTGGCTAGTGGATTGTCTTGGGACTAATGTTAGCTGTTGGCTAGTGGATTGCTTTGGGACTAATATGTTAGCTGGTTAATATGTTAGATGATAACACTGTAAAGAACTTATATTGTAATTTTATATTGTGTTGAATTTCAGATTTTATGAATGGCTACACTCCTGATTCTTGTTGAATAAGGAAGGACAGCACTTTGATCTAAGAGTGTGTATTCGAGTATAGTCTCATTTTCTGTAGTTTGGAACAGGGACAGAGCAGCACTGATGTCTGTGCTGAAAGTCGTGGCCTGTGAATAGGAAGTAAGGTGACAGATCCAAAAAAATACCAGGCCTAAAATAACGGTGTGTTAAAAATACCTCCACAAGCACAAAAAACAGATGGAAAACTGATACACACACTCACCACTCGGGCTGAGACCAAGGTCAGCCAGTTTTGGTTCAAGGTATGGAGGAAGAAACGGACGACAGTGAAGTCCATTATCACCATGCTGGAGGCTTTTCAGTTTCTTTATGTCACAATACTGACTTCAGATCTGATGATATTTTCTCCAAACTGACATACTGAGGTATTAAATTTCAAGAATGTAAGTAGTATATATGAAAGTCAATATTACAACAAACTCAGTCCATATTTCATGTAGAATTTTAAACACAGTCGACCTTTTAGTAAAATAAGCCCTCATTTTTGACATAGTGAGTCAATATTTTGATATATTGTATATACAGAGTTAGCATACTGATCAGAATTTTAAGCTTGTAAGTCATTATTTTGACGTAGTAAGTCAGCATGTAATCTAAAACCCATAGTCTATATATATATATATATATATATATATGCCTGTAATTGACATCATAGGTAGACCTCAACTATGAGAGACAAAATGTGGAAAAAAATTGAGAAAGTGATTTTGTCTGATTTTTAAAGAATTTATTTGCAAATAATGGTGGAAAATAAGTATTTGGTCAATAACAAACAAGCAAGATTTCTGGCTGTCACAGACCTGTAACTTCTTTTTTAAGAGGCTCCTCTTTCCCCCACTCATTACCTGTATTAATGGCACCTGTTTGAAGTCGTTAACAGTATAAAAGACACCTGCCTACAACCTCAAACACTCACACTCCAAACTCCACTATGGTGAAGACGAAAGAGCTGTCGGAGGACACCAGAAACCGAATTGTAGACCTGCACCAGGCTGGGAAGACTGAATCTGCAATAGGCAAGCAGCTTGATGTGAAGAAATCTACTGTGGGAGCAATAATCAGAAAATGGAAGACCTACAAGACCACTACTAATCTCCCTCGATCTGGGGCTCCACGCAAGATCTCAGCCCGTGGGGTCAAAATGATCACAAGAACGGTAAGGAAAAATCCCAGAACCACAAGGGGGGATCTAGTGAATGACCTGCAGGAAGCTGGGACCAACGTTACAAAGGGCTTACCATCAGCAAACACACTACGACGCCAGGGACTCAGATCTTGCAGTGCCAGACGTGTCCCCCTGCTTAAGCCATTCCATATACAGGCACGTCTGTAGTTTGCTTGAGTGCATTTGTATGTTTCCAGAAGAGTATTGGGAGAATGTCATATGGTCAGATGAAACCAAAGTAGAACTATTTGGTAAAAACACACAACTCGTCGTGTTTGGAGGAAAGTGAATGCGGAGTTGCACAATCCAAAGAACAACCATACCAACTGTGAAGCATGGGGGGTGGCAACATCATGCTTTGGGGCTGTTTCTCTGCAAAGGGACCAGGACGACTGGTCCGTGTACATGAAAGAATGAATGGGGCCATGTATTGTGAGATTTTGGGTGCAAACCTCCTTCCATCAGCAAGGGCAATGAAGATGAAACGTGGCTGGGTCTTTCAGCATGACAATGATCCCAAGCACACTGCCAGGGCAACAAAGGAGTGGCTTCGTAAGAAACATTTCAAAGTCCTGGAGTGGCCTAGCCAGTCTCCCGATCTCAACCCCATCGAAAACCTTTGGAGGGAGTTGAAAGTCCGTGTTGCCCGCCGACAGCCCCAAAACATCACTGCTCTAGAGGAGATCTGCATGGAGGAATGGGCCAACATACCAGCAACAGTGTGTGCCAACCTTGTGAAGACTTACAGAAAACGTTTGACCTCTGTCATTGCCAACAAAGGATATACAACAAAGTATTGAGATGAACTTTTGTTATTGACCAAATACTTATTTTCCACCATTATTTGCAAATAAATTCTTTAAAAATCAGACAAAATGACTTTCTCAATTTTTTTCCACATTTTGTCTCTCATAGTTGAGGTCTACCTATGATGTCAATTACAGGCCTCTCTCATCTTTTTAAGTGGGACAACTTGCACAATTGGTGACTGACTAAATACTTATTTTCCCCACTGTATATACTATTTTTAGATACTCTCTCAATATTTTGCCCAAATAAGTCATTATGTTTGATGTAATAAATCTTTCTAAAGGATTCTGAATCATAATTTTACTGTAGTGAATTCATATTTTGAGCAATTCAGTCAGAATTTAAACATAGTAAGTCATTATTTTGCTGCAGTCTATATTAATATACAGTATATTATTTAAAGATATTAATATTTAGTCAAAATGTCTGATGTTGTAAATCATTTTAAGATGGTAAGTCATTATTTTAATGAAGTGAGTCATTATTTTCAGCATTTAAGTCAGAATTTGAACTTTGTAAGCCTTATTTTGCCACAGTTCATATTTACAAAAATGAAGTTGGTATTTTAAGACACAATTTCAATGTTTTAGGGAATCAAGCCATTATTTTGTCATAACAAGTCACTATTTTAAAATAATGAGGCACTAAAGTCACTTAAGTATTTGTTTGAGTCAGAATGTTAATAAGTCATTATTTTGCCTCTATATATATATATATTTTTTTTCAACTATTTTGAGCATTTTATGTAAATATAGTCTATGGCAAACTATTTTGAGCATTTAAGTCAAAATTTTGACATAGTAAGTCATTATTTTGCCATAGGCTATATTTACATACAGTATGCTATTTTAATATTTTGCCAAAATAAGTCACTATTTTGAGATAATAAGTCATTTTTTAAATGAATTTTTCAGAATGGCAAAAATTGCAGATTTAAGTTAGAATTTCAAACTAGTATGTCATTATTTTGCCCAAGTCAACATTAAAAAAAAAAAGTATTTATTTTAAGATTCTATTTCAATATTTTGATAAAACAAGTCATTAATTTAACACAGTGAGTCACTATAATCAGACTCTGCAGGATTATTTTACTGTAGTTCCTGTTTTGAGCATTTAAGTCAGAATTTGAGAATAATAAGCCACATGTTGAATTTATATACCAATTTAAAATTTTGAACAAAAATGTAAAAAAATTTTGCCAATTTTTTGTTAAAATGTTAAACAAAATCATGACTGGTTCTAGATACTATGTCAGTTCTTTGGCGTACTGTTGGCAGAAACAGAGAACATGGACAAAGCCAGGACGAGCTTTAACAACTTCCTTCCCCAAAACAGGAGAGAAGACCTAAAGCTGGGACGGGTAACACATACGCTCCCTTCATATCCCTAATGATCTTTATTAAATCCATCCACAGCGGGAAACATCAGTGGTGATGTCACATACCATGACATGCAGAGCTCCACAGCAGCCTGAGGTGTCCTATGAGACCTGCACACTGAGTAAACCCACACACTGCAATAAGCCATGGCGTGCCGAGTTTGTGCGGAGGAACTGGAAAAGTGCAGGAAAACCCAAAACTGCTTCTGGAGCCAGAGTCCGTGTAGCTCGGGAAAAATGTGGAGCTCTGTGATCTGAACCGAGTCACAAGCGTCTCTGTCTGCCATAACTTCCACGCTTTCATGTGTGCAGCACTCAGAGCAGCACTCCAGAGAAAATTAATAACAGCCCCCGAGCAAACCGCACAGCGCCACGAGCTCACTTGGAACAAGCCAGGAGGAGCAGCGACTTAACAAGCAGCGCTCCAACAGGAGAACTAAGGGGGCTGACTGTGGAGCAGAGAAATCCTTCAGCTGGGTCGGACCTGTAGGAGCCGTAATCCCAGGTAACTATCGGGGATGAGCGATGATCCTGGACTCACCGGCCACTCCGAGCAGGCTTCAGCACCAAACACTGCTCAGGTGCTACTCTAATGGTGACCATGGTGCCCCCCACCCACTTCTCAGTCTGAGCTGGACCACCTGGATGTCACCCAATCTAGGTAACTTACTCAGCTACCGCACTGACAGCCTCCCAGTGTACCACCAGCTTATTCAGCTGGGCTCATCTCAGAGCCAACTTCAGCCAATGGAACACACACTGCCATGATGCCAGACAGGGACACCATCAGGGGCACCACCCCTTCAGGTTAGCCATCACAACAGCAAGTTCCAGCCAAGCCTGGCATCTGCAGATATACGCCTCAAAATGGGAAGGTGCACCAGCCAGTTTGGAGCGCACTGGTTGATGTCTCTATCCGCTAACACACATATATACAGCATATATAGCATATAGCAACATATGCTAACTTGAGTCTGCGACTTTTATATATATATATATATATATATATATATATATATATATATATATATATATATACATATATATATATATATATCAGTCAAAATCTATATTTAAAATAGATACTTATATACATACGGTATATATATATATATATATATATATATATATACATATATATATATATATATATATGTATATATATATATATATATACACACACAGTATCAAACAATATGCAATCAAAAAATATCGGATATCAGTATCGCTGCATCATATCGGTGCACCCCTAAACGGGTCTTCAGGATTTCTTCAATAGAGACATTCTCCATAGGACCATGAACACTTGGAGACCCATTTGCATGCTTACTGAGTTCTCCGCATGGTTCTTCACATTGGCATGGTTCCCCAGATTGGCAGGTTCCTCTATTACTAAAGGCTTGACATTGTTAGAACAGTAGAACCCTTACTGGTGCCACACAGAACCCTCTACTGCATACAGAATCATATACCACGCATTCTCCATCAATCAGAACAACCGTCTGACCATGCAACGAACCATCTAAGCATGCACATGGTTCTATCTGGAACCACTGTGCGTACTGAAGAACCCTCCTCCTACAAGACCGTGGACCACCAATCAAGTCACTCATTGGTTAAACAGCGCGAGAGCTATATCGGGTCTCTGGCGTTCCGATCGCGTGCCACGCCCACCAGCCCACAGAGCGCGCGAGCCCCTCCTCGCGCTGGGTCTCTGCTGCCCACGCGGACTCCAGCGTCCAAAGGCAACGCCTTTCAGCGCCTCGCTGCAAACCGCCGCGCGTCACGGTAACCGCGCGCGCGCGCGCGCGCTCCAGGTGGGCGCAGGTGCGCGCGCTCGGTAAACAGAGGGTCCTACGGCGTAGCGTGCTGAGGCGACCGAGGGGAGCTCTTACCTTCCTCTGCTGCTTTCATACTTGCCGAGAGAGGCTCGAACTCTTCTCCGAGGTCCTGCTGAAGAGCTGCTGAAGTCCGAGGGGAGAGGGACAAAGTACGGGAACCCAACCGAACAGCCACCGGAGCAGCCCAAAGACGAGCGTGTCTCTCAGAGCAGAAGCGCGTCCCCGGCGCAGAGCACGCGCATAGTTCACGCTTTAATGGTTCTGAAGGTCCGCCGGTCTCCGCTCAGAGCCAGGCAGAGCTCGGACTCGCTGCTGAGAGGCGGTTTGAGGGTTTGGGGTGGTCGTGACGCACTGCTTCACAGCGCAGAGGTCTCCGCAGCTTTATAAAGCCGGGAAATACCTCCGCTCGCGCGGCTCCGCCCCCCCTGCCCTCCCCTGCCTGACGTCAGCACCACGTCCCGGGGGACGGAGAGAGGGATTCTCTGCTTCTCAAGATTTCCAGATGTGGAGCCGTTTTATGGTAGCGAGGTAACGCGCGAGGGGGCGGGTGGCGGAGGGGGCCGGAGGTGGAGGGGGGGTCTCATACAGAGTCAGAACCGAGACGAAACGTTAACCCACTCGTGTCCAGCACCTCCAGGAAGAATTCCACATAGCTTATTCCGACTGGTCTGAACGCAGGGAATCCCTTTCCTCCTCCAGCATGACTGTTCCCCTGGAACTCCGGTGGCCTGTAGCAGCTCCACTGACCATACAGGACACTCTGTAGGTGTACAGGTCCAGACTGTAGTCCATCTGTTCCTCTGTGTACTGTATTACCCTGTTCTTCAATGGTCAGGACCCCCACAGGACCACCACAGAGCAGGTATGATGTGGGGGGTGGATCATTCTCAGCACTGCAGTGACACTGACGTGGTGGTGGTGTGTTAGTGTGTGTGGTGCTGGTGTGAGTGGATCAGACACAGCAGTGCTGCTGGAGTGTTTAGACACTGTGTCCACTCACTGTCCACTCTATTAGACACTCCTACCTTGCTGCTCCACCTTGTAGATGGACAGTCAGAGACAATAGCTCATCTGCTGCTGCACAGTGCAGTGTAGGTCATCCTCTAGTCCTTCATCAGGACACAGGACGCTGCCCACAGGACGCTCCCCCACTGGTGGTCTATGTGTGCTGTAGACCCCTGGTTCCCATCACCACCACCACCACTATAAAGACCGTATGACCCATCTGTCCCAAAACCCACTCTGAATCACCATCTCCAGCAAATTCTACAAAGCTGGTGGACTTGCCCTTCAGCCTTCGAGCAGATTCCCATTGGCTGTTTGGAGTGTCACACATTGCTTAGCAACTGCAGGGCGTCGGTGTCGTGAACGTAAACAAGATCCTCCGGCTCTATTTTAAGCGTGAGGAAATGAGAGCTTCGAATTCATGAGACTCCAGTGCGTGAGCGCCGCTGCCTCCTACCCTCTGACCGGAGCCCGGATTCAGAGCTGGCTGGTCCCGTGGACTCTGTGACACTCAGCGGGAGGAATGCCGAATGCTGAAATTTATGAGGGAGCTCATTTGTAAGCAGCGTTCTGCCTGAAACGGTTGATGCTTCCTCTTTTTAAGTGGGCATTAATCACACTGTGTGAAAAATCAGATTGCAGCTGCCTGCTGTGTAAACAGGACACCTAGCGCCGGTTTGCAGCTCTGATGCAGATCCAAAGCCCGGCCCGGTCCACAAGGAGGGCTGTTTGGAAGGCTTGGATAGAGACAGAAAACCAAAAACTCAAATGCATCTGCTGCAGCCAGTGCATTCGTCAGTTTAACACGGTGGCTGCGTCATAAGACGATGTGGGAAACAGATGGAGGCTCTTTCACTGGACGTGGCAGCAGGTGAGACTGGTGCTACTGCAGGTGAGACTGCCGACAGGTGCTACTGAACCGTCATTACGGGAGGCCCATGCAATACATACCTCTGGTCTATGCAATGGCCCATGCAATACATACCTCTCTAACTGATGCCACAGAACTCGCCACTCAGCATGGCCACACCTTCCGCACGTCCATGGCTGAACAAGCCAGTAGCAGGATGCTGCATTCTTTCAGTTTTCCAGAAGTTGCTGTGCCAGCACCTCCAAAACTTCCAGGGAAAATCAGAGCAGCAGTCATGGAAAGAGCTACGGAGTGTCCACAGTCCCGGTCCGTACACACACCGTGGGCATGTGCCCACATTCGTAGTGGCATCTGTTTCCCCAGATGCACCAGAGCAGAGAGACTGAGCACTTACCATTAGAGCTCCTCAAGCTGGCTACAGCTCCAGGCCTTCCCAAGCCAACTCCGAACTCTTACTGTTGAGCCTGGAGAGGGCATCTCCGCTGTGGAGCCTCGCCGTACCACCTTGCCCACCGTCCATGGCCAGGTTCGTTTGGCTTTGCCGGTTCACAGCTGAGTTTGCCATGTCCCTGCCGTCCTCTAGGACGTGGAAGCGATTCCACTTCTTACACCACTGTGGCATCAGGAAACCTATCACCTTAGGTAAAAGCTTGTGTACACTGATAGCAGCACCCAGATGGAATCAACCTATAGGCATGAAACTTGGTGGGTGGGTTTGACACACTTGGCCGCACATGTGACGTAGGCAAGGACGGGCCTTATCTCTGTATCTGACTGACCCAACAGCCACCATTACAGACCTCCAGCGAGCAGTGGTGTCCTCCATGAGTCCTCCTGTTAGTGCAGCACCATTGGCAGACGGCTGCACCACGCAGGACTACATGCACACAGACCGTTACCACGACTGTCCTTAACACCACGTCACCGTCACCAAAGACTGCAGTGGTGTCGTACCAGACTGTCATGGAGGGACTCAGAATGGCAGCGGGTCATCTTCAGTGATGAGTCCCGCTTTAGTCTTGGTGGAGACGCCCAACGAGTCCGTGTGTGGAGGCACCGTGGTCAGCACCGAGATGAACGGTTTGGTGTCACACGTCCAGAAGGCCTGGTGTCACTCCACCTCCACCCCTACCGCACCATCTGCAGGAACTGTGTGAGGATGTTCAAGCTGCATGGGATGGATTATCACAGGACTCCATTAGGAACCTCTACAGCTCCATACCGAGACGTCTGGCGTGTTGGGTTAGCGAACACGGTGGCCCGGCGCCATACTGAGAGACAGACTTCTGTATGTGTAGCTCAATAAATATTGATCATATCAGTCTACATTTATCATCAGTTATTGATCCTGGTCACCTTTATCTTCCTTCCCAACAGCACCGCAACCCCACACCTCCTTCTGGGTGCAGCTACTCTCTCGATGATGTGTGAATAATGGATACTAAAGCACCGTTAAGTACAACTACCGCACGTATGAAGCAGTAAGTCAGAAGAAGGAGTTTACAGACGGACAATAAGCTCTGGTGACAGTGAGGCAAAGCCCCCCTCTGTGCATGGCCGCAGGCGTGAAACACGAGCTGTCAGTTTCATCACGGGGAAATAGTAGCAGCCCCCCCGCCTCCTCTGGCATCCACTCCCGGGTCATGCAGAGAGTCTGACTTATTTGTTTGACCTCATGGAAAGCTCTCACCCGCAGGCTAGGGGCCTAATTGGGGCAGGCAGGCCGGAGTGCGTCCCTCCCCCCCTCAAGCTATGCGAAACCAAACCATGTGCTGCTGTAAACAAGCCGTGTGCGGCAAGTAATAAATAGCCCCCGCCGCGAGGACTGACGAACGTCCAGTTGGACGTCAGGTCGCCCGTAGTTTTTCCAACATCGCCTGCCCGTTTCCTACGGGAGAGTTTTACTCTGTCATCCGGACAGTTCCGGAAGCTTTGCCTCTGACTCTGCATACATACATGGTCGTAGGTCTGGGTGGTGTAACTGACTGAGTGTCACTTTGGCTGCCGCCAAAAGAGGCATGCTGCTTTGAACCAACGGGCCGTATCATGGAAAACTGAGTCTTCCAGAACGTTCTTATGCAAACTATGCAAGACTTCCAAGACAGACTGCTTGCTTCCCACCTTTAGCCAATCAGAACAAAGCTCATTTACATATCCTCATTGGTATCCATTCGGTGGACCTTCCCTGGCACAATTCCGAGGAGAATTCCCTGTAGACTGGGATTTTAGCCACTGGTAGACCCGTATGACCGTACGCTTCCATACACCTGCAGATTCAGCTACTTCCTTCACACTATGGTCTTTGGCCACGCCCACATGTAGTCCCTCCTTTTAGCCAATCATTAACATCTGCTCTGGAGCGTTTTCCACACATGGATCGAGACATTCCCTGCACTGTAGCACCTCTTCCCAATCTATGGATCCCGTCACTCACACCCCACAGGGATTTATAGCCCCGTCATCCTCGTGCAGCAGCGCCATCTGCAGGAGCCTGATGTTACTACCGCCTTAAACATGCAAAGTGACTCATTTTGTGTCTGGTGAGCTTACGGAGTTCTATTTTAGTGATGGGAGGTTTTGTTTTGGCAGTGATCGTATATCTTAAAGCCACAGTAACAAAAAATACTGGTTACACTGTCTGGGATAAAGAGAGATTTTTGTTTTCGGAGGATAAACCCATGTAGACGTGTGAAAGGCAGATTTGAAAAACAATGACATCACCCAGTTGACTTGCGGACGCTTATGGCTGTTTACATTTATTCAGCATGTGTCAGAACTCGGGCTAAAACATGTCTGGAGCACTTGCGTTGGCACGAATCCCAGTCGGCCCTGATTTTAAAGCAGCCATCGTAGGTCACTGACATCTCCGCACACAGTGCAAGTGCAGCTTCACGCTTCTGTGCAGTATGCATGCTGGTAGCGTTCTTCTTCAGGTGTTCTGGCATCAGGTGTTATGAGTCATTATCGCCCAAGTGAGCCTTTCGAGGCACTTCGCGGCTTGGAGTGGACGGTGCTGGTGCCAGTGTGGACGGAGAGAGAAAGGGAGTGGGATTCGGCTGCAACATAAATAGTGCAAACCCCATGGGGGGAGGTCGCCACCTCATGGAGACCCCGCCCTTACACGCAAACAACCAGCACAAAATAACATACAACAGCGTAACAACATGAATAGTACCTTTCTCGGAGGGCAAATGATTCCCAGGAGCCTCCACCCATGGCTGCTCGGCATGGCCACGCCTATCGCCGGATGCTACTGTATGGATATCCACAGAGTTGCTAAGCAGCAGTGGCTGTACTGGTTCACTTGCTACATAGGATGTCGGGTCAGCTGTTCATGACCCTGTAGGGTGCAGCTGGGTTCTGCTCAGCCTTGCTCGCTCACTTCCCAGAGGAACATCAAGTTCCAGCTTAGCCGGATGGCAGCAAGAGGTACTTCCTGACATTTACACACAGTGCATTGAGATGCTCTTTAAGGTGGTGCTGGTGGTGGTGATGGGAACCAGGGGTCACCATGTCTACAACACACTTTATTGACTATCCAGACCACCAGTGAGCCTACACATGCCTATTAAGGGTTTCTATGCAGTATCTATAAGGGTCAACTACCAAAACACAATGGATCAGGCAGTATATGATGGACGTCTAGTTCCATTCACCACCACTGTGAACAGCTAACAGACATGGAAACCATGCTGAATGAAGAATATCATGTAAATGAGGTTTGTTCTGATTGGCTAAAGGTGGGAAGCAAGCAGTCTGTCTTGGAAGTCTTGCATAGTTTGTATAAGAACGTTCTGGAAGACTCAGTTTTCCATGATATGGTTGAATTTGGGAACCAGTGAACATCAACAAACTAATCAATCAATACTAATCAATAAGGATACATTCTTATTACCAGACCCAGATGCCATCAAACACGACTGTGTTCACATGACATACAGGTCTGATGCTGTGTGGATATGCAAATCAGATATATACCATGCCCAGCCCAAATCCAATTGCGAGTGTCCAGATTGAGACTATGGTCTCTGGCCACGCCCACACGCAGTCACGCCTTTTAGCCAATCATTAACATCTGCTCTGGAGCCATTTCCCACACATGGAACGAGACATTCCCTGCACTGTAGCTCCTCTTCCCAATCTATGGATCCCGTCACTCACACCCCACAGGGACTTATAGCTCCATCATCACTCTAAATGAATTTACATGGTTGAATTTGGGAACCAGTGAACATCAACAAACTAATCGATCAATACTAATCAATAAGGATACGGTCTTATTACCAGGCCCAGATGCCATCAAACACGACTGTCTTTACATGACATACAGGTCTGATGCTTTTAGCTGTGTGGATATGCAAATCAGATATACGCCATGTTGGCTATGTTCAGCCTACCAGCCCAAATCCAATTTTGGCATATCCTAGTTTTGGCTAATCTAGATTGCATCCAAATAGACTTTTGATGGTCTGGAGAGAGAAAATTGAAATCTGAAGTCAGATTTTTGATAATCTGACCCAAATAACATTTGGAGGTGGTCTGAAATGCGATTCCCATCGGATTTTTACAGATGCGTCTCAATCTGGACACTCAAACCGGATTTCTTTTGGCGTCACTCGTGATGCAACAGGCAAACCCTGACTGACAGAAGCACTGGGATTCCAAACGAGTGCCACGGAGCTGTGAAGCACGACTTGACAGAGCAGCTCTGTGTCTCCTGCTTCATCTCCAGCGCAGCTGCGTAGATACTGACCACTACGTCGCCACCACAGCAATTCACTCACTATCCACTTCATTAGCTACACCTATTTGCATCTGCAGTCATGGACAGTGGGTGTAGATACAAGGAGATGTAGCTAATGAAGTGGCCAGTGAGTGTAAATTGGTGATGTCTGGACACTGGACAAATAACAGCAAGGACACTCGACACCAAAGATTTGATTTGAGAAGCAAATGTGATCAGCCTGCAGTCTGAACACAGCCTTTGGCTACGTTCACATTACCCAGATCTGATCTCGCTTCACTGGTGTCCTGAAATCACACGCACATGGATGTCCTGATCAGGAACGTGACACGAATGAATCGCATGTGTCATGAGCTAACCAGCAGAGCGAGAGCCTCCACCGTGAGGATCACCGTTTGCTGCTGCCACTAATCTCAGGTTAGCTGATGGAATGCTGTAGTACAGAATGATGGTGCGCACACCATGGAGAAAAAGTCGCCGTATCCGATTGTATCCGGACTGATTTCTGATAGTCCGGACTGGGAAAAGCCACATGAGGTCTGATTTTTGCTAATCCGATACCGTGTCTGGAAGCTAGAATTGGAGCTAGAATTGAATTTCAAAGTGGATTTCAAAAGAGGATGGTAAAATGGGCCTACACTGTTACGTAACAGACGTACCAGATTAGCACACTCGTCTTCAGAAAACAGCTGCACCCAGAAGGAGGTGTGGGATCGCAGGTGTGTTGGGAAGGAAGATAAAGGTGACCAGGATCAATAACTGATGATAAATTTAGACTGATATGATCAATATTTATTGAGCTACACATACAGAAGTCTGTCTCTCAGTATGGCGTCGGGCCGCCATGGGCCATCCCATGCAGCTTGAACATCCTCACACAGTTCCTGCAGATGGTGCGGTAGGGGTGGAGGGACACCAGGTCTTCTGGACGTGTGACCACAGACCGTTGATTTTGGTGCTGACCACGGTGCCTCCACACACGGATTCGTTGGGCGTCTCCACCAAGACTAAAGCGGGACTCGTCACTGAAGATGACCCGCTGCCATTCTGAGTCACTCCATGACAGTCTGGTACGACACCACTGCAGTCTTTGGTGACGGTGACGTGGTGTTAAGGGCAGGCGTGGTAACGGTCTGTGTGCATGTAGTCCTTGCGTGGTGCAGCCGTCTGCCAATGGTGCTGGATGACTCATGGAGGACACCACTGCTCGCTGGATGTCTGTAACGGTGGCTGCTGGGTCAGTCACGTACAACGGTAAATCATTAGCATGTCTCACAATGTCAAATCTACACACCAAGTTTCGCGAAGAGTGCCAAAGAGCTCTGAACTGTGGCTTGACCAGAGGCCTGCGTCCTCACTGCGGTCACATGACCACAACCGGATCCATATCCGATCCAGTACCACACATAAACAGGACTCGGGTTTGCGTCCGTGTCCACACTGCTCTGGAAACACCAGACCTGTCACATCAGCACCAAAACCGGGATTCGTGCCACGTAACCCTGGTTATGTAAACATAGCCTTTCATATGTGGTCCTTGACCAGATACCTGAGACGTGTGGACAACCTCAGGGAGAACTCTCGGACCTGGAGTCTTGTGGTCTCCACTGCACATGCGGCATGATTCGCCATTAACGTGGCAGCAGCTCCGGAGCTCACATCGGAGCCAGTAAACAGTGTTACAGCAAAGCGTCTGAACATTCTTCAAGCTCGCCACACTCTAACAATGAACAGCTGAGAGCTTTTCAGAGCCAGCCGTCTTCAGGAAGGCTCGCTCTGCTGGCTAGCTGGTTTGTTGTTCATGATGCACATGGTTGGTTCACGTGGCGTTGTTGATTGGGACGGTTGTTTCAGGACGCAGGTCCGTTTACACTACAGACAGATTTGAGTCCATCATGTTAAGAGAGATCAGATCTGGGATACGAGGCTTGTAATGTGGACACTGCCTTCCATCCTCCACTGGCTGAACTGGTTTCATCAAGGTGCATGGTGTAATAACAGAGGTTCTGTACATAGAACTGACATACCATCAACGTCATACACTGTAGTTCCCTCTTCAAATCCAAACCCTGCATTTCTAAACGAGGACGGGAAAACAGGATCATTCCTAAACTGTTCCGGAACAGACTCGTTCATTTTTACACCCCCACAATGACATACCAACCACAACGGAGCTACGGAACCAAAATGGTGGACCATGTGGAGAAATCCAGCCTTCCAAGCTGGGAAAGGAATGCCGGCACTCTCCATTCCCTTCCCAAGGAACCGGACTGTCAGTGGGACATGGTTGATGTTTCACCATCATGGTTCCTATTCACCATCTTTGTACTACAACGTTCCGTTCCACCTTAAACACTGCAGTGTATACAGGTGACAGTATGTAACTGTGGCACAGCTTAAGGTGGAAACGGAAAAGCTGGTAAACAGGAAGTCCAGCTCCCATATCCTTAACAGGATTCAGGAACAACCTTAATCCTGGATTCTGCACACCTCACTCCGGACAGTTTCCCAAACGTCTTTGGACAATATGGAGCAGCACTGCTCAACGTTTGAGCCTGAAGAGACTGAAGAGAGGGGCAGCTCCACCTTTACTAACATCACCACCCCAACAGCAGCCTGTAAGTAGCAGCCATGCTGCGTGATTGTATCCGTGTGTACCGGTTGGAGCAGATCATCTTAAACTGAGAGCTCCATAGCAAGGATCAACCTTAATCTACTGTGTTGGTGTCCAGATGGAGCCAGTAGCTAGCATAGCTAACGTTAGCTACTAGCATTAGCTCCAAGTAACTAGCATAGCTAACGAAGCAGCATGAGGGCGAGGCTTATTTACACAGAGGCTTATTTTATTTAGTCTGTTTCCACATGGTGCCTTTATGTGATCATCATGAACGGGGTCTCGCTGTAAACCAGCCAATCAGGGCAGAGCTAATCTTAATATTCATGAGACCACCAAAAAAGGGAAAACTTTTTTTCATTCTAGAACCAGATCCCCACCAGAGGGGGAAATGGGGGTGTAAAACTGTAAACCAAGGTAGTTATCTCCTACGTAGAACATCAGAGAACAAGACAAGGTCAAAGGTCACTATTACATTCATTCCAGAACATCACAGTCTGGACAATATTTGAATGGCTGTTTAGCTAGAACGTCTATTACTGAGGTTAACCAGTCTGGTCTCATGCGTACCACTGAATGATGCTCAACAACAGCAGTTGTGACTAAGAAGTTCTGATCTGGACTGAATCAGTGAGACCCAGAGCTCAGATTTTGGACCGCTGCGACTCACAGAGCCTTTGTTCTGACTGCAGAACCGGGGGGTCGCTAATCAAGCCAAGACATAGCCATAACGTTCCGGGACTTCTGAATTACAGCATGCTTCAGCTCCGTGGCGTTCAGTGTAGATCCGTTTGTTCTCCGTTTATAAGTACACGCTTTGAAAAGGGTTCTATATTTAGAACCTTGAGGTCTACACAGAACAGACTGCATGCTTGAATGGTTCATGGCGTGTTGAAATCGTTCTTCAGATTAATGGAGAATGTGTTGTGGTTCCATATAAAACCTTTCTGAAGGTGGTTCTACAGTACACAGCACTACAAAGGGTTCTTCTGGTGTTTGGATGTCAAGCGTGTAACCCTTTCTGGTGCCATATGGAACAAAACAAAAAAGGTTTTTATATAGAACCATGTAAAACACGTTCTCCATCAATCTGCAGAACCATTTCACCACGCACAGAACCACTGGATGTCAAAGTCGTAACTATTTTTGGTGCTATAGAGAACCATTAAAATTTAAACAGAACCATATATAATATAGACATTCATAAATTTGAAGAACCATTTCACCATGCAAAGAACCATGGTTCTATATAGCACTCAAAAGGGTTCTTCTGTTGTTTGGAGGTCAAGCTTGTAAACCTTTATTGTGCTATATGGAACCGACTTGGAACCAACAAAAAATGGAACCAACAAAAATAAAAGGTTTTTATATAGAACCATGTAAAACACATTCTCCATCAATCTGCAGAACCATTCCACCACGCAAAGAACCATAGGTCAATATAGCACTAAAAGGGTTCCTCTATTGTTTGGATGTGAAAGTCGTAACTCTTTTTGGTGCTATACAGAACCATTTAAATAAACTTTTAAATAGAACCATATAAAACATACATCCATAAATTAGAAGAACCATTTCACCATACAAAGAACCATGGTTCTATATAGCCATAATAACGGTTCTTCTGTTGCTTGGATGTCAAGCGTGTAACCCATTTTGGTGCTATATGGAACCATCTTTTTATAAAATGGGAAAAGATGGGAAAAAAAGGTTTTCTATAGAACCATGTAAAACACATTCTCCACCAATCTGCAGAACCATTTCACCATGCAAAGAACCATGGTTCTATAAAGCACTAAAAGGGTTCTTCTATTGTTAGGATGTCAAAGTCGTAACTCTTTTTGGTGCTATATAGAACCATTAAAAATCTAAATAGAACCACATAAAACATACACCTCCATAAATTAGAAGAACCATTTCACCATGCAAAGAACCATGGTTCTATAAAACACTAAAAAGGGTTCCTCTGTTGTTTGGATGTCAAGTGTGTAACCCTTTATGGTGCTATATGGAACCAAAATGCTTTTAAATAGAACCACATAAAACATACATCCATAAATTAGAAGAACCGTTTCACCATGCAAAGAACCATGGTTCTATATAGCACTAAAGAGGGTTCTTCTGTTGTTTGGATATCAAGGTTGTAACCATTTAGGTTGCTATATAGAACCACATATAACCATATATCCACCAATCTGCAGAACCTTTTCACCATGCAGAGAATTATTTTACCATGAAATCATTCCCCCGAATAAAGAACCCTTGAAGAACCGTCTTTGCAAGTGTACTATGTGTGGCCCAGTTCATATTCAGAACCGGAGCAGCCTGTCTGAACCGTCTGTAGTTGTCATGTCACATATATATATATATATATATTCTATTCTTCATTTTCCAGGATGTTTAATATACCACTCAGCTTTAGTACCTCTGTGTTCCTCTGTGTTCCCAACGACGTTAAAGAACCTCCATTGTGGTACAGAACCCTATTTCTGTAGCCCTGTTTGAACAGCGAACGCTTGAGGCATTCCCGTCTGTGTAAAAGGAAGCATAAGTCTCCCAGATGTCGAGTGAACGTCGTCACGTCCAGGAGCTGTTAAGAAAGCTCCACTCATTCGGCTGCTATGAGGGGTGATGCATGCATGCGCATCGGCAAGTGATGTGTCAGCGAGTTCGAGGGCAGTTAAAATAAACCACCAGCACATTTTGACCCCTGCTCACGTCCAACGCTCCTTCACGGTCCACGGGCCGGGGCCGCAAGGGTCTGACATCACCTCCATCGCCCAGTCCCCCTGGGGCTGCCCGTCTGTCCATAAGCCAGGGTCTGTTTTTTGGGCTAGTGTGCTGGAATGACGTGCACTGATGGGAACCATCCCACACAGGACCCCCGGAAAGGGGCTCCGCACGTCTCCCAATGGGAGAAACTTGGAATAACGGCAAGGCTGGTGAGACTCAGTTGGGAAAACACAACAACATAGGTTAGATGAGTTGGTTAGACCATAAGTCGTGGATAACGCAACCGCGGCAAGGGGCCTAGACCAGCGTGCATATCCACAGTCTCGTCTGCCCGCTGCGTTAACGGGGGACGTGTTATTCTAGGTCCGTTTACAAGCTGATTCATGAGCCCGTGTCATAAAGCTCAGGCCGCATTTAAAAATACAGCGAGATGCATATAAAAGCACTTAAAAGTAGAAACACCAGCAGCAGTGTATGGAGGCCCTACACCAGCGCCGGCCTTGCTGCTGGAGCTCCCCCCTCCGCTCTTTACACAGTCTTCCTGTCTCCACTCAATGCTCCCTTTGACTGGGACGCAGTGACGGAATCCCCCGGTCTGTTTCCTGTTGTGTATGGCCGTTGCCCAGTGACGGTGGCGGCCTTCCAAGAAGGAGGGGCTCCTGTGCCAGAGCGAGCGAGCGAACGGTGGGCCTGGGCGCGCAGCTCCACCGTGGGGCCCAGACACAACAGTGACTAAGAGCTCCGCGGCTGAGCAACAGTAAGAGATAAACATTACTTGACTAAGTTGGGCAGGGACTATTTTAGAACAGTCCAGAATTACTCACACACAACAGAACCGCACTGAGCACAATTGGGCAATTAGAATGAGTAAGCCACTTCGGTGAAATGGAGAGTGAAACGAACAGGCCTCGGAGAAGGGAATGGATCGAAAGGACAGGCCATGAACGGCAAGCAGCTCCTTCAAAAGGTCAACTCCAGGGATCTCTCTGAATGAAACGGTTCGGATGTAGAGAGTGGTTTGGTGTGAAGCGCTTCGTTCCGAAGACTCCAAATCAGGACTGTTCACAGTGGTGGTGATGGTGGTGGGGGTGGTGGGGTTGGTGCTGATGGGAACCAGATGGTTGATGAGCTCGAGGCCTGTAAAAAGCTCCCTCATTTACAGTTCTAAGACAAAGAGAGTTAGAAATATGACGTCTGGTGCTCGAGACATGCTCTAATAGTACATACTAGTAAATACACTCATCACAAAAGAACAGCTGCACCCAGAAGGAGGTGTGGGAGTGCGGTGCTGTTGGGAAGGAAGATAAAGGTGACCAGGATCAATAACTGATGATAAATTTAGACTGATATGATCAATATTTATTGAGCTGCACATACAGAAGTCTGTCTCTCAGTATGGCGTTGGGCCGCCGTGTTTGCTAACCCAACACGCCAGACGTCTCGGTATGGAGCTGTAGAGGTTCCTAATGGAGTCCTGTGGTAATCCATCCCATGCAGCTTGAACATCCTCACACAGTTCCTGCAGATGGTGCGGTAGGGGTGGAGGTGGAGTGACACCAGGCCTTCTGGACGCGTGACGACAAACCGCACATCTTGGTGCTGACCACGGTGCCTCCACACACGGATTCGTTGGGCGTCTCCACCAAGACTAAAGCGGGACTCGTCACTGAAGATGACCCGCTGCCATTCTGAGTCACTCCATGACAGTCTGGTACGACACCACTGCAGTGTTTGGTGACGGTGACGTGGTGTTAAGGACAGTCGTGGTAACGGTCTGTGTGCATGTAGTCCTGCGTGGTGCAGCCGTCTGCCAATGGTGCTGGATGACTCATGGAGGACACCACTGCTCGCTGGAGGTCTGTAATGGTGGCTGTTGGGTCAGTCAGGTACAGAGATAAGACCCGTCTTTGCCTACGTCACAGGTGCGGCCGGGCCTGAAACTTGAATCATTAGCATGTCTCACGATGTCAAACCTACCCACCAAGTTTCATTCCTGTGGGTTGATTCCTACAGTGTAGTAACAGCGAGCTTGTGCGGTAGCGTCAGTCATCATATTTCTCATACCCGGGGCCCGGCCCTTGATTCTTAACGCAGTACATGATTAAACCGGGCTTCTATCTCCCATGCATGGGAAAGCACATCAGCTAGCATGGGCCATCACCAGCTTCCATAGCCCTCAAATGACACATAATTATTTGCATCTGGTGCACCATAGAGACGCTCACCCACAATCTCCCAAGCATTACCAACTGGACGGATAGCAGCTTCCCATATTTAAATGCAAATGAGTCGGGATTTATCACTGGAGGCTAAATGGCCACGCGAGGCAGCAGCGCAGCTCCGATGGCTGCTTCGCAGGGCTAAAAGCTAAAGCCTCGTTTAGCGCGTAACAAGTGGAGCGCTCTGTTTCATGCGGTACAATAAACACTGTTTAGTCGAGCACCTTAAAGTTTCTCCCATCACTCCACACGTTCCAAGCCCCGGAATTCCGTAATGACAGAGTTTCAGGAGAAGCGGCCGTGCGTGTTTATCTTGCGATCGGCTAATGACAGATGATGGGTGAAGGCTTAAACACTTTTGCCTGCAGTGATCTTCCTTTTATGTTTCTATTTTAAGCTCGTAGGAATTCAGCGCCACGTTTACGGTGAGTAGGCTGCATAGCTGTCTCCTGTACACTGTCCTGCTGTACAGCCAGCCAGCCGGAGGATGACTCTGACCTTTAGCAGCTAAAAACACATCACTGAAATGACTAACCACATTCCTCCAACCACAGTAAGAGGTAGCACTGAACACTGTGCACGACTGTATGGGGTTACTATACACCACCTTCTATCTACACTCACTGAGCACTCTGTGAGTGTACAGGTCCAGACTGTAGTCCATCTGTTTCTCTGTGAACTGTATTACCCTGGTGTGTTAGTGTGTGTGGTGCTGGTGTGAGTGGATCAGACACAGCAGTGCTGCTGGAGTGTTTAGACACTGTGTCCACTCACTGTCCACTCTATTAGACACTCCTACCTTGCTGCTCCACCTTGTAGATGGACAGTCAGAGACGACAGCTCATCTGCTGCTGCACAGTGCAGTGCTGGTCATCCTCTAGTCCTTCATCAGTGGGCACAGAATGCTTCACCCAGGATGCTGCCCACAGGATGCTGCCCCCAGGATGCTGCCCCCAGGATTCTGCCCACAGGATGCTGCCCACAGGATGCTGCCCCCAGGATGCTACCCCCAGGACGTTGTTGACTATACAGCAGCAGTGCTGGACACCTCAGTGTCACAGCTGAACTAAGAATCGTCCAATAACTAAAACGATCCAGCACAACATCCTGTGATCAGTGCCCTGTGACCAGCATCCTGTGACCAGCATCCTGTGACCAGCATCCTGGGTGAAGCATTCTTTGGGCAGGGTCTTGTGGGCAGCATCCTGTGACCACTGATGAAGGACTGGAGGATGACCAACACTGCACTGAGCAGCAGCAGATGAGTCGTCGTCTCTGACTGTCCATCTACAAGGCGGTCCAGCAAGGTAGGAGTGTCTAATAGAGTGGACAGTGCCTGTACAGCATACAAGGCGGCACCAGCAAGGTGGGGCAGTGTCCTTAATAGAGTCTTGGGGGCAGTGTCCTGGGGGCAGCATCCTGGGGGCAGCATCCTGGGGGCAGCATCCGGTGACAACGATGCAGAATCTAACTGGCCTCTGGAGAACTCTTAACATGTGGCATCATTTCGGGCCAATGGCAGCGTTCATGTGTGGCACAGACAACCCCAGTTAGTGGCTCCATCCTGGTGTGGGGTGTGTTTTCACGGTATGGGTCGGGTCCACTGGTCCACCTAAACCCGTCATTGACCAGTGCCCACTAACATCCTATTGTGGACTTCACGTACCCCCTCAGTGATGGGATATTCCAGCAGGACGGTGCACCGTGCCATCAGGCCCATGTTGTCCGTAACTGGTCTGCAGAGCTTCCTGTAGAGTTCTGACGAACGGTGTGGCCTGCATGTTCACACGACATGAGCCCAATCAGGCATGTGGTAGAGAGGCCCATTCACACCAGAGATCCGGCATCTACGGATACCACAGACATGCAGGTGGCTATCCAGACCGCATGGCTCACCATCCCTCCACACGTCTTCTGTCCACATCCAGTAGCTGTACTTCACCAGGCTAGAGGGGGTTGATCCTGGTTCCATACAAACATACAGCATCACAGGACGTCCGATTCCAGCCCAACCTGGACAATTTCACATCTCAGGAATCTGTAGAGCAGTTACATCACGTCGGTGCACATCTGTAAGTTCTAATGTCTGAGCTCAAATGATCATGTGTTTACTGTAAATACAGCCAATCAGAGCGCGAGGATGAGATGAAAGAACGTGCTCCTAGATTGTTAGAAGCAGTGGACCATCACATTAGCATACGGTCCCCATAAAACCACGCTTCCTGCTCCGGGAGGCAGACTGCACACGAGCGAGGAGCGAGGAGGAGGAGCGAGGGAGGCCAGCAAAACATACTCTTCTGTTTTTGTTTTGCTCTCACATGTTACATTCTTAAATGTATAAACAAACCTTGAAGGAAAGACGCTAAGAAATAAAGACTGTTTGATTATTATTATTATTATTATTATTATCACTATATTAGTATTATTATCATCATCATCATTATCAGTATTGTTAATATAATATTTATAATATAATACATTTTTAACATTATTATTATTATTATTATTACTAATATCACATTCTATTAATATTATCACTACTACTACTACTACTACTAATAATAATAATAATAATAAAAATGATTATTATTATTAATAATCATTATTATTATTAATGTAATATAAACAAGAACAATAATTATTAATATAATAACAACAATAATTATTATTAATGGTTATAACAATAACCATTATTAATAACAATATTACTATCATTATTAATATTATTATTATTATTACTACTACTACTACTACTACTACTACTACTAATAATAATAATAATAGTAGTAATAAAAATAAATAAATAAATAATAATAATAATCATAATAATAATAATAGCTATTATTATTATTATGATTATTATTGACTACTACTTCAACCTGAAAACTTCTCAACTGTTATACATGCATATCATAAATTCGTTTTTTTTTTTTTTTTTTCCACACAATATTTTCTACATGGATTCAAAATGTCCAGAGTTACACAAAATCAGTAATGCTCACATCTGGATGACTTTATACAACAGACAATAAAGGCATAATTAAAGAGGCATTAACTATCAAGCCATAAGACATCTTTATCTTAAAGGCTGAGAAGCTGCTGCCCTCTAGTGGCCAGGGGGAAACAGCACTGGAGAGTCCGTTCACTGAAATCAGTGCCATTACACCATTTACCCTTCCATCCGGACCCGGGCTGCTGCCGGATAAACTTCTCAAATCTGTGGCAGCTTTTCCCAGAACTCTCAGGACAGTCTGTCCCATTCACACCTGAGACCTTGTGACACTAACGAGTCACATGACCCCAGGAGAGGAAAATGGCAAATTGGGTACTCACTTTCGATATAACTGAAGATATAACACCACACCTGGTTTAGACCTGAGACCTTGTGACACTAACTCCAGTGCTGTCCCATCAACAGATATAGTAAAAGATGTGAGGGGTGTACTTACTTTTGTGAGATACTGTATATAAACGAGGGTTCGATATACCGATGGATCCACTGACGTTTCACTGTAGGAGTACCATTGTATCCAGAGTGTCATATCTCTCCATGGCTCTGCGCATGTTCCCTTTCTCAGCCTTGGTTCCTCTTAAGGGGTTCCTCCTGCTCGTAGGGAGTTGTCCTCGCCCCTGTAGGCCCAAGCCTGGATGGTCTCCAAAGCTGGTTTGTGAGAACTGTTTACCAAGGACAATGGTAGTATAGACACCTTCTAAAGAACAATCTGATGGCTTAACAGGTTCTTGATATTCCAGGTTGGCAGATCCGATCGCCGAGTTTTCGTTTAGAACCTTTTTAGAAAGGGAAACATTGAACACGTTCTCCATCCAGCCAAAGAACCATTTCAATGTTGTGAAGGACTTTTGTCAACGGTTCTTTATAGTCATAGCTCAACATAGAGAACATTGTCTTTAGTGAAGAACTCCTGAGGAACATGTAACAGGTTCTAGATAATAGAAGCAAATCTTGAATTTGGGAAAGATATATATATATATCTATATAAGCGATGTAAATAACATGTTTATCATTATCATCATTATATTCTATAGACTATTATTATTATTACTTGGTTACTACTACTACTAGGGGTACTCCTCTACTGCTCGTATTATTATTATTACTGTACTACTACGGCCCCTGGTGGGTTATTATGTTCTCTATTATTATTTAGCTGGTTTGTGATTGAACTTTTTGCTACATACTGCTACTGGCTTACATTATTCTCAGAACTATTATATTATTATTAGTTCTTCATTATTATTATTACACTACTACATATTGTTTCTATTATTAGAAAATTATTATTATTAGCCAAAGAACAACTACTACTACTACTATTATTATTACGATTATTATTATTATTACTACTACTACTACTACTATTATTAGGATTATTATTATTATTACTACTATTTTTACTACTACTACTACTACTACTACTACTACTAACCATTTTATTATTATTGTGAAGGACTATTGTACAACTATTATTCTTTATACTCATAGCTCAACTATAGAGAAATTATTATTACGATTAGTATTAGAACTACCTGATTATACTACATACTAACACTTACTTCTAGATAATTATTAAGCTAAATCTTACTATTATTTTATTAAATTATATATATATCTATAGAATTACTACTATGTAAATACTACTACTACTACTATTATTATTATTACGATTATTATTATTGCTATTATTTTTACTACTACTACTACTACTACTATTATTATTATTATTATTATTATTACTACTACTATTATTATTACGATTATTATTATTATTACTACTATTATTTTTACTACTACTACTACTACTATTATTATTACTACTACTACTACTATTATTATTACGATTATTATTACTACTATTTTCACTACTACTACTACTACTACTACTATTATTATTATTATTATTACGATTATTATTATTACTACTATTATTTTTACTACTACTACTACTACCACTACTATTATTATTATTATTATTATTATTATTATTATTACTAGCACTACTTATACCCAAACCTTGTGCAGCAAGGAGTTGCATTACACTATAAAATAAGTCTTACGTTTTATTTTATTAAATAAATTATTATTAATTAAAATAGTATTTTCTCCAGTTTTGGAAAAGAACCACAACACATTTAACACATTCTCCACCAATCTGATGAATCATTTAACCAGGCAAAGAACCTTTCAAGCATGCACATGGCTGGTTGAGTATTCGTGGTTCTATATAGAACCCGTATCTTTAGCGAAGAACCATCGCTTAAAGAGTTTACATGCTGCACCTCTTCATATAAATATAAACTGATCATCTTCGCATCGCCCGAGACCCACAGGCAGGCAGCAAAACAACAAGACGCCTGTTTACAACAAATATAAAATAACACGTATCTGACCTGCAGGTACAGGGGTGTGAAAAAGTGTTTGCCCCCTTCATGATTTCTTATTTGTCTGCATGTCTGTGTCTTGAATGTTTCAGATCATCAAACAAATGTAAACATTAGGGGGGCAAACACTTTTTCTCCCTTAATAATAAAAACCTTGGTTTAAAAACTGCATTTTATGTTTACTGGCGTGGTCTTTGACTTATATTTAAATTAGTTTGATGATCTGAAACATTTAAGAGACAAACAAGAGACACTTCACTGGCCCAGACTCCGACAGAGCACTGTACACTGTTCCAGTGTGCCATTCCAACCCTGTTCTATTTATCACTCACTGCACTGTTTGTCCTCAAGTGTTCAATATATATTCTTCTATGCAAAAAGAAAGCCTCTTGATGTGCAATAATTATCTTAATAAGCTAGAACTAACTTAATGTGCAAGAACTAACTGCTACCTCACCGTTTTACTGTCTGTTTAGAATATACAGTTTTTATAGTCATTTATTATATTTGATTATTTTTTAGGCAATGTGTGTATATATATATATATATATATATATATATATATATATATATATATATATATATATATATATATATAGTTTTATTTTTATATTTAAAAATGCATATCTTATGCAGAAAGAAAAAAATATGAAGGGGGCCAACACTTTTTCACACCACTGTACCTGATCTGCAGGTTGCCTGAGGGAATAGTACTGTGACAGAACAGAACCGTGAGGCTGTGTACACTTAGGATTTGCTGGAGGGGCTGATTTCCAAATGTGACATCACAAAATGAAGGAAACAAAAACCAACATGTCCAAAACAGCCCAACGGTATTGCTCTTTAATGATCAGGGCTCGTCCAGAACTCTTATCAACAACATCAACACCAGTAATCATACTATTAAAAAGAAGAAGAAGAAGAAGAAGGATAGTGGTCCGGTATAAAAGCCAGCTCTGCAGCAGCAGAGGCCTCAGTGGTCTTCATCACTGTAACACTTCAGCAGGTTGGTCTCACCGTTAGTGGTGTGTAGAAAGCGTCTGCTCGATACTGAAACACGGTTAATACAGATACAGGTCTCCTCCGCTCCTCACACCAGGAGCTCCACTCAATACCACACATACCACATCAGAAACAAAGGAGTTTGGCATACTCATCCATTCTGCATTTCAGAAGCTCTCTCTCTCTCCTTCTGTGTATCTCTGTCTGTCTCTCTCGCTCTCTGTCTGTCTCTCTCTCTCCCCATTCTCTTTCTTCCCATCTGTCTCTCTCTCTGTCTGTCTCTCTCTCTCCCTCTCTGTCTGTCTCTCTCTCTCCCCATTCTCTTTCTTCCCATCTGTCTCTCTCTCTGTCTGTCTCTCCGTCTGTCTCTCTCTCTCTCTCCCTCTCTGTCTGCGTGTCTCTCTCCCCACGCTCTCTCTCTGTCTCTCCGTCTGTCTTTCCCTCTCTGTCTGTCTGTCTGTCTTGCTCCCCCCCTCTCTCTCCATTTCTCTCTCTCTCCCCGTCTGTCTCTCTCTCTCACCACTCTCTCTTCCCGTCTGTCTCTCTCAAGCCAGCTCTCTCTCTCTCCCTCTCTCTTCACTCTCTCTCTTTCTCTCTCTCTCTCTCTCTCTCTCTCTCTCTCTCTCTCTCTCTCTCTCTCTCTCTCTCTCTCTCTCTCTCTCTCTCTCTCTCTCTCTCTCTCTCTTCCTATCTGTCTCTCTCTCCGTCTCTCTCCTCTCTCCTCTCTCTCTCTCTCTCTCTCTCTCTATGTCTCATCCTCTCTGTAGAGTAAACAAAGACAACACAGAGAATGATAAAACTCATTTCTCAAATGTGCTGGTTGACCCCTTACTGCATGTCAACTCAGGTCTACAATACAAACAGGTCCAGTGTAAAAACTCAAGTCCCTAAAAACTCATTCTAATCCATTTCATTGCAGTCTATATTCGCTCGCTGTGTCCATGTCTGTGAACTGCTGCGCCCAATACTGTATTCCACGTCGTGGAGGCTGGACATAAGCTGGATATCTCCATGGGAATTAACAGCATTAACAGCATTTTCCAAAGCCGACACACTCCACTATACGTACATTTTTCCAACGCCTGGATTCTCTGAATCACTACGCTGTGAAGTAGCCAAGATACGAACGCTGCTTCATGCAAGCTAGCACTGCTGCACACTGGACTGGCACTGCACGAAAGTGCATCTGCTGTTAAGCAGCGACAGGGTTATATACCAACAGCAGCGACTCCAGTGTACTGGTTTCTCTGGGGTATTTTAGTGAGGCCAGTCATATAACGTAATCTCAAAGCATAGCAGTGTTAGCTTGCAACGAAGAAAAGCCCGACTAATTCTAATTCAGTGGTTACGGTTGAATGTGTTCGTTCTATAGAAACTTCTTTACAGTGGTGGTGAAAACTGTCTCACAGGAAGTTAGAACATGAAATGAAATCGCTGTCTGATGTCTGTTTTGATAGTGTGGAGCTTGACAGTTCAGGTTCACGGGTGGTTTGGGGTAGAAAATAAACTCATCATCTCCAGAACAGCCGCACCCAGGGGGAATCAACCAACAGGAAGGAAACTTGGTGGGTAGGTTTGACATTGTGAGACATGCTAATGAAGAAGTAGTAGTTCCACGCTCGGCTGCACATGTGACTTAAGCAAGGACGGGGCTTATCTCTGTACCCGACTGACCCAACACCCACCATTACAGACCTCCAGCGAGCAGTGGTGTCCTCCATGAGTCATCCTGTTAGTGCAGCACCATTGGCAGATGGCTGCACCACGCAGGACTACATGCACACAGACCGTTACCACGCCTGTCCTTAACACCACGTCACCGTCACCAAACACTGCAGTGGTGTCGTACCAGACTGTCATGGAGTGACTCAGAATGGCAGCGGGTCATCTTCAGTGACGAGTCCCGCTTTAGTCTTGGTGGAGACGCCCAACGAATCCGTGTGTGGAGGCACCGTGGTCAGCACCAAGATGAACGGTTTGCTGTCACACGTCCAGAAGACCTGGTATCCCTCCACCTCCACCCCTACCGCACCATCTGCAGGAACTGTGTGAGGATGTTCAAGCTGCGTTGGGATGGATTATCACAGGACTCCATTAGGAAGCTCTACAGCTCCATACCGAGACGTCTGGCGTGTTGGGTTAGCAAACACGGCGGCCCGACGCCATACTGAGAGACAGACTTCTGTATGTGTAGCTCAATAAATATTGATCATATCAGTCTAAACTTATCATCAGTTATTGATCCTGGTCACCTTTATCCTCCTTCCCAACAGCACCGCACTCCCACACCTCCTTCTGGGTGCAGCTGTTCTTTTTGATAGAGTGTAAAATGTCTGGTTCCCATCACCACCACTGCAAAGAAACACGACACCAAACCATCATATATCTCAACTGCATAAAATAAAGAAAAAAATGGATGCCTGGCAAAACTGTTCAGCTTTGGAAAACTTTAGCTCACCACACAGCAGCAATATAAAATATTCAGTTTTCTTATTAATACGAATGGGAATAAATCCAACTACAGGATAGTGCTCAACGTCAAGAGGATCATGGTCAGTGTTCGTCAGTAATTCCGGCCAAACTTGACATTCAGGCCATAATTAAGGAGGCTTCCTGCCTAGGTTTCAGGATAACTGTAACAACATGGTGTCGCAATGCATTTGGCAGATTTACGGAGCTCCTCCTGCAGGAAGAAGGCTGAAGGTTACATTGAGCATGCATTACTCATCGAAGTGAACTGTCAAGACATTCTGCTAGCCCGCCAGCATGAACAGCCACTGATTTTAAACATGTGGTTGATGGTCGTGTACATTTAGGAAAGTCTTGCAGTCGCCCCTCAGTTCTGTGGCACGTCTTTGGTTCCTTGTCATTCCCCCATGCACTCTGCCGTTGGTGTCTCCGTGGAGAAGCAGGAGTGCAGTAGAAGTAGTCATTCAAAGCTGCCCATATTGAACCGCACGATACGCAGGTGAGGAGGATACAAAAAACAGACATCTCGGAAAACATCTTAAGCGCCGCCCCTCAACAGCAGGTAAGACCGGAGAAGCTCGTTCGAGGAAAGCACTGATATTGCAGCCTTCATATGAACTCCTCAGTCACGTTCAGCCTGCCTACCCAACAACAGAACTGCACACGGTTGTACGTAATAAATAAAACACTATAAAAATCTCAGATCCCCCATAAAAAATCATGAAAAGTAAACATTTACACCGATTAGATGTGAAGTGCACTGAAATAAAGGAAGCAACCAACAGAAGGTCCATCGTTGGTGAGATTTTCCAGATTCTCGGTTTGTGCTCAAGTCTTTTCAAGTATTCACAGACCTCTCCTGTGACCGCGCATACTGTCCATCTATAAGCCAGCTGCAGACGCTAGTAATACTAACCCTCCCCCAGCATGTGCTATACAAGGCATACAAACGGAACTCGGCACTCATAAGGCGTACGTAACAGCTTGACAATGTCTGACACTACAGCTGCTAAGTCAGTGCCACCTTAAACCGCTAGGTATCCTTATAAACGCATGTGCTTCCGGTATAATACTGTAGAGAGGCTCAGGAGGACAGCTTGGAGTAGCTGGGCGGCGAGAACTTGCGCTTCAGGTATTTGATGATGTACAGCGGGAGGCAGCTGACCAGCGTGATGGCGCACACCTTCCACAAGAACGTCCGCGTGGTGATGAACGACAGATCTGGAAGAGAAACAGGCGTCAGCGCTTCTGCTAACTCGGTGCCACCGTGGTTCAGCTGGAGGGAGAGCTGGTAGGGTGAGTAGAGATGGTGGAATGTTCTGGAAAATGAGGAACAGGCATCACTGATTCACAGCACAGTCAGAATCATCTCCTGGTCGGCCAGAGGCATGCGAATGGGAAGAGGATGGTGGGGAGGAGAAGGGGGAATGCGAACAGGGGAGATCAGAGAGATAACCCAGCAACACAGCACCTACCCAGGAAAGCTCCTAGGGACACTCTACCTATGCCTGAGTGACAGCGAAGCAGCCGAGAGAAAGAGAGAGAGAGAGAAAGAGAGAGTAGGAGAAAGGCTTAGCAGTGAGGCAGTGAGGGTCTTTCAGGACTGCAGGATCAAGATGGCACCTGCGATGTTTCAGTGGACAATTTCATTCTCTCTAAATGCAGATGACATAAAGCCTAGTGTTGTGCAGCCATAGAAATCAAGGCCAAGAAACTATTTCCAGTGCTGTGAAAAAGCGGCTGAAGATTTTGTCTCGTGAGGCCAGATGGTGTTCTCATAACTTCAGCAGACAAACGTGAGAAATTCTGGGCTACATGTGGGGCTGGAATTAGGGATGGGCAATATGCACATATAATACTGTGTCACTTGAGGACATGTTCATATACATATATATATAATGCTGAGGCAGGTTTGAGTCATTAGGAGAAAGGAGGCGCCTCTTATAAGGCCATTCTTACCGAAGTACTCGTTCAGGAAGGCCAGTGAGGCGAGGTAGCAGCCGAGGCTGAAGAACTCAGCCACCACCATGAGCCAGTGCCAGGTGCGCACGGTCAGAGCCACCATCAGCAGCTCAGTGAGAATCAGGGCCGTGAAGGAGATGGCCACCACGTGCACAAACTCCTGATCAAACAGCACCAGAGCGCCGTACATCAGGATGCCCCCTGGTGGACACACATGGGAAGGGTTCAGTATTAGCCACACCTTCATAGTAACAAACGCCTATATCACCTATATACAGATTAAACATCTATAGGGGATAACAATCAGGAACTTTGAGATTCAATGTGAAACAATGGAAAACATTTGATTTATAAAAGGGCTCAAACTACTTCCAGCTTTTACAGAGAACAGATTGGTATTATTAAAACACTAACATGACATAAAACCCATATTAATCATTTATAATATGAATTCATGAATGTTAAGGTACAAGGTGAGATGATACAGTTTGTTATAATAAGTTCTGTAAACAAATGTTGCACAAATGTCTCAGAAGCTTCATACCGAATAATCTTTTTCAGCTAAATAAAACCTTTACAGTATTTTCCATTTATTATAACTGAAATACTTTTCTTCCATTCGATATTTTATTGCATTTTCTCTCATTTTCCTTTTTATTTAATTACTTTTTACACTCCTTTTATTTACCTGTTTTAATTTTAGCCAGCCTGTTTATCCTTTCATGTTTAAATCTTATAGATCAGTGTATTTTATTGGTTTTATTATTTTCCCCCTTTATTAATCAAACCTTTCTTTCACCAGTTATCTTATTTAAATTTTTGCTAGACATTAATATGGCATTTTACATTGTCTTTCAGGGTCACCCTCAATGTCTCTCCATCTGAAAACAAAGGTTGAATGATTTGCTTCTCGGAATCCAAATGACACTTTCAGCAAAGAAGAAGTAGAGGAAGAAGCAGAAGAAAAAGAGGAAGAAGACAAGGAAGAAGAAGAAGAAGAAGAAGAAGAAGAAGAAGAAGAAGAAGAAGAAGAAGAAGAGTGAGGTAGAAGAAGAAAAAGAAAAAAAGGGGAGAGAGGAGGATGAAGCAGAAGGAGAAGAAGAAGAAGAAGAAGAAGAAGAAGAAGAAGAAGAAGAAGTAGAAGAAGTAGAAGAAGAAGAGAATGAGGAAGAAGTAGAAGAAGTAGAAGACCTTCCCCCTCCTTACGTAAATCTCCTGAAAAACGACTAACTGGGAAGGAAGCAGAGGAAGGGAGGCGCCTCACACAGCACTGATAATAAAGACCTGGGATACGGTTTATAACGTCACCTCAGGGTTTCACCTGATCACCACACGAGTTTCTAATGTCTGCACGTCCAGCCACATCACTCAGACGCACCAGGATTCACACGTGAGACGATATCTGTGCTCCAGCCGAGCTCCAGCCGCTGACCCGTGCTCGTAGGAGTCTCTCCACTCACTCAGTCCTTTTACCTACTGTATCAGTCTCCATTTCATTTTAATCATAAACGCCACCCCGGCTCAGCCTAATGGCCTCTGACTGATCGCATAATTGCTCCTCTTCATACGGAGAGGAGGCCCGGGACATTCCTCAGAGTTAACCGCTGGATTAAATGAGCCCGTCGCTCGTATTTCCCCCGCTGCTGCTTTTCTCTGCATATTGAGGTTTAATTAAAAAGCAGGAGCTGTCGGGATGTCACGCTCGGACAGGGACACTGATCTTTCCCGCCTGCTGTGCAGCCCGATCCATTTACGCGATGGAGAAGAGGGTCGGGCGAAGCGCAAGAGCTGCCTTCCGGCCTAAACTTCATCAGACGAGACTCAGAACTTTTTCTAACAGCTTCAATTTTGAGGACGCGTTAATAACTGTATCAGCTCCACTGACCATACAGGACACTCTGTAGGTGTACAGGTCCAGACTGTAGTCCATCTGTTTCTCTGTATACTGTATTACCCTGCTCTTCAATGGTCAGGACCCCCACAGGACCACCACAGAGCAGGTATGATGTGGGTGGTGGATCATTCTCAGCACTGCAGTGACACTGACGTGGTGGTGGTGTGTTAGTGTGTGTGGTGCTGGTGTGAGTGGATCAGACACAGCAGTGCTGCTGGACACCTCGGTGTCATTTCAACCAAAACTGTCCAGAACAACAGCATCCTGTAGGAGCGTCCTGTGGGCAGCGTCCTGTGGGCAGCGTCCTGTAGGAGCGTCCTGTGGGCAGCGTCCTGTGGGCAGCGTCCTGTAGGAGCGTCCTGTAGGAGCGTCCTGTAGGAGCGTCCTGTGGGCAGCGTCCTGTGGGCAGCGTCCTGTGGGCAGCGTCCTGTGGGCAACGTCCTGTGGGCAGCGTCCTGTGGGCAGCGTCCTGTGGGCAGCGTCCTGTGGGCAGCGTCCTGTGGGCAGCGTCCTGTGGGCAGCGTCCTGTGGGGCAGCGTCCTGTGGGGCAGCGTCCTGTGACCACTGATGAAGGACTAGAGGATGACCAACACTGCACTGTGCAGCAGCAGATGAGCTACCGTCTCTGACTGTCCATCTACAAGGTGGACCAGCAAGGTAGGAGTGTCTAATAGAGTGGACAGTGAGTGGACACAGTGTCTAAACACTCCAGCAGCCCTGCTGTGTCTGATCCACTCACACCAGCACCACACACACTAACACACCACCACCACGTCAGTGTCACTGCAGTGCTGAGAATGATCCACCACCCACATCATACCTGCTCTGTGGTGGTCCTGTGGTGGTCCTGTGGTGGTCCTGTGGGGGTCCTGACCATTGAAGAACAGGGTAATACAGTACACAGAGAAACAGATGGACTACAGTCTGTAAGTGACCTTAAGTTTAATTCAGCCAATATCATAGTTTTAAAAATGGACTGATTATGATTTACTTCCAGCAATTATAAATTATGCTATCACCAGAGACAGGTTATGGCTTGGCATTACAGGATTAAGCATATGTATAGGGTACAGCACAGCAACCAACACAAACAAATGAAGGAACTCATGTTTTACCTTGATACACACTTATCAAGACCCAAATAAGGAAGGTCTTAAAAGACAAAGACCGCCCCTACAGTGGGAGAGAAGCAGAGGACCGAGCGTCAGAATTCACCACACAGAGCACAGAGAGAGGAATACTGTATAAGGCCTAACCGTATAAAGCATTCATGCCTGATAAGAACCAGAAGCTAGAAGACACACCAATAAGCGTTTTCAATTAGTGGCTAGTTTAACATTAATTAGCGGCTATTTGTTTTTATTCACTGTTGGCAACAGCTTCTACTGACTGACCGGCTTCTTTCATTTTAGAAGAAGCTACAGCCTGTGAGAACATATACCCTGTGACATCACCTTAGTGAGATCTTTGTAGAGCTCCGGATAAAGCAACGCCATATCTGGCTTCACGTCCTGGTCCAGCACCAGCGAGAACACGGGGAACATGGTGTAGATCGTGGCGTAGCTGTGAACACAAGCAGCCCAGCATTAACACAGAACACATACATGGGGAGTGAGGATGCAGGACATAGAGCTGTACTCAAAGGTTTGGGAGCCCTGGTGAAATGACATGTGGCTGTTACGTTACAGAGACACACGTCTGCACACTTTACCACACAATTACTGTTTATTCACTGAAATTTACATATCGGGAAAAAAATAAAGCATGCAAAAGTTATGGCACAGTTTATGGCGCCAATAGAAACCGTGCCCTGTGTTTAGCAGAAGCATGCCAAACACCGAAATGTGTTCGCGCTAGAGGACAAGCGAACTGGAAAATCAACAAACGCAATGAAAACTGGATCATAAAATTCGCTGGGAGTGTTGACATGTTTGCCGTTTGACTGTGCTAACATTCAAACGCTGTAAACGGTAATCAGTGGTATAAATGCCTTACCCCACCATGAGGAAGCCCTGGTACAGAGGAACAGATGCAAAGTAGAAAATGGACGAAAACACGGCCTGAGGGGGGAAAAGAGCAAAACACTGAATCAGCATTCAGCTCAGCCACAAACTGTCTCTCTGTCTCAGCTACGAGCTGTTCTGTTCCAGGCTGTTCTGCACAGATCAAGGTCACTACCTGATCCCATAAAGTGAATTTCACTGCGACCAGAAAGCAACACATCACAGCAGAGCTGGATTCCAGCCTCTTTCGATGTTCCCGAGCCTTCTTTAGATGTGCCATAGAAGCCTGTACTCTGTAGTTATTAGTCAAGTCAAAAGGCTTTTAGTGTCATTTCATCCATGTGCAAGCTCACAGTGGAATGAAATTACGCTCCTCCAGGAACAAGGTGCAGCACGGAACTACAGAGTACGAGTGTAAATGTGCAGAAGTACAAAAAAAACAAAAATTAATTAGAAAATAAAACAATAAATCTGATAAATTACACAGATATTACACACAGTAAACAGACAGGACGGTGCAGCACCGACACAGCACTCATATCCGGGCACGAGGTAGTGGAATAAGGTGCCGAGAGTCAATGGTTCTCCTATGTTCTACATAGAAGGTATGTAACTTCGTTCGGGTTGATGCCTGTGATTTGGTGCTAGAATAAAATGAGCCGTTTTCCTTTCATGAAGAATTAGATGAGCTTTGCTCTGATTGGCTGGGGTGTGGCGAGACGCCCCCGCGATGATGATCACACAAACGCAACAGACTAAATAAAACGAGCCAGTGTGTAAATAAGCTCCGCCCTCATATTATATAACATAGCTAAGTAGCTATGTTAGTAACACCTGTACTAGCTCCTGGCTTTCCATCTGGACATCAACACACAGTAGATTAGAGTTGTTTCTCATCGGTTTAAGATGATGTGTAATAGCTGAACTAAGAGAACGTCATTGCACATATTCAGCCTTAAGCACAATTTAACTTTTTGGCTAATTTATTATTATTTTTTTTAATGTATTTGTTTTTAATTAATTTTGTGCAAGAGTGGAGGTTCTTACATGATCATCCATACCCTTCAGAACATTTAAGACAGAGTTCAAATGTGTTTTACTAAGGGATACCCAGTTAAACTCAACTTTATGGATGTCAGGAAAAGCCAGAAATGAATCATGACATTAGATAAACAAGTCCCACAATTGGCTCAACTCATCTGTGTTGAGGTTAATCAGTACAGTAAGACGTAGTTCAGCAGTACCTTGTCTAGCAATGCGCACGTGTGTGTCTGTCCTACCTGCATGGTGGAGATGATCATGCCTCGATGCATGACAAACTGGCCGAGAGCCGCGGAACGTTTGTAGCTGTTTCGGCCGTGGACCATTAGCAGCCTGCCGATGTGCTTGAACTGTGTTATGGAGAAATCTGCAGCCAGAGATGCCTGCTTGCCCTCCTACAAAAAGCACACCATAAAAAAAACTTAACACCATCTGCATTTTGACTTTAACTGGACCTCCTCAACTCTCTTGCTCTTAACCCCTTAAGTTATAATTTGGAGAAAGTGGATGCTTGATCTAATTCTCTTTACAAAAATGACTAGCGAGAGACATTACATATTACAATTACAATCACGTTACCTTTCCCTCAATGCCAATTCCACAGTCGGCTGCCTGAATCATGCTGACATCGTTCCCTCCGTCACCTGATCAGAGAAACCAAGAACCTTTATAAAAGCATCCATGACTTGCTTCTGAGGCACATACAGACATTTATGGCTGGCTGTGTCAATCTGATATGCCTGCTTCACAGAGTTTATCTTCCTAAAGTTTCTTCAGGTACAAAAACTCTAAAACAGGATGATGAATGCAAAACAGTCATTTCCCTTCACTGATCAGTCTCATTGTGTTCTCTGCTTGCCACCTAGTGGACGGAACTGCTAAATGCATGCACAAGCCAAAGGGACATGAGAGCTAACCGATAGCACAGGTTCTGTTGGCCGTGTGCTGCTGGAGCAGCCTGACGATCTGGGCCTTCTGTGTGGGAGAGCAGCGGCAGCACACCACAGCCGGACACTGACACGCCAACTCCACGAACTCGTGCTCATAGTAACGGAGACACACCTGAGAAAAGATAGAAGCAAAGGTTTCATGGCCGTTTCCATCAAAACCTCCTGCCACCGGTTCCCTTAGGAATTTTGATTTAGAACATTTTGCTATTGGTGCTGCACACAGAGGGATTAGACATGCATGCTGGTGAACACACTTGCCCGAAGTGGTGGGCAGCCCTATCCACAGGGCCCAGGGAGCAGTTGGGGGTTAGGTGTCTTGCTCAAGGGCACCTCAGTCGTTACTGTCAGTTCTAGAAATCGAACCGGCGACCCTCCGGTCACAAGGCTGGTTCCCTAACCTCCAGTCTACGACTATCCACCGGGCCCAGGGAGCAGTAGGGGGTTTGGAGCCTTGCTCGATTATCCAATGGCCTTTTCAGACCTACCTTGTTTAGTGTAGATCAGACTTTTCAGACTTCTACTTCAGTTTGATCTGTTCTGATATCACTATACACTTCAAAACAAAATCCGGGTTTACTAAACTGCTAGTGGGAACGCGTTTTTATGATGGGTCACACCAGAGAGAAAGAGAAAAGCAGAGCTTCTTCTTGTTCTAGCAGCACATTGGCACATTACTGTCTGCATAATGTGCTTGTTTTGGTCATTCCTGATGGGCGTTAGTACCACTATCGAAGCATAAGCTGCTGCAAACAGGCATTTAAATAAAAGCAAAGCATCTGATTTGGGCACATGGACCACGCATTTTTATTTAGGCCAGTTACCTGATTGGCTCAATTCAACCTCAAGCATACTTAAATGAATCAAACATAAAGAAGAAAAAGTCAAGTGTGTTTTTTTTTCACTTTGATAAATGTAAACACTGAGCATCTTTAATTTCATCTTGTATTTCCACCACATTCCTGACTAACCAGCAGACACCTCCATATATAATATGGCTGTTTAATAGGAAAGTACAGAGACTACAGGTGCTTTCAACTTAACACAATAACAATAACTTTTTTTTTTTTTTAAATCAGGCCCAGGTCCGTTTGCTCAGCGAGTTCAGTGTATATGTTCAGGTATCAAAGCTGTTTTTGAGCCTGAGAGCGGTCCAGAGCACCGATCTCTGGTTCTTCTGAAACTGGTGCTCTGGGGTCCTCTGAAAGTGATCTCTGGTGCAGTGTGCTGCAGGTGTGGAATCTATCCACTCCTGGTGCTGCGAGAGGGGTTGCATGATTGGCTCGTTATGTAACATGACAGCTTCAACTTACGGTGTTGCCTCCCGTTCCCAAGACCGTGATGGTGGGGAAAGGCTTGTTGTGCATTAAAGATATATGGACCGAACAGACGGAGCACATTCCTACCATTCTGTGAATCTACTGCAGAAAGTATGGACTCAGTATATGAGACAATGTGGGACTTTAGCAAACTAAGTAGTTCTGAAAGCAGATCAAGACGAGTTTAATCAATATCTTCTAGATTACTGCCTGCAACACTGGTAGATTTGGCAAGACAGGGCAGTTCTGCATCCTCCCTAAAAGAAGAGCTTAGGAAACCCAAGAGAATGGTTTTGTGCTGCCTAACCAGCTGTCTGAACCAAGGACGATCAGTGTTTTCACAGCTTGTGCCGGCCTACCTCCAGAGAATCTCCAGAGATGACCAAAGCACAGTCGTGTTTCCTTCTGAATGCATTCAGCTCCAGGTGAGCTTCACTCCGATTGGACACCTGTCATCAGAAGCACAAATATGAGACAATTATCAGCAATTCGAGCTATTTAACACAACTTGGCAGCTCTTTAAGACCCCTTCGCATTCACACTAGCAGGTGACAGAGCGTCAAACGTAGGTTTCCTATGGGTGTATGCAATTTGTAGCCGTGACTTGGTGACCAGCGGTAAACAACAAGCTACATATCGAGTTGGGATTTGGAGATTTGTGACAGAAAGCAGCAGATACTGTTGGTCTCGCTGGAGAGTTAGGTCACTCAGTAGCTAGCTAGGTTAGCCAGTATGCTATAACCAGTAAGTAATGCTAGCCCTGAAGTGCAAACACTTAGGTTTCCATAGAAATGGGCTTTCAAAACTAACTAACTTTCCTGGACCTTGTACACGGCCACGTGCGACTGTCTGAGTGTCCTGCGATGGGGCGACAGAAGTGACTTGCTAGTGTGATGGCAGGGGTAAGAAGATGAAGAAGATTACTGGTTTCCAAACAGCTTCTGTTCAGTGTAATTTCTGAAAAACAGTCACACCAACCGGTCTGAAGACATGTATATCCTGACTTCTGGACACCAGGTGAGAGCTTTTGGCTATGCACGTCGCTGTCTCAAGTTTGTCTCCTGTCAGCATCCAGATCTGAAATATAATGAGAACACTTCAGGACACTGCTGAA
>JAMWET010002878.1:137500-243046 GCA_024036415.1 Prochilodus magdalenae
TGTGGAAAGCCTTCCGAGAGGAGTTGGGGATGTTATAGCTGGATGGGCTGACATCATATTAAACCCTATGGATTAAGAATGGGATGTCACTCAAGTTCATATGTGTGGGAAGACAGATGAACGAACACTTTTGGTAACATAGTGTATATTGTTACCATAACTATGTTACTTAGGAGACACGAATATGACACATTGGCTCCTTTACACTCTATTAAATCAATGTGGCCAAAATGCTATCCACACAGTACACATCCTGAAGGCTTTGTGGTGTGACATGTCCATGCGTTTGAACACTTCCCTGCTCTTGGTACATGACGCTACATGATGCTGCCCACTTGTGACCTTAATCCCAATGTCATCACATGCACGCATGTACTTCTCAGGCCCCTCACAGGGAGAACCAATGCAGAAAAACACCACCCTGAGGGAATTTCAGAGCAACACAACTGAAAGGAAGTGGGGCGGCGGTTTATTTCTGATATGAAAACCCAATAGGCATACGCTGATGCTCTGATTGCTTATTGACAAGCGCAAGCGCAAAACCCTCACCCCCACCCCTACATCATTATCAGGATGGTCCGGATTATGACATGCAGTGGCGTACAGCCTGGCAGGAGCCCGCCTTTATATAGGGCACTCATTAATTAATAAGCGTCACCTCCGGTGCTCATTGACTGCATATCGCCAATAGCGTTATGAACATGAGAATGGGAAATCTGACAGGAAGGCGAGCTGTTCCTGATGCTGCTGTGTCTGTGTCCTTGATGATGTTGGTGCACAACAAGCTTTAATTGATGTGGATGGAGTGAAAGAGGCAAACGGTTTTTGTTAACTTGTGCCCCTTGTACACGCTGTTGCTCCACACAAAGGCTCATGGTCACGGACATGAGAAGGAATGCTTACCTCCTCTTCAAGCCAGTCGTTATACTGCACAATGCTGGCCATGGCGACGTCGGCTCCTTTCATGTAGAAGGTGATCTCGCCAGTGGCCTCCTCCTGAAAATGCCAATCAACACAAGAAAAATAATTAATTCCTTAAAACCTGGGCCTGATCTGATGATTAAGAGCCACTCTGAGTGGCTTAATGTGAGTTCTACAGTTACACAGTCTAAATGCTTTACAATGGTGAAGATGGGAACCGGACATCTCACGAGTTCAATGCCTCTAAAGGCTTCCTTACACAGTGTTACTGCATGAAATGGTTTGCAGTTGTTGTTTGCACCACTTCTGTCATCACTGCCAGCTGCTAAATGTCATTTTCTCGTTTGTATACATGGCTTTGATTTCCTGCCTAGTGTTCATTCATCCATCTTCTAAATTGCTGGGAGAAAACCGCAGCACCCGGAGCAAACATGCAAACTCTACACAGTAAGAACCTGGGACGTCCCAGCAGGGATCAAACCAGACCCTTCTTGGTGTGAGGCGACAGCACTACCCACTGCACCATCATGTCGCTGTCACGCTCTCGGGGTTTCCCCGTTCACCCGAACTCCATTTCCCAGGGGTCTGCGTTGGATGACGTCACCATCACATGCTCCCAAATGAATTATCCGATTCGCTCCGGTTCCCCGGAGTTTCAGCCAGCTGCAGCCTATTAGCTCTCACTATATAAGCCCCATGGTTTTCAATGGATCTCCGTGAAGCTTTGGCAAACTTTGTTTGCAAATCTGAGCGTTTCTTATTATTCTGTTGTAGGCTTTTCTGGTATTGACATTCTTTTGGTGTTTGACCCCTTTCTGGCTCTCGACCTTCGTCTTCTCTTTCTCTTTCTCTCTCTCTCTCTCTCTCTCCTGCCTTACCCTACCAACCTGTTTGCCTCCGTGGCCTGTCTCCTTCGGTTACCGACCTGTGCCTTTCCTAGACTCAGCTTTTTGCATCTCCCCTCACGTTGTGTCGTGCTTTGTTGCTTGGTTGTGTTGCTGGTAGTTAATAAAAACACTCTGACTTTTACCTCTGCATTCATCAGCCCGGAGCCTGTTTTGTCCTGACAGTCGCCCTATTATGATCTGTATTATCTGATGTGTTGATGTCATTTATCTGCACTCTCTGTAATCCTGCATGTGCTGCTGTTGTTTGTTTAAGGAACCACATGTAAAAAAAAAACAAAAAAAAAAACATAGATAAAAAAAACATAGATAAAAAAAAAAAAAAAAAAAAAAAAAAAAACCTGTGACTTGACTAGTAGTTGTGATTAAGGTTGTATGCACCAGTCAGACCTGCTGAGGCTTCCTAGGATTCCCTTTAATCATCTAAACCAGTACGGGAAAAGCAGCACTAGTGGATAAATTACTTTTCTCTATGAATTCATTTGATAATTCATTTCATAATTCCGACACAGTGTGTCACAGTAGTGATCAGCCAGTCAGCCAGTCAGAAGATGGAGTCAAGTGTCACTGACTGACTCTCCACCCACACATACAGTCGATGTCCAGTTTCAGACCCACCCTGACGATGATGCCCATGCGCTTGCTCTCGGAGGTGAAGGGGAAGATCTGGAGGATGTAGAAGGTCAAGATCTGGCCTGCAGGAGTTTTGAGCTGCAGAGAGGTCAGGTCTCTGTTCACCAGTGTGAGCCCCACACTCTCTGTCCAGCGCACCAGGGCCACCTACGCAACACAACAATCAGACTTCATGAGTAAGCGCGTGCTTCCTTCACCAGCAAATACAGAAATCCAGCGTCACCATTCAGTTTGAACACGACCCTGGCCTGACCAATTACCACCCGACCTACCGGCCCACCATCACCCACAGTATTCTCACCATCCAAAACATTCAGTGATGTTGAGGTCTAGGGGCTGTGGTGTGGTCAGTCCAGCGTTCTGAGAACACCAGCAGCTTCTTTGTTCGATGTGTCTCGGAGCTTTCTGAACAGCTACACGTCCTTTCAGACCCATCACGTTTAGGTGTCTTCTCAAAGTGGAAGGATGTGTACGGAGGCTTTCAGATCTAGGGTGAGAGTGGAGCTTGATGTTCTCCCTTACCTAAACCTTTTCTCCAACAGGAAATAGGTTCAGGTGCTGTTTATCTGATAAGGACACTGTTGGTGAGCCTACCAGGTCTTCCAGGCGGTTGTGCTGATGCTCTCAGAACAAAGGACTGACCAATCCGGACCTCAACATCACTGAGGGTTATTAGACGGTGAGAAGTCGGAAATCTGATCAATTCAGACTAAACTTGGAAGGCGTGGAAAAGCATCCCTGCTTAATAGTTGAGGCTCCTATTGATTATGTGAAGGATGGAAGAACAGTTTACAGTATACTGTAGAACTTTGCAATCCTGATACAGAACTTTGGACCAGGCTGCTGAGCCTGAGTTTCCTTCACTGTGTAGCTGAGAAGGCCTTGGGCTCGTTGAGGACACTCTTGCCGACAAGGCCGCCGATGAAAGGCAGGCACACACACAGGACTCGAGCTGAACACAGAGCTGTAGCCTCCCTGAGAAAATTAAATATTGATCACTCCGAGCGAGAGAGGAGACAACGGAGGAGATAAGGCGTGAGCATTAAAGGAAATAAATAAATAGACATATCAGGTAAGAAGACAGGACAGGCAATTCTACTTGAACAGATGGACAGTTTTTCTTTCGCAGCCCTTAAAAGACATTCATGTGCACAGAAAGGTCTGCGGCTGAAGACGAGTTCTGAAGTAGCTGTAAAAACGCTAGGCGAAATATTCCAGCAATGTTAAAATGCTGAACGTTCAGGCCTTAGTGTTTCCAATGCCTGAATAGAATTGTCATATTCCAGTTATATCAGTTAATGGAATTGCGTTCGACCCCAAGACCCTTGCTTTCACGCCTCCCAATTAGAAAGGGCAGTTCAGTAAAAACAGCTGCTGAGATATACTCTGCTGCCATTGTGATCTGCATCTCCACTACTGAGTGACTAAAGCACTGCATTGATTGGCTTACATTCTTTCATAGGCCTCATACAGTAACACTAAACCATAAATACCCACTAAACATCTCAGCAGAAAGCTTCCTCATGCGTGACCTATTCATGCCCTGATATTTATTGAGCCTCCTCTCGAATTTCTCTAATAACACAATGTCTATATTACCATTCAGTGGGGCAGTAAATTCAAGACTAGCGTGGTCATAAACGCCAAACAGTCAGCTATATAGGATTACACATCCAGAGGACCGAGGAGGCAGGAGGCCAATGCAACACTGCAGCTTATTATCTAAGATCATGCAGCGATCAGATCTGGCAGGTCTCGAAACCGAGATTTCAAACACTGAGCCAGCCCGTCCAGAGTAGGACCTGGACTCCCAAACCGAACCAACTTCGTGAATAGCCTTCATAGGCCAGACAGCTGCAGGCACAAGGTTCATCCACCAAGTATAAATGACGGTTTGGTGATTCTGACTGTCCAAATCCACTACACACAACAAAACAAAGACATGTCCTGTTGTTTTTAATGCATGATTTCTACTTATTTGTTTACCATATGGAGAAAAAAAAAATAAAATAAATAAATTATATATATATATATATATATATATATATCCTAAAATATAAAAAGGTGCCATAACTTTGGCACAGGTCACATTTTATTTAATATGATATCCTTTTTTCTTTTTTCCCGATGTGTTCAATGCAGTAAATAAAGTAATAAAGTGTAAAGTATATTTAAATCACATTTCATGTGAGTATTTCTGACTTGTAGCTCAAATGAACAAGCCGAAACCAGAAAAGTTCAGATTCTTAAATTTCAATTCACAAATAATCTCAACAGACACAACAACAAGTCCCCTTGTGTGTTTGAGGTGGTAGTAACTTCAGGCTCCTGCAGATGGCGCTGCATGAGGACTATGGAGCTATAATCCCTGCAGGGTGTGAGTGACGGGATCCATAGATTGGGAAGAGGTGCTACAGTGCAGGGAATGTCTCGCTCCATGTGTGGAAAATGGCTCCAGAGCAGATGTTAATGATTGGCTAAAAGGAGTGACTGCATGTGGGCGTGGCCAAAGACCATAGTGTGAAGGAAGTAGCTGAATCTGCAGGTGTGTGGAAGCGTACGGTCATACGGGTCTACCAGCAGTGGATACAATCCCAGTCTACAGGGAATTCTCCTCGGAGCTGTGCCAGGGAAGGCATCCACCAAATCTGACCCAGCTGCACAACTGTGCGATGTGCGAGTGTCTGAACACTGATGTGGCTACACCAGGAAACTTCTCCAGCCCATGCCGAATCCAATCACAGCTGTTACTGGTTTGTTACAGGGTATTAGGTAGGTTCCAGTCACAGGGGACACTTTATGTCCAGTGAGCTTAACTATACGGTACAAATCTGGGTTGAATAAACCAGTGTTTCTCAACCTTTTTTCAGTCGTGGCACCCTTTATAAGTATGCAAAATTTTAAGGCACCCCAGGAACCTTTGCAATCTCTTTCGCTGCTTGCGAACCTAGCATTTTGTCCACAATAGCTGTACATGCTGGCAGTATGACCGTCTCGGCAATCGTGTGCGGCTTCTTAGCCTTAGCTACTATTTCGGCCACTTAATAGCTAGCCTCCAAGGCTTTCTCTGACACTTTTGCACTTTATCATCACTTGCTCTTGTCGCCTATGCTGACTTTTCAAACGTGAAAAATACTCTGCATTCTTACTGGCTAGCGATGGGTGGTTTGTTGTCAGGTGTCTTTTGAGCTTGCTCGTTACCATTGCTTGGTTTGTAAGTAAGTAGCTGTCGTCGTATTGTCTTTTCTTTGCCTTGCTGCTGGCCTCTATTACACCAACTGCCAAACTACCACTGGATGAAGAAGTTGGTGGCTCAGATTCAGAGTTATCTGATTCTCCAGCCTTTCTTTTCAAAAAACGTTCCATGCTAGCTTGTGGGCTCTCGCAGTGCGTGGGAAAAAAAAAAAAACAACATAGTTTACACGAGGCTACTTGCGTAATCACGTGCTGACCTTGATAAGGGTCATATGAGATAAATTTGAATGATTTTTAAAGTGTATAATAAGCTTCAATTTTTAAAACTATAGTTTTTTATTTCACATCAGAATATTTTGACGGCACCCCCGATGAAGACAGACGGCAGCCATGGCACCCTGGTTGAGAAACGCTGGAATAAACTTTCAAATGTACAACTGAGTAATTCTGTGTGCTTTGACCAGTGCACTAACCTCATCAGGGCTGGAGGCCTGGTAAGTTCGGTTGTCGTCGCTGAAGTCCTGGTCAGCCTCAGTGCTCTCAGGCTCAGCGGTGGCACCGTTAGCGCGAGACTCGTAGACCGGCGTGACGTTGTGGCAGAGGGCAATGGCCTTCACGGCCTCGTGGATTCGGCTGCTCACGCTTTTGCGGACCTTGGGTGCGGATGGCGGCGCCTTACGAGACGGTGTGGAGCTGTCACTGCTGCCGTTAGACGGTGCCGAGCTCACCTGGACAAACAGACACACGGGACAACAAACTTGAATGCAGGTGAAGACACTGCTTCGTGATGCGGCTTTACTGGGGTGTAGTCGACCAGCCTAAGCAGGTTCGGTGTCCCACCGATTAGCACCGTGCAAGCTGCTCTTAATTCATCACGGGCTGACTGGCTGTATTTGAGGTCAAACAAAACTGCGCAAATCTGATGTCTGGGTAGAACAGAGGACTCCAAGTCCAGACTTTAAAGAGGAATTCCACAGATTTCTCAAAACGTCTGCATAATTAGGATGAAAACAAAATAATTCGGACTGGTTTGATGTGGAATGCGGTGTTCGAGACAAACCTTTGAGTCAGAATTAATCACAGAGATTAGACAGAAACCAGACGCCCACTGGTTTTACTGTTTTCCTGTATTGTATTAGCAACACCCCGTATAAAACTCAGAAGACGCGTGTAGTTTCACTGGTGCTGACCGTACAGTGTCTATATGTGTGTTGTAGGCATGGCGATCCCTGGTGCCCATCACCACCACCGCTGTAAAGAAGATCTGAACCATCTCACACCAAACCACTTTGGTTTGGCACTCCCTTTAAAACCAGCTCCCAGTCCTGCATTCTGTAATCACTGCCAGTTGAACTTTTAATGCAATTATTTTATCTGCTAGTGCTGACACAATTCAGCACCAGAGATTCAGATACAGGTATACACCGATCTGCCATAACATTAAAACCACCTCAGTGTATCTACTCTCACTGTCCATGTTATCAGCTCCACAGTCCATATAGGACACTCTGTTGGTGTACAGGTCCAGACTGTAGTCCATCTGTTCCTCTGTATGCTGTATTACCCTGTTCTTCAATGATCAGGACCCCTGTAGCATCTGACTGTACCTCTGCTGCTGCACAGTGCAGTGTCCATCATCCTCTAGTCTTTCATCGGTGGGCACAGGACGCTGTTGGCTGGATAGTTTTGGTTGCTGGACGATTCTCAGTCCAGCAGTGACACCGAGGTGTCCAGCAGCACTGCTGTGTCTGATCCACTCACACCAGCACCACACACACTAACACACCACCACCACGTCAGTGTCACTGCAGTGCTGAGAACGATCCACCACCCACATCATACCTGCTCTGTGGTGGTCCTGTGGGGGTCCTGACCATTGAAGAACAGGGTAATACAGTACACAGAGAAACAGATGGACTAGAGTCTGGAACTGTACACCTACAGAGTGTCCTGTATGGTCAGTGGAGCTGATAAACTGGACAATGAGTGTAGATACAAGGAAGTCATTTTGAAAAAGGCACAATTCAAGACAACCAATCAGTGCACAGCTCCTTAACATATAACATACAGGGAACAGTGGGTTAAGATTGGAAAATGGCATGGGTATCACGTCCAGAGAATTGATACACCTATAGAAGACGGTCATATAAAAAAGGCTTATGGCTGTTCTTTGCTCATAAAACTCCACAACTGTTCTGAATAGACGGAAAAGTAGCACATCAGCCCTTTAATAACATGACACAGTTGATTTGTGCGTGTGTGAATTATCTAGTTAGCTATATTAGCCTAGCTCCAGTGCGCAACTAAAGAAGCAAGCATGTCTGTCTACTCAACGGATAACACAGTTCACTGGAGAAGACGGCGATGACGGCATGCCTTCGTCTAGCAGTTAACCTCCTCACTAAGGGAGACGCAGAGAAGAAACATCATTCATCTTTCTCCTGTCATAACTGTCCACGAGGGCTGCAACACTTCCAGCTGCCACATGTGCTGTGTTTGCACCCGTATGGGTGAGTGTGTATGAGCGAGCGTGTGAGCGGGAGCTTTGGGGCGGCTTTGCTCCAATGGAGCGGGTGATTTCTCCCGATTAGCCTCTCTTTCCTGAGAGAGCTGCATGGAGGAGGAGGGATGACAGGCTTCAAACCACCCCACCCCAACAGATACACAAAGAGGCGCGAGGCTGACTGGCAAAGAGAGGAACTCAGTTTTACTCCTCTTGCTGCCGCCAGCAACACAAAATTCTCCAGGTCAGCTTTTACCTAACGCGGTTCTGGTTGGTGTCATTGCATAACGTGATCAAGAGCCACCTATATTAACAGGAAGAGGACACCTGACATGCAGAGTGACCACTAGCAGTAAGCCAATGTCTGAATTGAGTAGGAAGTTTCAGCTAAAGGGTAATTGACACATACATTTTGTAGTCACCTTGTGTGTTTAAGGTGGTAGTAACTTCAGGCTCCTGCAGATGGCGCTGCACAGAATGACTGGGCTATAAATCACTGTGGGGTGTGAGTGACGGGATCCATAGATTGGGATAGGTGCTACAGTGCAGGGAATGTCTCGTTCCATGCGTGGAAAATGGCTCCAGAGCAGATGTTAATGATTGGCTAAAAGGAGGGACTGCATGTGGGCGTGGCCAAAGACCATGGTGTGAAGGAAGTAGCTGAGTCTGCAGGTGTATGGAAGCGTACATTATCCAGCAGTGGATAAAATTCCAGTCTACAGGGAATTCTCTTTGGAACTGTGCCAGGGAAGGCTTCCACCCAATCTGATATACATCCAGAAACTTGTCCAGTCCATGCCAAATCCAATCACAGCTGGTGGTTGGTGTAGCTCAGCGGATCACACCACTACCTGCCAGGGAGTCACCACCACATGTGGGAGACTGGGCTTTGAATCTCGGTCTGGGTGACTATACTGCTACACCAATAAGTCCCTGGGCAAGACTCCTAACACTACATTGGCCTCCCTGTAATATGATTACCCTTGTAAGTCGCTCTGGATAAGTGTGATATGCTCTGGCTCTAGATATGTGTGGAAAATGGCTCCAGAGCAGATGTTAATGGTTGGCTAAAAGGAGGAACTGCATGTGGGCGTGGCCAAAGACCATAGTGTGAAGGAAGTAGCTGAATCTGCAGGTGTATGGAAGCGTACGGCCATACGGGTCTACCAGCAGTGGATAAAATCCCAGTCTACAGGGAATTCTCCTCGGAACTGTGCCAGGGAAGTAGTCCACCAAATATGGGTCACCAAAGAGTGTCTGAACATTGATGTGGCCGACATCCAGAAACTCGTCTGGTCCATGGCAAATCCAATCACAGCTGTTACTGGGGCTGATGGAGGTGTTACAGGCTATCGGGTACGTTTCAGTTACAGGGAACAGGGTTTTTGTTCTGTGAGCTTTTGTTACCCTACCAGCCATCACTGTCCCTTAATAGAAATGGTCTGTGACATGCTCAAATTAATAGAAGAGCTGAAGACAGGAACAGACATCCCTCCATCCAGACCTGAAAAGAGCCCTGTCCATGTCTTCATTTAGACCCAAGCATTCCATGATGTATATATACAATCACAGTAAGTACAGCACTGAGCGGACAAGCGTGCTTATCAATAAACGACATTATGTTTATTGATGCCTGTCTAATTCAATTTCACCCGGATTTCATTACATGCTCTCTGAAATGCTCCCGGGGGGGAAATATAATGAGGAAAAGATAGATTTCTGTGGCTGTTACAGTTCCAGTTAACCTGCCAGTCAGGTCGTCATTTCAGTAATAAAAGATTATGCGATGTGGCATAAAAATCAATACGCTCTATGGTTTAGCTATTGAGCCATCGAGCTGCTGGAAGGGAACACACAGAGACATACAGACATACGCACGTACGAGTACTGTGGATAAATGACGGCAGGGTGAATTAATAGCACCACTTAATATAACAGTACTACAGCGGAGAGCCGATGGATATCGTCGCTGTCCAAAGAAAAACATGTATCTCCATTTTTGTTGATTTTTACTTTTATGCCTCATTCGATTACATGAGCTGCTGTTTACAGTGTGTACAAATTTCATAAAGAGTGCACCAACAGAAGTGGCCCAAAACTGCTTGGTAAGACGTCTGGTTCCATAGACTTCCATTCAAATTAAACGAGGTTTTTGGCCTCTCCTGGAAAGTTGCCATTTTGGAGATACCTGTTTTTCTTTGGACAGCGACGATATGTGAGATCATGTAGTCGTTTTACTGTACTGTATGAGTGTTATTCCAAATTTTAAAGGCTTTAAAAACATAACTTAAACATAACTCCATATTTAATTTAATTAACAACTCTACAGGAATGGCATTTAACAATAATGATAACCATTTTTATTCATCGGATCTGACTATACCTGTGGCAGGTCCTTGATGGCCTGCAGGACTATCTGTTCAGGCTCACAACAGATGAGTACAGCTGGTGGCTGTAAGCTGCCTGCCTTAAGCAACCGTATAACTCTTTACAGAGAGTTTAATATATTAATATGCTAATACAGTGGGGTGCGAAAGTTTGGGCAGCGTTGTTAATTTCCCTGATTTAGCATACCTGAAGCGGCCCTGTTTGTGATGTGGGCGGAGAAAAGGCTTCCTCTGCATCACTCTCCCATACAGCATCTCCTTGTGTAAAGTGCGCCGAATAGTTGAACGATGCACAGTGACTCCATCAGCAACAAGATCATGTTGTAGGTCTTTGGTGCTGGTCTGGGGGTTGACTCTGACTGTTCTCAACATCCTTCGCTTCTGTTTATCCGAGATTTTTCTTGGTCTGCCACTTCGAGCCTTGACTTGAACTGTGCCTGTGGTCTTCCATTTTCTCACAATGTTTCTCACAGTGGAGACTGAAAGCTGAAATGTCTGAGAGAGCTTTCTGTATCCTTCCCCTAAACCATGACGGTGAACAGTCTTTGTTTTCAGGTCATTTGAAAGTTGTTTTGAGACTCCCATGCTGCGACTCTTCAGAGAAGATGCAAAGAGGAGAAAAACTTACAATTGCCCCCCTTAAATACCCTTTCTCATAATTGGAGTCACCTGTGTATGGAGGTCAAGGGTCACTGAACTTACCAAACCAAATTTGAGTTCCAGTAATTAGTTCTAAAGGTTTTGAAATCAATAAAATGACAACAGTGCCCGAATTTATGCACCTGCCTACTTTTGTTTAACCAATTATTGCACACTTTCTGTAAATCATATAAACTTCATTTCACTTCTCAAATATCACTGTGTTTGTCCCCTATATGATATATTTAACGGAATTTTTTTATCCAAACAATCAATGCTTTATAAAGGTAAATCAGGAAAATTAACAACGCTGCCCAAACTTTCGCACCCCACTGTATATAGGTGTGTAGAATGAGGGAAACCACTTTATCTGTAGGGACCGAGGTGCAATTATAAGCCAAAGTTTTGCTGATTGTTTTAAAGTGAAAACAAAATTTCATGCATCCTCTGTTGAATCAACATCTACTTCCATAGCAAATATAAGTGCACAAGTTTAAGATACCGGAGAAGAGGGTACCATAACTTTTGCACAACACTGCATATCAACGCTGTCCAAAGACAAAGCATCTTCAAAATGGTAGCTTTACAGGAGAGGCTGAAAGCTTCCACTTGAAGCCTGTTCTCTCTCACCTGAGCGTAAGACTGTATGATATGGCTCTGAATCTCATCCATGGTGTCCGTCCCGTACGACACGGTGCCCAGATGGAGCCGCTTAAACACCATCTCATTCTGGGTAAGGGTGCCTGGAAAAACAAAACCCTCACTAGCAGTATAATAACAAGCCATTCATTCATTCATCTTCTGAGCTGCTTATCCTTCCGGGTCGCCTATGCCAGTGCTCACTTAGCTGAAGGCAGATAACCCCAAGGACAGTCCGCCAGCCCACCAGAGGGCAGAATAACAGTTCAGTTATACAGATGTATGCAGGAATTTAGCAAAAAATTAATAAATAAAAACAGCAGTGTACTAAATGTGTATATTGACAACACTGAACTCGAACATCAATCCTAGTGTTAATACACAGTGGGGCCTTTCTGAGAGCTCATCAAGGAGTCTGGACATGCTGCAGGACATGCTTATTCACTCAGCCTCGTAGGCTCTGTTACCTGTCTTGTCGGTGAGTAGGTAGACCAGACGGCCCAGCTCCTCGGGGATGGTGCTGGTCCTCACCACGGTGCCAGGGATATTCTCATCTTTCATTATCATCCAGCCATATGCTGACTTCCCCATGTCCAGATTCACCCTCAGGCTGATCACAAACACACAACCAGCAGCTTCAGCAACAAAGTCTGCATGTACAGCCCACTAGAACTGGTTTTGTAAAGCTCGGTTCGGCTTCTTTCATGGTGTGCAGACTAACGAATCGTTCCTATTACAGGTCCAGATCTAGAACTTAATGCAATTCAATTATAACTAATTAGGGAACTATTTAATTACCTCATCATAATTCATTTAATTTACTAAAAATCTTTTTAACAGACATGACACACATTATTATAAAATTAAAATTCTAAAATCAATGCAGCTGGATTGCTACAGTGGAGAAAAGTATTTTCAAACTCCCGGGTTCTACTGAGATGATTAGTGCTGGACCAAAACTGGACAATTATGTAACCAATAATGATTTTAGTGTTTGATATATTTGTGCAATTACACTTTACATTTCCTGATAGTTATGATGGTCATCTGTAAATGAGTACATATGACATATATCAGTTCTGGATCATCACATTACTAAAACCATAAACAAAAGAAATCAGCTCAACAGACACAACAATGAGTCCCCTTGTGTGTTTAAGGTGGCAGCAACTTCAGGCTCCTGCAGATGGCGTTGCATGAGGACGATGGGGCTATAAATACCTGTGGGGTGTGAGTGACGGGATCCATAGATTGGGAAGAGGTGCTACAGTGCAGGGAATGTCTCGTTCCATGTGTGGAAAATGGCTCCAGAGCAGATGTTAATGATTGGCTAAAAGGAGTGACTGCATGTGGGCGTGGCCAAAGACCATAGTGTGAAGGAAGTAGCTGAATCTGCAGGTGTATGGAAGCGTACGGTCATACGGGTCTACCAGCAGTGGATAAAATCCCAGTCTACAGGGAATTCTCCTCGGAATTCTGCCAGGGAAGGCCTCCACCAAATCTGGCCCAACTTTGATGTAAGACTGTCTAAACATTGATGCCCTACATCCAGAAACTTGATCCCAAATCCAGTCACAGCTGTTGTTGGTGCTTGTGGAGGAATTACATGCTATCAGGTGTGTTTCAGTCACAGGGGGAATTATTTTTTGTTTGGTGAGCTTCTAATTATGGCTGTTTAGGCCTAGCGCATCATACTGGGTTCTCAAATCACACACTGTGTAAAATTGGGATGTTGAAATCCCCACTGCAGCCAAAAACCTTCTAGAATCCTAATTATCGAGACATTACCATGATTATTTATCAGTCTAGGACAGTAATTATTAATAGTGTTAGGCTCATATAGTCATGACCATACAGCAAATAGAGTCTACCTGATGGGGATGATATAGGAGAACAGGACTACAAAGCGAAAGAGGTTGCGGAACCAGGGCCCGATGAATCCCTGTAGCGCCACCATGACGACAGACAGCACCACCTGGGCCAGGAACAGGGCCTTGGTCAGACGATTCAGCTCCAGGTCCAACAGGCCTACCTGAGAGAGTGGGAGTCAGAGAGAGTGAGAGAGGAGAGAACAGAAAGGGTGAGTCATGTTTTAAAATCCCATGAGGAGCAATTATTTCTCTTCAGGTCATTAAGTTCATCTGAACGGCGCATACAAGAAAACAAAAACAACTAGCAATAATGTAGTGCTGCCGGACGCCTCAGTGTCACTGTTGGACTGAGAATCGTCCTGTGGGCAGCGTCCTGTGGGCAGTGCCCTGTGGGCAGCGTCCTGTGGGTAGCGTCCTGTGACCACTGATGAAGGACTAGAGGATGACCAACACTGCACTGTGCAGCAGCAGATGAGCTATCGTCTCTGACTGTCCATCTACAAGGTGGACCAGCAAGGTAGGAGTGTCTAATAGAGTGGACAGTGAGTGGACACAGTGTCTAAACACTCCAGCAGCACTGCTGTGTCTGATCCACTCACACCAGCACCACCCACACTAACACCCCCACCACGTCAGTGTCACTGCAGTGCTGAGAATGATCCCCCACCCAAATAGTACCTGCTCTGTGGGGGTCCTGTGGGGGTCCTGACCATTGAGGAACAGGGTAATACAGTACACAGAGAAACAGATGGACTACAGTCTGGAACTGGAGAGCTACAGAGTGTCCTATACGGTCAGTGGAGCTGATAAGATGGACAGTGAGTGTAGATAGTCACTGCATATATGTATATGTGTGTTAATAACTGACTGATGTGTGATTGGGCACATTCTTACCCATCTCACTGTTCAGTATCAAAATACTGAGGAAATCAAAACACAACAATAATGAGATTCATATATAGTATAAACTTAGTCTATTTTTTCTAAAGATGGATTTCCAGTATGGTGTCCGGTACAGAGCCGACTGTGGAATTGCAGACTTATTACAGGGGCCTGGCTTGTGAGGAGTAAAATATAAAAAATAAATAGCTAAAAAAATAAATAAATTAAAAATTATAACCCTATTTATAGCTGAACCGTGTACAATCAGAGCATATCCGCATGACGGCCGAGTTTTAAAGTGGGATATTTCTCATGCTGTCTGTGTCAGTGTGGCAGCACAAACGCCTGGAATTTCCGCATAAACCTCCCTCTCGTCGTCGCCCCACAATGAAAAGCACCGGAGGCAAAATAGGAAAAAATAAAAGCGGAATGCTTCCATATAGAGACGGCCGACAAAAGGGGCTCGAGCTTTCCCTTTCATTTTCAAGTGCGCCCCTCAGCCAATGGAATATGTGGGAAAATGATGTCAAAAAAAAGAAGTCTTCCTCCACTTTCCCTTCTGCTGAGGCCCAGCGACAGTGCCTCCCGACAACACAAGGCTCTTTCATCTGAGCACGCTAATAAAAACAGCAACACGTAACGTGCGGAAAAAAGGAGCGCTTGAAAAGGTGGGGGTGGGAGGAAAAAAGAAAGAAAACAGAAATGCCGGAATCTTCGCCGGTCGCGTCCTGATCCCGGGAGAGCCGGAGAAGTGACTGATTTATCAGCTGTGGTTTTAATGCGCTGCTCCAGGCCGCCCTCCCTACGCTTCATGCTTGAGCTAGTGGGGAAAATAGAGGACTGCGGGATTAAAACGAAGAAAAATTAAGACAGAAGACACAGTTCCCAGCTGAAAGAGAGGAATCCCACCCCCCCGCCTTTATAAGGGTATAACAATGAGCGGCCGAGTCCCCCCCCCCCACCTTTCTCGCGAGGCTGGATCGGGATCGGATGAAGTCATTATTCATTCAGCCCCAGAGAAAAAGAGCCTCAATTACCTCCAGCTAAAGATGCTATCAATGAATACAGAGTGCATATTTTACTCCATTCATCGCAGGCCCATTTCAAGTGAAAGGAACGGCTCAACCTGGCCCTCGCCGCCCCGCGCTTCGTGTGTGAAATCTGATGACGACTTTGTACGGCACACGCATGAATATTCATGGGTTGAAATCCATCAACTATATTGAGACCCAGTCTGAGTGTGCTTCAACAATATGGCATTGTACTGGTAAACAAGTACACTGTGTGGACCTGCAACCAGATAATGATATGGTACACAGAGCTTAAGGGCCGGACACTCTCGGACAAGTCAATCTATTGTGAGGAGTCTGGAGCTGTGCTTCACCAAAATATCAGCAATACCGGAGCATTCAGAGCTCAGAGATAAACAGAGGCAACCGACTGCATTACCCACCGCACTGCGACCGGTGTGTTTACCGCCGCTTGAGGCTTAATGTCTGTAGTGAGGTCTAAATATTTTACTTTAGAGATACAAAGGGTTCCTCACAACACGCACAGACACACACACACACACAGACCCACACACAGACACACCCGCACACATACACGGGCGCACACACACACACTTCACATACATGCACACAAATACACATTCACGCACGCACACACACACACACACAGACACACACACACACACACAGACACACACACAGACACACACACAGACACACACACACACAGACAGACACACACAGACAGACACAGACACACAGACACGCACGCAGACTTCATATACACACAGATTTTACACTTTACATTCATCGACAGACAGAGACAGACACACACAGACTTTACACACACAGAGACGTGCGCACACACACACAGACAGACAGACAGACAGACAGACAGAAACAGACACAGACAGACTTCATATACACATATAGATTTACACACACACAGTGACACATGCACGCGCACACATACACACACAGGCAGAGTTCATATACACACACCGACACACACGCAGACACACACACACGCAGACACACACACGCAGACTTCATATACACACAGATTTTATACTTTACACACCGACAGACAGAGACAGACACACACACACTTTACACACACACAGGCACATGCACACACACACACTTTACACACACAGAGACGTGCGCACACACAGACAGACAGACAGACAGACAGACAGACAGACAGACAGACAGACAGACAGACTTCATATACACACAGACTTTACACACACACACAGTGACACGCACGCGCGCACGCACACACACACACACAGACAGACACATGCACGCGCGCACACACACACACACACACAGGCAGAGTTCATACACACACACACAGACCCACACAGACACTTCATATACCCACACAGACACACACACAGACACACACCAACACACACACAGACACACACACAGACACACACACGCACACATGCGCACACACATAGGCAGAGTTCATATACACACACAGACCCACACAGACACTTCATATACACACACCGACACACACACCGACACACACACACACAGACACATACACACAGACACTTCATATATACACACACACACACACTAATACTCTATACAGAATGATCATTTATAGTGTACCTTCTACCGGGGGATATCTATCCCAAACCCTAACACCTACACTTACACTAAACCCTAACCCCTACACTTACACTAAACCCTAACCCCTACACTTACACTAAACCCTAACCCCTACACTTACACTAAACCCCTTACTCCTATATTTACACTAAACCCTAACCCCTACACTTACACTAAACCCCTTACTCCTATATTTACACTAAACCCTAACCCCTACACTTACACTAAACCCTAACCCCTAGACTTACACTAAACCCTATTACCTACATTTACACTAAACCCTAACCCCTAGACTTACACTAAACCCTATTACCTACATTTACACTAAACCCTAACCCCTAGACTTACACTAAACCCTATTACCTACATTTACACTAAACCCTAACCCCTAGACTTACACTAAACCCCTTACTCCTATATTTACACTAAACCCTAACCCCTAGACTTAAACTAAACCCCTTACTCCTATATTTACACTAAACCCTAACCCCTACACTTACACTAAACCCCTTACTCCTATATTTACACTAAACCCTAACCCCTACACTTACACTAAACCCCTTACTCCTATATTTACACTAAACCCTAACCCCTACACTTACACTAAACCCATTACTCCTATATTTACACTAAACCCTAACCCCTACACTTACACTAAACCCCTTACTCCTATATTTACACTAAACCCTAACCCCTACACTTACACTAAACCCTTTACTCCTAGACTACACTAAACCCTACCCTAACCCCTACACTTTACACTAAACCCCTTACTCCTATATTTACACTAAACCCTAACCCCTACACTTACACTAAAACCCTTTACTCCTATATTTACACTAAACCCTAACCCCTACACTTACACTAAACCCTTTACTCCTATATTTACACTAAACCCTAACCCCTACACTTACACTAAACCCTTTACTCCTATATTTACACTAAACCCTAACCCCTACACTTACACTAAACCCCTTACTCCTATATTTACACTAAACCCTAACCCCTACACTTACACTAAACCCTTTACTCCTATATTTACACTAAACCCTAACCCCTAGACTTAAACTAAACCCTATTACCCACATTTATACTAAACCCTAACCCCTAGACTTACACTAAACCCTATTACCTACATTTACACTAAACCCTAACCCCTACACTTACACTAAACCCCTTACTCCTATATTTACACTAAACCCTAACCCCTACACTTACACTAAACCCCTTACTCCTATATTTACACTAAACCCTAACCCCTACACTTACACTAAACCCCTTACTCCTATATTTACACTAAACCCTAACCCCTACACTTACACTAAACCCCTTACTCCTATATTTACACTAAACCCTAACCAATAAACCCTAACCTCTACATTTACATTAACCTTGCTTATTTTAGTAAAACAAACATATTTATGGTATATAGTTACCCAAAGCAAAAAGATTTTAGTCTAAAGACCAACATCAGTCCCAAATTCAGAGCAGATTCAGTGGAATGATCCCTGCCTTAGTTTAGGGCACATGCACTGCAATAGAGGAGGGACTTCAACCAGAACCTCACAGAAAACCATTTCAGCAACAACGAGTCCAGATTCCTCAACTTCAATCCTCCCCAACTGCAGGATAACATAAATACTCGTGTTCAGTCGACCCCTCGTAACTAAGACACCGGAGAGATCCATCTACAGCATTGTCGTGTCACTCAAACTGATGGCAGAGCGATGTTCTCTGAGAACACTACTCTATATTACAGCTGCGACACACACATACACGCAGTGTAAAGCGATCGCTGACATGCTGTCAGCAACTTTGTGCGAGAGCTTTGCGCGAGCGGTGTCACAACAGATTATAAGTGGCCTTCTCTCGCGCCTTCTCTGTGACTTTCGCTGCATCGTATCGACTGTCGGGTTGCCATCTCGCGCTCTCTATCGGCACTTCAGACATCATCTCCTTGAGATATTGGATTCCGCTCAGTCGGAGAGCTTACACAAAACAGTGCCTCCATCGCCAGAGCTGCAACCTCAGCAACTTGGGCAAAAGTCTCCTGTTGTCAATATCACACCCCACCACGTGGGACACATCAACTGAGATGTTAAGACGTCAAAATCGGAGGATATACAAGGGGCAATAACATGGCGTATACTTCTGCACCCAAGTCCAATTATTTTCCCATAAAAAATTATATATATATGTATAAAAAAAAATTAATATATATATTTTTCTTTTTTATATGTAAGTATATATATATATACACATATATATATATATATATATATATAAATAAATACATATAAAAATATATATATATATAATATATTTTATATAAAAAATATATGTGTGTATATATTATATATATATAAATATATATATATATATACATACACACATATATTTTTTATATAAAATATATTATATATATATATTTTTATATTTATTTATTTATATTTATATATTTATATATACACACATATATTTTTTATATAAAATATATATATATATATATATATATATATATATATATATATATATATATATATATATATATATATATAATTTTTTTTATATAAAATATATTTTTTATAATATATATATATAAATCTTTTATATAACAATATATATAAAAAATATAAAAATATATATTGAAAAAACATTTTGCATCAAAATTAAAATAATTGTCATTGGAAAAAATAGCTGAGAAAATAGTCTTTAAGCTATTTGAAGAAGGCTCTCAGCCTGATCACATTACTGAGAATGTTTAAAATTAAGGCTCTGATAAAATATCCATTTTACTAGTGCTTAATCTCAGTGCTGACTTTCATACCACTGACAACACGCTGTATGTAGTTCAAAACTGTTTGTGGAAATAGAAAACAATGTTTCTGAGAGCGTGACAGTGATCTGTGGTGTGCCCCAAGGCTCAATTCATGGGCCGCTCTTATTTAACTCATACATGCCTCCTCTTGGCCAAATCCTGCAAGACCAGGGGACATTTTACCACAGCAATGCAGATGATACTCAAGATGTACTTGGCCCTTTCCACAAACAACTATGCCCCTCTCACTTTGCACTCACTGTTTAACTCATAAGAGCCCAGACCCATCCTCCCTAAAGGAAAATGATGAGGGATCAGTTATATAATTATAAAAGATCAGTCTTACTGTGAAAAACAGGTCACACGGCGTCTCCTATAACTATCTGAGGGTTGAAATATTGGCAACATATGTCTCATATATACCTGGAATATAGGTCTCAACCATTTTGTGCCTTGTATTTTATCATTTTGTTCTAGAAATGGGATCAGAAAGGGTTCTAGGTAATACAGAATATGCTACCAAAACATTAGAACTTTTAAAAGGGTTTATAACCGACATTAGAGATAATAAAACAAGCTTTTAGAATGAGCTGGTTTGGTGCCATGCTCTAACCAAGCACATCGTCATTCTGGAAATGAGGTCACATGACCACATATATACAAACTGTCATGTGACTGGATCCAGAATGGTCAGATATTGGTCAATTAGGGGCTCCATGAGATGAAGTGGAGGATAAAGGTGTATAAGGAACCTTCCAGCCTTATTTATTATTATAGGGCTAGGGGTTTAGTGCCTTGAGCACATCACATTCTGCAGTTGAATAATGACTTATCAGGTGAAAGTTCTAGTACAGACTTATATATTAATACTAGTAATAATAATAATAATAATAACAAATATTAAAAACAAACAATGAACAGCTACATGCAGTTTGCAGTTGAATAAAGACTTACTGGGGAAGGTTCTAATACAGACATCAAATAATAATAATAATAATAATAATAATAATAATAATAATGATAATAATAATAAATAACAAAACAAACAATAAACAGCTACATGCAGTTTGCACTGTAGTCACTTCAACTACCATTGCAGTTACTCAGTAATGCACATTTGGAAGTAATAAGCCTGGAAAATAAACCAGCTGTGCTGTAACTGAAATGCAAAGTGTAAAACCATCATTTAAATATAGTGGGATTAGTCCTGTTCCATCATTCAGGATGAATCAGTGGGACTTTGCCTTGTTAATAACATTATTCGTGTCCAAGGTTACCACATATCCCTCTAGATTAATTACCATCTGGGGCTGAGACATGTCCGAATCTATCACTAAAGCCAAAGACAAAACGCCTGTCCAGAAAGACTGATCACTGACTCGGGTCCAATGCAAGCTCTATGTTTTCTTCTAAGGTGGGAGGTCAAAGCTGGGGAATGTGGAATCACACACAACCTTATCTCCCCACACTTACACGCCTCGTTTACAGCTAACTGACTTCTTCTTTCCTGAGCTAATTCTACAATATAGTGTAACTGCCCAAAGAAAAATAAAACCTCCAAAACGGCCACTTTACAGAGGAGCGCTAACAGCTAATGAGTTTAACGTAAGTCAGTGGAACCAGACTGGTTTCTCTCTGCAGTTTCGGCCCATTTCTGTTGGGCGATTCATCATGAAATTCACACACAGTGTAAACAGCAGCTTCTACGTTTAAATGATGCAAAAAAAATTTTATCAACAAAGCGCTATGCCAAAACTGTATCCAGATATTCCTACTATACTTTTATGATGAACTGATTATGAATGTTACAACCGAAACTCAATGTATTAACTCAAATAACCAAATTGGCTGATTAGCTATGTTGCTTTCTAAGCTGCCTGATACTTCGTAACATTCAATTCCATTCAATTTTATTGCCATTATACCAGTACAGGGTTGTATAGTATAACGAGACACAGTCAGGCTACTTCTCCAGTGCAGTGAGGAAATACAGCTCTGGAAAAATGTAAGAGAGCACCTCAAAGTAATCAGTGTCTCTAGGTGTACAGGTTCTGGGTTTGTGTTGTACCAGAATCCCTTAGTTCTGTTCGATTCTCTACACTACTGGAACCATGTCTCCCAAACTCCAGATCAGACACTCTATTAGATCTGTTTATTTAGAAAATCACTAATGACCTCCAGAAGCCTGTTTTTAGAACCATGCTCCCTGTGCGTTTCACCCCAGCCACCGCTCGCCAGTCTCTCTGTAGGTCACCTGAGGTCATCTTACGGTGGGTAAGGGACATTGGAATGAGGTGGCGCTCATCACGGTCAGTAGAGAGTGGGTTTGGCCCTCTGCCAGTCTGTAGCTGTGTTGTCCTGTGTGTTTGCTGCTGGACCTTGTTCTTATGAACCAGACGCTCACTGTATCTGCCAGTAAAGCTAGAACCCAACCTTCGGTTCCTCACTAAGAACCTGCTGCACATGTGGAGATGCTAATTTAAGAAGGACCTGGAGTGGTCTCTTATTTATTATTGTTATTATTAATATATATATATATATATATATATATATATATATATATATATTTTTTTTTTTTTTTTTTTTTTTTTTTTCTGTGTAAAGTGGGGAAAAGCTGGGAAAAGCTTACAGTACAGATGTACAGTATATAGATAAATAAAATATGGATAAATCAAATACACAGCTTCGGAGTTCAAGTTTGGCATCCATGTGCTCAAATAAACAAACATGGCTCACTGCTGCCCACTACAGGCCTGACATAATTTTGAAACTAGATCCTTTGTTGTTGTTCCAGAATGAGTGTCAATAAATACCTCTGACTGCACATACACACTTTGTAAATACTGTAGCTTCACAGAACCACTGTGAGTGCCTCACCTTGTTCTTCGACTGGGACGTGTTCAGTACACTCCTGGTCTCCTTTCCTGTATATATCACAACGCCTATTACAGTACCTGGAAGAAAAGGAACAAGAAAAGACACCTGACGTTAAACAAGACACTTCAATTAGCAGAAAAGGGATCTCACTCAACACTCTACCAACAGATGCCCTTAGACGCCAGCCCAGAAACAAATGGCTTAATATGTCTTTCTTCTAAAAATCAGCCATTACAATGTAGTTTAATAAAGTCTGATCGATTCTGCTGTTTGGTAATTGGCAGATTCATTAAGGTAAACGAATAACGGATGAAACATGTGGCATCAGTATCCATCCAAATAAGAAAGGACCTTTGCCAACAAGAGTCCTTATATGTGGTGGCTGCAAGGGCGAGCATTAGGAGTTGGCAACATGATGATATTTAGGTTTTTTTATCTGCTTTATTTGATTTTACACTAAATAAAAATGAAAAGTATTAACAGCTGTTGTATAATAGCAATAACTGAAGTTGTCAAATTGAATACGACATATTGCACATGTTCAGTTTCAGTTTTTAAACCTGTATTTATATGTATGTGTGTTTGTGTGTGTGTATACACAGCTCTGGAAATAAATCAGAGCCCACTCCAGTTTCCTCTTCAATCAGCATCTCCACATGTACAGCAGGTTCTCAGTGAGGAACCGAAGGTTGGGTTCTAGCTTTACTGGCAGGTACAGTGAGCGTCTGGTTCATAAGAACAAGGTCCAGCAGCAAACACACAGGACAACACAGCTACAGACTGGCAGAGGGCCAAAGCCACTCTCTACTGAGCGTGATGAGCGCCACCTCATTCCAGTGTCCCTTACCCACCGTAAGATGACCTCGAGTGACCTACAGAGAGAAGGGCGAGCGGTGGCTGGCGTGAAACGCACAGCGAGCATGGTTCTAAAAACAGGCTTCTGGAGGTCATTAGTGATTTTCTAAATAAACAGATCTAATACAATATCTGATCTGGAGTTTAGGAGACATGGTTCCAGTAGTGTAGAGAATCAAATAGAACCAACACAAACCCAGAACCTGCACACCTAGAGACACTGATCACTTTGAGGTGATGTCAACTGTCTGTAAAGTACTTTGTGCCGACAACAGAATGAAATGTGCTCAATGAATAAACATTGTTATTATTATGGTTTTCATCATCATTATAAGTGGATGTCAGCAGATGGGGGAAGGGTCGTCAAAGCTGCATACTGCCACACATACCCCGTATGGCGAAAGGCACAAGTGTTGTGTGTCCTGAAGTATCATGAGATCCCTACTAGCGCATGAGGGCTGATCCCACAGGTTATTCGAACGCTTTCCTTCTCAAATTCTTTTCCACTCATCAGAAAAAAAACTTTCCAAAGCATCAAATCATAAAAACAGAGAACAAAAAAATAAAAAAAAATTGCGTGGGTAAAAATATACCCCAAACAATGTCATTTGGCATCGCTGAGCTCCAGTAGCCAATCTTTCTCTTTGGCACTAACCCTGGAGTTCTGCATTTAGAATGTTAATGAAGCAGGACTGATGGGGATATCTCCTTCCACCTGCAGGGATCCTGTGTTGAGGCTGCGTGGAAGAAAGGATGATGTCAGGTGTCTAAGTTTGAGCACGGTGTGAGGAGAGAAGGGAGGACGGACTCCGATCAAGGACAAGCCAAGGGGTGGGGGTCTAGAAGAACACCCGGGAGAACCGAACAAGGAACAACCACAGATCAATGAAAAGGTGATCGCTAACACTAGTAGGAGGGCCTTCGGGGGGCGGCTTGGCTGCTGCTCGATTAGGATCAGGTTCCGGCTTCACGGCCCTTGTAGAAGGCAGTGAAAGCGTAGCAGCGAGGCTGATCTGGGACCTGTGCTTTCGGGAGGAGTTGTATCAACAGACACTTCAGTACCCATTAACAGCTCATCGGATTTCTCTGCCCTCAGGCTGAGCGATCTCTGGTGAAACTCAGATTCTCAGGTGGAAATGCAAGCTATACATTTCAGTGCCAACAGCATCGTCCGTCCCCTGGAAAACAATAAGCTGTGAACTTCTATCGATGCGCTGAACCAACAAACCGTTTATTAACCATCAATCTCTGTAACGGCCCTTATCATGCAATGTGCAGACGAGTCTCCAACGAGTCACAAACGCTCCTTAATAAGTAAGTAGCTTTGGCAGCACTGTAATTAACTGCTGACTAACTAACCGATGTACAGTGTTACAGATGCTTCTCATTCACATGATTCAACAAATGGAAACAATGGCCTGTGTAATCCAGTCCTTACGTATCCCATTTCTGGAAAGGCAAAACACCACACGGAATCAGATTTTTTCAAATCCGGTTTGGGACACGTTCATATGTGAAATTTGTGATCCATGTGTTTCATGTTAATCGCTCCTGGCTGGTCTTCCTCTACGGGCCATCAGACCCTTGCAACTGGTCCAGAATGCAGCAGCACTCATCTTCAATCTTCCCAAGTTCACCCACGCCACTCCACTGCTGCGCTCCCTTCACTGGCTTCCTGTTGCTGCCAGATCAGATTTAAAACTCTGAGGCCTACAAAGCCAAGAATGGACCAGCCCCTCTCTACCTTATAGCAATGGTGAAGAGTCGATCTGTACCTCGAGCCCTTCAAGCACAGCTCGACTCGAACCGTCATCCCTGAGGACTCATGGAAGACAAGCGTCCAGACTCTTCTCCGTCAGGTGGTGGAATGAACGCCCACTGGCTGTCTGATCAGCGGAGTCGCTTGCGGTCTTCAAACACAGACTGAAGACCCGTCTCTGTGTAAAGCACTTAAGTAAGTGAGCTCTAGTAGAGGTGTATACTGAAATACTTAGTTTCTGAATTTATACTGACCATAACCTGTCTCCTCTCTAGGTATGAGGGCTGGGTTGGGGTTGCCAGGTAGTGCACTTATGCTTATACATGTCTGTGTATTGATCTCTTTAGGTTTTAGCGCTGGCCCTTGTTCCGGCAGTGTCTGAGCTCATTGTGAGTTCTACACTCTGGGAAACATTATCCAACGAAACACTGAGCACGGTTGTAAGTCCTTCTGGATAAGAGCGTCTGCAAAATGCCTTGAAAACTTGAAAACTTGTCATGATTTCATGCACTGATGATCTCACCCATCAATCTTTGGGTTGATGTTTCAGTTGCTATATTTCGCCAAGATATGGCAGAGCTCAGCCATAGGAGAACAGGACTGCAGTGTCTTAGAGAAGTTACAAGTGTTCAAAACGGTAAAGGAAAACCAAGGACACAAACCGAAGAACTGGCCGTGGCAAATAATATGTCTTTACAGCACGCTAGAACACTTGAAGCACAGCGTTCAGACTCTGGAACTTCGTGATCACTCCTGTGATACCGGCAAAGATGAAATTTAGCAGCGCGATTTGTTCAGACTGATGTTGAATACATTTCACATTTAAAAGATACTGGGAACGGCCGAAGAGGAAAACCAGACTTGGTGAAAAGATTTCTCAAATTTGTAGCCTGTTTTAACTGACAAAAGTACAAAGAAAATTACTTTTAACTTTTGACCAAGTTAATAAGACAGCAAATTAGTCCCTTGTGACTGAAGCACACCTAATACACCTCTACGAGCACCAGTGACAGGTGTGACTGGATTTGCCATGAACTGGACAAGTTTCGGGATGTACACCACATGAACGTTCAGACACTCTTACTTTAAAGAATTGGTCCAGATTTGGTGGATGCCTTCTCTGTTCTCTTGTAGACTGGGATTTTAGCCACTGCTGGTAGACCCGTATGACGTATACGCTTCCGTACACTGCAGATTTCAGCTTCACCTGCAGACTTAAGTCTAGTTGGGCCACGCCCACACTACACGGTCCTTTTGGCCACGCCCATTAACATCTGCTCTGGAGCCATTTTCCACACATGGAACGAGACATTCCCTGCACTGTAGCACCTCTTCCCAATCTATGGATCCCGTCACTCACACCCCGCAGGGAATTAATAGTCCCATCATCCTTGTGTAGCACCATTTTCAGGAGCCTGAAGCCACCTCCACCTTAAACCCATAAAGGACTCAACCATAATGTATAGAAATAGCTGCTGTATTCACACCTCCACAGGTCCATAACCATACAGGGAAGCGTATCAGAACAGGCAGTGAAAAACTGCTCAGCGTGTGTGTTCCTTCTTCTACTCTGCTGATGTGTGCGGAAGGTTGGTGTATGTGTAAGTAGAAGAAAATAGGGCTTTGCTCACCAGATGCCACCACAGTACTCGCCCACAGGGTGTTCTCAATACTCAGACTTTCATGAATGGGAGGGTCACAGTCCTCCTGTAGGGGGAAAAAAAGACCAACATTAAAACCGTGGATCATGCTGGGAACATAACTGAGAAGGAAAGTTACTTCTGTACTGCAAACAAAGATCAGAAACACAAATCCCAATATTTGTCATCGCTTGGGAAGCTTTCAGCTAACACGTTAGAATCCTACTGTGTAGGTGAAGGAGCTCGGTAAAGTTCTAATGGAGAACATTCTACATCCATGGTGCACCACGCAGGCGCCCGCTTTAGGCTTTCAGACTAATGATAAGGAAGATAAGAGAGAAGCCAGAAGACACTTGAGAACAGCAAAGAGTCATCTCAATTTATACACCCCCCCAAAAAAAACCCTCAGCAATAAAGATACTGAACTCATCATGTTTGGAGAAAGAAGAGCTGCAGGTACAATCATAAGAACTCCATATCCACAGAGTGAAGATGGGAGCATCGTGATATAGGGCTGCTTCTCTATGGTACAGGGGCATTATTCAACATCAATAATGTTGACGCGTTTGTTGTCACGCGTCACACGTCCAGAAGGCCTGGTGTCCCTCCACCTCCACCCCTACCGCACCATCTGCAGGAACTGTGTGAGGATGTTCAAGCTGCATGGGATGGATTATCACAGGACTCCATTAGGAACCTCTACAGCTCCATACCGAGACGTCTGGCGTGTTGGGTTAGCAAACACGGCGGCCCGACGCCATACTGAGAGACAGACTTCTGTATGTGTAGCTCAATAAATATTGATCATATCAGTCTAAATTTATCATCAGTTATTGATCCTGGTCACCTTTATCCTCCTTCCCAACAGCACCGCACTCCCACACCTCCTTCTGGATGCAGATATTCTTTTGATGACGAGTGTAATAAACATATAAATATATAAGCTGAAGTTTATAACACTCAAATCTACTGGGCCTGAAGGCGATTTGCCCAGAGGAATGGGCCAAACCTGAACCACAACGCTGCGAATGGCTAATTACTTCCAAAAGTAGATGTTCTGAAGACGTAACTGCCAACAACAGCTTTGCAACAAGGTACTAATTTGTGGTGTTTGAACACTTCTTTTCTATCCGTGTCATTTGTATATATACATCTTTCATATTGTTGTTTATGTTTACTGTTTTTTATTCATATTCATAAACACAAAGTCATTAAAGATGTATATATATTCCCTGGAAGTTCGTTAAATCACAAAGAGTGCCTGAATGCTTGTTTGTCCTCACTGTAAAGAGAACCAGTTATATTTAGTAGAGGGAGGAAAAAGAGTGGAGAACATCACGCTCCTTTGTTTGCCAAAGAGTACTTCATAAATTAGGAGCAGGAACTGAAATTATATCTTTGAATTAATCTGTCCACACTTCATGCTGCGGTCAGATGATCTGTAATTTGCGAGTGTCAGAGGGTTTATAATATATAGTGAGAATGAGGCCCACACGCACGCTGAGGCTGCTTCGTACGAGAGCGCACACACTCCGGCCCGTTCGGGTCGTCTCTATCTGCTCAGCAGATGTAGTAATCTTCCACAGTCAGATTACAAGGCTTCTCTGATCCCGCAGTTCTGTCCAGCTAAATGAGCTCCGACCTCTGTCGTGCTTACACCATGTTACTGGAAATTACAGCTGACTAAAGCAGAGCTGGCCTAAGGCGAAAACACGAACCAAGGTCTTGTTGTGCAATACGGACTATTCAATCAAACTTAGACGACAAGGCAAAGTCAAGCAGGCAGCTGAATACAGAAGTGTAGAAGCTCCTGGGCAATCTCACAATGAGAAATACTAATACACTGACTTCACTCGTCCTCAAACAACAGCTGCACCCAGAAGGAGGTGTGGGAGTGCGGGTGTGTTGGGAAGGACGATAAAGGTGACCAGGATCAATAACTGATGATAAATTTAGACTGATATGATCAATATTTATTGAGCTACACATACAGAAGTCTGTCTCTCAGTATGGCGCTGGGACGCCGTGCTTGCTAACCCATCACGCCAGACGTCTCGGTATGGAGCTGTAGAGGTTCCTAATGGAGTCCTGTGATAATCCATCCCATGCAGCTTGAACATCCTCACACAGTTCCTGCAGATGGTGCGGTAGGGGTGGAGGTGGAGGGACACCAGGCCTTCTGGACGTGTGACTGCACACCGTTCATCTTGGTGCTGACCACGGTGCCTCCACACACGGACTCGTTGGGCGTCTCCACCAAGACTAAAGCGGGACTCGTCACTGAAGATGACCCGCTGCCATCCTGAGTCACTCCATGACAGTCTGACACGAGACCACTGCAGTCTTTGGTGACAATTTAGATGAAACAATCTTAAATTAGTCAAAAATTAATTTAAGAATAACAAATACAAAATAAAAATTAAACTTTATTATTAAATATTATTATTAATTATTAAGCACATTTTAAGAAACATGCTGCGAGTTCTGTAAAATGATTTTACTCAATAAAATGACTAAAGGGAAAAAAAAACAAATAGATGGGCCCGATTTCCCCAGCCCTATTCAAAATACGACCTTACTAATTACCAAGTTCCTTCACACTTCGCAACACAGAGGACGGCAAAGCTGAAAGATTCCTCGCACTGCACCTGCTCGCACTAACACATTCACGCTCTTAAATGCAGACGTATGATGAGAAAGCATCGGGGGTCAGTCGGGTTACAGATCGAATGACTTGTCTGATATGACAACTATGACGACTCAGCAGAACCCATACTGCTTATGCTCAAAGCCATGGAGGGAGAAAAATACACCATAAGGGAAGGTTATGGGGATAAATGGCTATTGACATTCAGGCTAATGCAAGGGCAATGAGGCATCGTTGTGCAGTCACAGTTTGGCAGTCTCTGTGAAAAATGCCATGTCAACACTTGAGCACAGGATCCAGTGTAGTGTCTGTAGAGAAATAGTGAGGTATGTAGAAGCCTATTATTATTATTATTATTATTATTATTATTATTATCATCATTATAATTAAAACATATACAAAATAATACTTCATTCTGTATGCTCTAGTCATTGTGTTTCACAGATTCTGCAACATATTTGCATAATTAAGTTGTTGAGATGTAAACAAAAGGCATTCTGGGTTTATTTTGATGCTCACTTATAGATAAATTCAGAATCGTTTATAGTGGTGGTAAATGGAACCAGACGTCCACCTCTAAAAGCTCTTGCGGAGAAGGTTATTAGATTAACTTGTAAATAATGTGTGTGACTGTACAATACCTTTAGAACTTGAAACTGGGCAACGCAGGATGAAGTACACACACCATATAGCCAAGTTAGAAGTTGGGATCCCCCAAGCCAAAGTCTTCCTCCTCCAGTATCAGTAAAAGTTCCTCCCTTTAGTCCTCCACTGGAGTAACAGTACTAGAGTATGTACCTTCAGATGTACTTAAGTATGGAGAGTAACAGTACTAAAGTATTTACCTCCAGATGTACTTAAGTATGGAGAGTAACAGTACTAAAGTATTTACCTTCAGATGTACTTAAGTATGGAGAGTAACAGTACTAAAGTATGTACCTCCAGATGTACTTAAGTATGGAGAGTAACAGTACTAAAGTATGTACCTTCAGATGTACTTAAGTATGGAGAGTACCAGTACTAAAGTATGTACCTTCAGATGTACTTAAGTATGGAGAGTACCAGTACTAAAGTATGTACCCTTCAGATGTACTTAAGTATGGAGAGTAAACAATACTAAAGTATTTTACCTCCAGATGTACTTAAGTATGGAGAGTAGTAACAGTATTATCCTTCATGAGTACTAAAGTATGTACCTCCAGATGTACTTAAGTATGGAGAGTAACAGTACTAAAGTATGTACCTTCAGATGTACTTAAGTATGGAGAGTACCAGTACTAAAGTATGTACCTTCAGATGTACTTAAGTATGGAGAGTACCAGTACTAAAGTATGTACCTTCAGATGTAGTTAAGTATGGAGAGTACCAGTACTAAAGTATGTACCTTCAGATGTACTGAAGGATGGAGAGTAACAGTACTAAAGTATGTACCTTCAGATGTACTTAAGTATGGAGAGTACCAGTACTAAAGTATGTACCTTCAGATGTACTGAAGGATGGAGAGTAACAGTACTAAAGTATGTACCTTCAGATGTACTTAAGTATGGAGAGTAACAGTACTAAAGTATGTACCTTCAGATGTACTGAAGTATGGAGAGTAACAGGAGCATGGTTTATTACGGCTCTAATGTCCTATTATCATTTCTGGAACAGGACTCTTCATCAGCTCAGTGTAGGTGAAGAGACTCTAGTGTCTCTCAGTCCACCAGTCTTCAATAGAAGCTCATTCATTAGTCTGACACTGACGTCTATTCACATCATCATCAGCACAGAAAACTGAAGGACAACAGGTTCCATTAGCTAGAACCAAGTTCTGTCCAAACAAGCTCAAAACAAAGTGACCGCTGTATCCTGATTGGTGGACTCACTACAGGCTGCTTCCTTCATTTGAACAAGTCACGTAGTATTTATGCGCACATAAGCCAAAAGGAAGGGCAGATTTGGTTGTACCTGATGACCGTAACCAATCACACTTACTATCAGTCCAACACTGGAACTGGGTGTAGTTTCTGTGCTCTGGTGAAGCCTGAGTAACATTTACATTCCTTTAATTAAATAAAAAAAATAGTAAAATTCTACTTTGCTATGAATGTTAGATAGCTATCCATAATCTTCCTCAGAATTAAAATGCTGGTTGATCTACGCAAGAGCTCTGCAGACCTGGCTGGAGAAGGACTCAAAAAAGGAAATCCGCTTCAGGGTCAGTATTCACCATTGGTATTCTACTGATGTGGCCCGGAAGAGTCTGATCCTGGACCTGCCCTGTACATACAGGCTCAGAAGAGTGAGTCAGCACAGGAAGTGATCTCCATCCTCCGCCTGCTGTGTGGCCAAGAGTGAAGACTCCACACAAAGACAGGCTTTGTGTGGGGGCTCCCTCTGCCCCTGTCTTTTTTCGCACTAATCTGCTGTTAATAAGGAGCTCTGCTCAGCCAGAGAGCTGGGAGGAGCCATGCGGGCCTGTGAAGTCATCCCCATCACGAAACGTGCAGCTTTACATCCCACGGACCTCCTAATGAACTAATACGTTAACATTAAACGGCTGCTAGGAGTTATCAATAAGGACATGGTTCCCAATGAACCAGTGACAGTAGTAGCTGCAGCTTGTCACCGTGTGTGTTTAAGGTGGTAGTAACTTCAGGTTCCTGCAGATGGCGCTGCTGCACAAGGATGATGGGGCTATAAACCCCTGAGGGGTGTGAGTGAAGGGATCCGTAGTTTGGGAAGAGGTGCTACAGTGCAGGGAATGTCTCGTTCCATGTGTGGGAAATGGCTCCAGAGCAGATTGGCTAAAAGGAGGGACTGCATGTGGGCGTGGCCAAAGACCATAGTGTGAAGGAAGTAGCTGAGTCTGCAGGTGCATGGAAGCGTACTGTCATACGGGTCTACCAGCAGTGGATACAATCCCAGTCTACGGGGAATTCTCCTCGGAATTGGGCCAGGGAAGGCATCCATCAAATCTGGACCAACTTCCCAATGTCTGAACATTGATGCGGCCTACATCCAGAAACTTGTCCAGTCCATGCCAAATCCAATCACAGCTGTTACTGGTGCTCAGGGAGGAATTACATGTCTCACTCACAGGGGACTTTTCTCTGAAGATCTTATAAGGAGGGTTTCTGCCTGGACTGCATTTAGAACGGGGCACAGGTTACAGGTCAGCCAATCAGAACAGACGTCATTTAAATGTGTCAGTACTTCGTGACAGTAAGGGGTCAACAGGTCGTGCTTCTGAAGTAATGCACTCCAAGGATACCCATTTAAGGCTTCTGCTGCATTCAAAAATGTGAGGATGCATAGAAAACACATACCCTGGTGAAGTTCCCTTCAAAACTGTGAATGTCCAGCTGAGGCTTCTGAGCGTAGACGTATGCGCTGACGGAGAACAAATCCTGCAGGAAATGACAGGAGATGAAGATGAAATGCACACACATATACAATAGGGCTGTGTATGGGCTAGAACCTATACGTATCATGATACGGGGTTACATGACTCAGGGATGACTATAATATATTGTTATATTGTAAGCAGGGTGATATATAGTGATCTAATTTTAGGAAAACTGACCAAAAAAAAAAAACAAAAAAAAAAAAAAACACCACCAGCACCATATGTAGAGGCTTAGCTAGTGGTGCTGGGCGCAGGATGTGGAACAGCTGAATGGTTGTAGATCAAGGTAGGCAACACTGCTATCTAGCTGTCAGGAATCACGGTCTGGCACCAATCTTCGTTCTCATGGCCTCAATTTTCATTGTTATGCTGAAGATATCAGATTTATCTTAGCCTCAAACCCTCTGAATCTTTTCAACCTTCCGCACGGTTGCTCTGCATTCAGGAGTTAACAAACAGGTTGATTGCTAACTTTCTCAACCCTAAAGCTAAATAAACTGAATTTATAATTGTTGGTACCAAGACAGCCACCTCTGCTTACCCCGACTGTGTGCTTGTTGTTTAATCAGTTTTGCATCTCGTGTTAAATCTCTGACAAAGCCTGTGGTTTTCCATCTTTGCAGTATTGCTAGACTCCGCCCACTGGTTACTTCCAAAGATGTTGAGATTTTGGTTCATGTATTTATTACATCTAGGTCGGATTACTGCAGTGCTCTGTTCCATGGTCTACCCTCCAAAACCCATCGCAGTGCATTCAAAACTCCGCAGCCAGAGTCCTGGTATGCACCCCATCCTTCATCAGCTACACTGGCTACCAGTCACTGGCTACCAGTCACAGAGCACATCCACTATAAAACCCTGCTACTGAGCTTTAAAGCCTTACACGGACTAGCACCCACAAATCTCTCAGCCCTCTTACATCCTTATGCTCCATCCCGCAAGCTAAGGTCCTCAGACTCTCGTCTCCTGGCTGTTTCTGAGTTCAAGCTTTCCGCTATGGATAGCAGGGCCCTTAGTGTTGCTGCCCCCCTCCACACTCTGAATACCCTTACCTTCAGCTATTCTCACTTCTCCCTCACTTAACATCTTTAAAGCCCACTTAAAAACAGAACATTTTTCAGAACATGTTTATTCTGCATGATTTTGGTGTTTTTTTTGGGGTGGGGGGGAATTTGAAAACGCCCTATTCAAGCTGGGTCTGTTCTGCAGGAGGCCCTGTGACGTACTTTGTAATGACTTAACTGGTTGATTCATGCAGAATAAATGATCCGTGTGATTTCACATCAGGGTGAAGATCAAACTGAAGCAAGCTCAAACTTCTCCTGAGTGTATTATGCATACTGCAGTGGTTAAGTGGAGTGAAATATGGTTCAGACGCTCTTTACAGTGAAGGTAGTGGTGATGGGAACCAGGGGTCACCATGTCTACAACACGTATATCGACATCTGACTTTTTATCAAAACCATCAGTGAACCTCCACGTGTCTTCTGAACCTTATATAGAATGTTAAAGATGGTAAAATTGTCACAAATCTGAAAAAATACAACTGCTTTGGGCTATTCTGCCTCACTTTGCAGTGCCCTGCATGTGCTCCTCAGCCAAGACTGGATTTTAAAAACACATTATTATAACACAATGTCTAATTTCATGTAATAACCTTCTGTGAGGGAGCTCTTAGAGGTATTAAGCTCATTAGACGTCTGGTTCCTATCACGACGCATGCACTGTCGCAAATAAAAGACACCTTGACCAGAGAAATCATCTTAAATCTAAGTTTTTACCTGTATAGATTAATGTTGTTAGGTAAAATTCCAACTATATTAGCAGACAATGTTACTTGGTTTAGGAAATGTGCTTGAAGCAACCAGAATTATCAGGCAGAATAATTTTAAAAATTAATAAATTTTATAATTTTTAGTTAAATTACTTTAAATAAATGAAACCATTTAGAAATAGAATAAAAAATAAATAAAGGAATAAATAAATTTAAAAATTTAAAATAAAGGTAAAATAAATTTATAAAATAAATGTATAAATATATATAATATAATATAATATATATATATATACACACACGCACACACACATACATACATATATATATATATATAATAATAATTAAAAAAATTAAAATAAATGTAAAAAAAAAAAAATATATATATATATATATATATATATATATATATATATATAAATATATACTTATTTATTTATTTTTATTCTTTATTTTTATTCTTTTTATTTATTATTGAAAGTTATTTAACTGAGTAAAATTATTCTGCCTGATAATTCTGGTTGCTTCAAGCACATTTGTTAAACCAAGTAACATTATCTGCTAATATAGTTGGAATTTTACCTAACAAAATTGATCTATACAGGTAAAAATTGTTTTAAAATAAGTTACATTATCTGATAATAAGCCTACATCAATCTCAACATCAGTAACATTAGATATATCGACTAGATTTAAGATCATTCCACTTGCCAAGGTGCCATTTTTGTCTCAGGGGCACCACATGCAATAAGAAAGAGCTAGTACATGTTTCAGGCACCAGGCCCACATGGCGCACTGCTATCGAGAAGGACACTGGCGTACGGATATTTTTCCAGCCTTGGCATTTTCGATGGCTGTGCGGGAAATAGAGCTAGACAGCCCTTAACCATCGCTCATCTGGACATTAGCACCGCGGATGAATCAGAACAGCCGAAAAGGCGCCTCAGGTCGCCGTCACTGTCGCTTTACGTGGTAACCCTATCGCGGCGGCCCACGCTCTCTTCCTCCGTCGGACGCTCACCTTGTCGGGCTCATGTTTGATATCGGCGTGGATCTGATTCGCAGGCCGGAGCGTTTGTTACACACGGGCCGGTAACTTTAGCCGAAGAGACAACCGGAATCTGTCAAAGCGACTGTCTCCTCCGTACCATCCAGGTGGAGATGACACCTGCCCAGAGCACGAGTTCAGATTTGTATTTGTCTTTCCGAAACCACTTAATGTGATCACAGAATTAAAATTTCAGCAACTCATTGAATGATTGCTGCGCTGAACGGCCAGATAGGGTTCCCTGAGGCCATGACAGCTGAATATTCTAAGGTTGGACGCCTGTTTCCTGCCTTTAAAAGGTAGTCGATGCGTTGGACCTTATTCCTTCTATGTGTTTTTAGATTTTAGAAGAACTGGAGTTGGTTTGTATTTGGTCTTAGCTGCCTTTTGTGTTTTTGCATGACCTGATTATGATGGGTCGTGTGCCATTTTCCTTAAAACACCCAGTCCAGCTCCAAAATTAAAGATACAGGGCCATGTGATTTTCTATCAACATTGACAAAAACATTGTGTGACTCTCTGGGTTATTAGACTGCCCTGTCAATAGAACCTGGCAAACAGCTTACAGTGTAAATCCTCCCTCTTCCCAGGGTAATGCAATTCTACACTGCATTAAGGGTCATTTCTACAAGTTGTATACATCATTAAAGAGTTAAGACGTAAACAAAGAAATCAGTCGAGGGCTGGAGGTTAGGTACCCAACCTTGTGACCTTGTGAATGATTTCCTGCACCAACAGTAATGACTGAAGTGCCCTTGAGCAGGTTACCTAACCTCCAACTGCTCCCGGGATGCCATGGATAGGGCTGCCCACCACTCCAGGCAAGTGTGCTCACTGCACCTTAGTGCGTGTGTTCACTAGTGTGTGTATGTGTGTGCGGAGGACCAATGCCTCAGTGTGCAGCACCAATAGCAAAAAATGGCTCAACAACTCCACTCAGAGAATGAATGGCCTCACCTAAATTAGAATTACAATGCAAAATATTATATATTGTGGCAAATAAAATCTTAAATCTAGTCATATTTAATCTAGTTTACATTTAAGTTTAGGATATTATATTATTTAATCTATTTCTAGACTTTTTGTACTGAAGTGATTTAATCTAGTGAACTGTTTGCAGTGACACCACCAATTTAGCTGTTATCTGCCAACTGAACAAGTCAATTTCATTAGATAAAATTAATTCTAAAAAAATAAATAAAATAAAACGCCCAAAGCCTGGCTCATAATAACCGCACCCGAATTCTGCCAATTCACGTCACCTTGCCATGAGCATGCTGGACCCTGGACTTCACAGATCTACTGCCAGGCAGACAGCGTACAAACCGAGTGAATTTATTCAACATAGCATTATTAACAACAAACAGCCGCATGAGGGATAGGCTGAGGCTGTGACAGTGTTGTGTGGACAACTGTTGCAGGTCTAAGACACATACCCCTAACGCAGGCAGCCTCTGAGTGCAAGCTACAGCGACCTTCAGTTTCCAATCTGTTTCTCCATCCAGCTGGTCTGTTCTGATAAAGCACGCTCCTGAAAAACAGACGACAGAAACAATCTTCAGTTTAATACTCCGCCTCCTGTGTTCTCTTCAGTTCGCCAAAGATCAGTACTGACTCCAAAGTGAAAGTCAAGCCATGTGAGGCCTTCAAGTGCGGATCTATAGAAGGAGACTTGCGATGTGACGCAAGCCTGTGTGGACTATAATCAAAATCCTGACAAGGCTAAAGAGCAGAGAATGGACAGACAAGGGCAAAGGACACGGTATATAGATCCCTTAAGGACCCGGCTATAGCCTCAGTATAACAGGCAAGTGATCAATAATCACTCTCCGTAGGCCTTTATACAATGATACAATGTCGCATAGTGGCAAAGCAAAGGTCCGGTATAATAAGCTGCATCACAGAAATAAGGAAAATCTGGTAGATGGCTTTTCAAAGCGCATTAATGATCAGTAAATGAGTACAGCCTAAAGCGGGTCAGCATATCTAGAGTAACTCATGTAGCATAAGTAGACTGGGGTTATTTTAAAGCTGTGACTCTGAACTTACTCACATCAGGACACTATCCACATGTAAGACGGATGGAAAGCGTCCCGTTACTCTACGCTTCATTCAAGAGAGCTTACAGCGGCATCATTTAGAGAAGGTTTGTGCGTATAGTCTTAATTCAGTTACTGGCTGTACGTCAATGGCTATACCAGGAGGACCACCAGACAGACTGAATGGGATATTAGTTTGGGGGATAAATAATGCCCTAGAAATGAAAGAGGTCATAATCACGGCATAAAATTTTATTTTATTTAGTTATTTTTATTTTTTTGATTGGGTGCCCTGCAGTTCCGTGTGCTGCAGTTCAGCCTGAACCTAGTTTCAAGTGGAACCACACCAGCCATCCTTCCACAGTGAGTCAGCTACCCTCTGGCAAGTGTGGATAAGCTGTACGGGAAAAGTTTGGGTTTCCAGTGAACTACGACGTCACTGGATCTGAGAACAACTGACGTGCCAATAATAAACTAAGCAACTGGATTTTACTTTTGGTCGGCTTTACTGCTATATATATATATATATATATATATATATATATATATATATATATATATATATATATATATATATATATATATATATATATATATACATATACATATACATATACACATACACACACACACACACACACACACACACACACACACACACACACACGCCTTATGGGTTTAGGTTAAAAGAGTGCAAATGACCAAAGCAATGTGGAAACACATACACAAAACAATTCTGCACACACAGTTGCCTGCAAAATTTTGGGTTTAGGTTAAATTAAACATTATTTTAAAAAATAATTAGAAAATAATTAATTAATAATTAAAATAATTAGAAAAAAAAATATTAGAAAATAGAAATTGTGCACTAAAATGCCAAATTTGACAAATGGCTTTGGCTTTTGTAAAAGATCTGTTCAGAAAACATGTGACTGGTTCAGGTGTGTTTCAACTCTACATACTGTAAGCCTCAATTTCTATATATGGATCATATGGACTGGATAGTATATGGTACGTTTTGAAATGCAAACCGTGTTTATGTACCAAATCGAGCTTCATTTGAAGGGCAGAGAAAATTCACTATTCCATGAAATACCATTGGATCCCACTGGATATAGAACAATGCAGGGTGGGAAACATCAAAGCACTATAGTATTTATAGTTTCTAAATTCTAAACCACCCCAACTAGAAAAAGAAAATATGATTACAGCATATTCCGGAGAAGTACATTTCCTGAAGCATCCGGGTTGGTACCGTCATTATAGTATCATATGTTGTTGATCATGATTAACCTGATTTTGATTTCCTAATGGCGTTCTGAGACAACAGTCACTCACACAAATCCACATATCGAGTGACTGAATAAACAAACAAGGATATGATAGCTCCCAACACAAGAGGTCTATAGAAGTCCTCAACTTACCAGTCTTCTCTGAAGTTCGTAGAAAGATCATATCAGCTGGAACTCTCTGATTCTGAAAATCACAAGACAGCCAGCGCATTAATACAGGTACTGATATAAACACCTACAGCACAGCAGCAGTTATTCGTTATCACTATATGAGCCTTTTAAAAGCAGGCCAATGGGCATCCTAACAAATCACTGTATTGCTACCACGTGCTGTGAACATCTTGACCAACGCCAGATGTTCTCGATGAGTGTCCTCTGGTCGTAGGTTCCATAACATAACATAAACAGCCAAACGACTCATACAGTGCTGCTTTAACACGTTACTGATTCTTACATATCACTGGAGAAATCTGCAGCACACTCCAAACACTTTCCCGACATGTGTGCATATATGAACTTTCCAGTCTATATGTGCGGCATCACAGCACCGTAACTTTAGTCCTACTATGGCATAGGCGGCTGCTGAATAATTGAGCAAGGTCATATGCCCCACAAGCAATTAAAGAGAAGCAGCCACCATCGGCGAGAAACATGATGCACAACAAAAAGAATGACAGGATTTCATGCGACAGATCACATGGCTTGACATTTAGCCCCTATGCTGATAGCATGAACAAAGGGCGAGGGGGAAATGGAGAAGGGTACGAAAAACCTTTTCGACGATGATGAGGTCTCCAACTTGTATGTCCGAGCTCTTGACTTGGACTTTACCTGAAGAGGAGAGACATCAGACAAGGAATCAACAACTCCGAAAAGTTTTTCCTGTTTATATTTAAGTCTAGAATTTGGTATATAGTGCTGTACAGTAATGTTTAAGAGAATATATATGCAATTTTGATGATCAGCTTTGTACATATTGTACATTTGTGTGTATATATATATATATATATACACACACATATATACACACACACATATATACACACACACACACACACATTATGACAATGTACTGGTTCGCTTGAGCTGTAGTGAAATATACTGAAGGCTATGACCTGACTGATATATCGGTTAGCCAATAAAATTGGCTGATATCAAGAGTTTCTCATTTCTTGAAATTAATAACTTATGGGATTTATTTCATCTGATAACAGGCAACTGTCTGTCAGCCATAAAAGCCCTAGTTAAAGAAGAATCACACCAACATTTCCACAAGACCACAGAGGATGGTCAGGTCTGCAGAGATTGGGTGCTCTCTACCTACCCTGGAGGACCTACACAGAGGGTCACTACAGACACAGCGCAACCTGGAAACCATCTGTTCGAACAGCTACCATCAGGCAGGCGGTGGAGAAACACTAGGCCTCGGACAAACCAGTTCAACAACCACTTCTACCGGATCAGCAACAACAACTTCTACGGGATCAGCAACCACAACTTCTACCGGATCAGCAACAACAACTAATACCGGCTCAGCAACAACCACTTCTACCGGCTCAGCAACCATAACTTCTACCGGCTCAGCAACAACAACTTCTACCGGCTCAGCAACAACAACTTCTACCGGCTCAGCAACAACAACTTCTACCGGATCAGCAACAACAACTTCTACCGGATCAGCAACCGGATCAGCAACAACAACTTCTACCGGATCAGCAACCATAACTTCTACCGGCTCAGCAACAACAACTTCTACCGGCTCAGCAACAACAACTTCTACCGGCTTAGCAACCATAACTTCTACCGGCTCAGCAACAACAACTTCTACCGGCTCAGCAACAACAACTTCTACCGGATCAGCAACAACAACTTCTACCGGCTCAGCAACAACAACTTCTACCGGCTCAGCAACCATAACTTCTACCGGATCAGCAACAACAACTTCTACCGGATCAGCAACAACAACTTCTACCGGATCAGCAACAACAACTTCTACCGGCTCAGCAACAACAACTTCTACCGGCTCAGCAACAACAACTTCTACCGGCTCAGCAACAACAACTTCTACCGGCTCAGCAACAACAACTTCTACCGGATCAGCAACCATAACCGGCTCAGCAACAACAACTTCTACCGGCTCAGCAACAACAACTTCTACCGGCTTAGCAACCATAACTTCTACCGGCTCAGCAACAACAACTTCTACCGGATCAGCAACAACAACTTCTACCGGCTCAGCAACAACAACTTCTACCGGCTCAGCAACAACAACTTCTACCGGCTCAGCAACAACAACTTCTACCGGCTCAGCAACAACAACTTCTACCGGCTCAGCAACAACAACTTCTACCGGATCAGCAACAACAACTAATACCGGCTCAGCAACAACAACTTCTACCGGATCAGCAACAACAACTTCTACCGGCTCAGCAACAACAACTTCTACCGGATCAGCAACAACAACTTCTACCGGATCAGCAACAACAACTTCTACCGGATCAGCAACAACAACTTCTACCGGATCAGCAACAACAACTTCTACCGGATCAGCAACAACAACTTCTACCGGATCAGCAACAACAACTTCTACCGGATCAGCAACCATAACTTCTACCGGCTCAGCAACAACAACTTCTACCGGCTCAGCAACAACAACTTCTACCGGCTTAGCAACCATAACTTCTACCGGCTCAGCAACAACAACTTCTACCGGCTCAGCAACAACAACTTCTACCGGATCAGCAACAACAACTTCTACCAGCTCAGCAACCATAACTTCTACCGGATCAGCAACAACAACTTCTACCGGATCAGCAACAACAACTTCTACCGGATCAGCAACCATAACTTCTACCGGCTCAGCAACAACAACTTCTACCGGCTCAGCAACAACAACTTCTACCGGCTTAGCAACCATAACTTCTACCGGCTCAGCAACAACAACTTCTACCGGATCAGCAACAACAACTTCTAGCGGATCAGCAACAACAACTCTACCGGCTCAGCAACAACAACTTCTACCGGCTCAGCAACAACAACTTCTACCGGATCAGCAACAACAACTTCTACCGGATCAGCAACAACAACTTCTACCGGCTCAGCAACAACAACTTCTACCGGCTCAGCAACAACAACTTCTACCGGCTCAGCAACCACAACTTCTACCGGCTCAGCAACAACAACTTCTACCGGCTCAGCAACAACAACTTCTACCGGCTCAGCAACAACAACTTCCACCGGCCCAAAAACAACTTCTACCAGATCAACAAAAACTTCTACCGGCGCAACCACATTTACCGGATCAGCAACAACTTCTACCGGCGCAGCAACAACTTCTACCGGCGCAGCAACAACTTCTACCGGCGCAGCAACAACTTCTACCGGCGCAACAACAACTTCTACCGGTGCAACAACAACTTCTACCGGATAAGCAACAACTTCTACCGGCACAACAACAACTTCTACCGGCGCAACAACAACTTCTACCGGCGCAGCAACAACAACTTCTACCGGCGCAGCAACAACTTCTACCGGCGCAACAACAACTTCTACCGGCGCAACAACAACTTCTACCGGATAAGCAACAACTTCTACCGGCACAACAACAACTTCTACCGGCGCAACAACAACTTCTACCGGTGCAGCAACAACAACTTCTACCGGCGCAGCAACAACAACTTCTACCGGCTCAGCAACAGCAACTTCTAGCGGCGCAGCAACAACAACTTCTACCGGTTTAGCAACAACAACTTCTACTGTGGCAACAACAACTTCTACCGGTTTAGCAACAACAACTTCTACTGTGGCAACAACAACTTCTACTGGCGCAACAAAAACTTCTACCGGTGCAACAACAACCTCGAGAGGAACCAGGCTTGGGGGCCAACCTCCTCAGGTCGATCCCGGGTAGGGGGAGAAAGACAGAGCTAACAGGAGAAGGAACTCTATTAGATAGTCTGATTAATCCAGGAGGGAGAAATCTCAAAGATGGAGCCGACTCATAGGTTCTCTGTTTAAGTGAGAGAGAGAGTTCATGATCAGAGCCAGACACTGGTCATTGTATAAGTTGTAGTCATGTTGGGTGATGAACTGGAGGAACCAGGGAGGGAGACCCACGGTGGAGATGATGCTTAGGTGACTCTAGCTGCTCTGTATCATCTACTGTATCATCTTAGAACTGCCCCACACAGGTATAACTAAGCCAGCCAATTAATTTCTAAGTCTTACACAATGAACAAAACATAAACACGGCATCTGCAGCTCTCGGAGCAATTTACCTGCCTCATCTTTCTGACTAGTCATGCACCAATTTGTGACAGCAGTTTATGTCCATTCACGGTAAACGACACCCTCTCAATGATACATTTTTGCTCGATTTGAGGGCATGCTGGTGTCAAGTGACATGTCAAACGAAACTGTAGACAGCCTACATGGTGTTCTGTCTCTTTGCTTCGCGCCTGTCCAAGCAAACCCCTGCTCCACTGAGCTGTCTGTCTGTTTGACTGAAGAGTCCAACTCTATAAACACGTCTCTCAATGACCATCCCCTTACAGGTTACACCATCAACCACAGCTGAGGCAGCGCGAGTCACTCTTAATTATGGGTAATCAATACATATGGGTCCCAGTGTACATCACTCATCGTGGCACGGACAAAAGCCCATATTCGGAAACAAAACTGAACTGGGCATGTGCTATCTGGACACATCACGGTCATCTACAGTGCCGTGCAAAAGTCAGAGACCACCTTTTCAGTTCAAACAGCCCTTATTCGTTTTACAGGAGACATTTCTGAAAATAATTTTAGATTAGATGAGATTAACTATAAGATAATCCACTTGCCCATTGAAGGAGAAAGTCAACAGAAGACCAAACTTAGGGTGTAAACAACAGTTACAAAGAACGCAGGACTCTCAGCAGCCACCTGGAAGACCTCACAGACCCACCATCACTGCCCCCATCAGACAAACAGCACTTACAGCTTTCATCTTTGAGGGACAGAGGAACATCAAGCTCTACTTTTGCTTCAGATCTCACAACATCCACCCTTCCACTGTGAGAGCATGCCTCAGTGCTATGGAGGTCTGAAAGGAGGTGTAGCTGTTTAAAAAGCTCCTCACTAAGAAAAGGAGACAGACACATTAAACTAAGAAGCTGCTGGTATACAATGGACTGACCACCCTAGAGTCCAGACCTCAACACCACTGAATGTGTTTGGAGAACACATCTCACCCACGACAAGAAACGGTTGCTGCACCGGCCAGCACCCTCAGGCTCCTCCACCTGTGGTGTGATAAGGAGAGATACCGCAGCTCTTTTCTCCCTACTGCTGTTAGGCTGTACAGCCAGCACCTCCCCAAGCAGAGCTCAGACACTCGCTACTGTAGTATACTATATGGACACATAGCTATCTACATATTCAATGTAACTTAATTATTGTGCAATATTTTCTGCTGCACCTCATCACCTGTGCATCACCTGTGCATCACCTGTGCATCACCTGTGCATCACATGTGCATCACATGTGCATCACCTGTGCATCACCTGTGCATCTCCTGTATTCCACCTGTGCATCACCTGTGCATCATCTGTGCATCACCTGTGCATCACCTGTATTCCACCTGTGTATCACATGTGCATCACCTGTGCATCTCCTGTATTCCACCTGTGCATCACCTGTGCATCACCTGTGTATCACCTGTGCATCACCTGTATTCCACCTGTGTATCACCTGTGCATCACCTGTATTCCACCTGTGTATCACCTGTGCATCACCTGTGCATCTCCTGTATTCCACCTGTGCATCTCCTGTATTCCACCTGTGCATCACCTGTGCATCACCTGTGCATCACCTGTATTCCACCTGTGTATCTCCTGTATTCCACCTGTGTATCGCCTGTGTATCACCTGTGTACCTATATGTGTAACTCCTGTGTATCACCTGTATACCACCGTATTCCACCTGTGTAACTCCTGTGTATCACCTGTGTATCTCCTGTGTAACTCCTGTGTAACTCCTGTGTACCACCTGTGTACCACCTGTGTACCACCTGTGTACCACCTGTGTACCACCAGTACACATCTTATACAGACTGCCAACATCACTATAACTCATGCACTCTGACAGCCTATACCATTAGCATTTCGGTGACTGCCAGGTCATCAGTATTTATGTAGCTAGTGTAAGAGAACAGTAACTGTGAAATACCTAAACATTATTTGTACAATATCTTTCAGTGTATATATATATTTTTTATATTTTGTATAACTTGCACTTCTTCATTCTGCTCTATATGTTTATGTGGATGATGTAAGATGCAATTTCCCCAATAAGCAACTTTTAACGTCAGTTGGAATGAAGGTAAAGATCAGACACACTAAACCGTATTATATTATTTTATTATATATTATTTTATTTATCTCATTATGTCATTATATTTAGCTGTATTATACCGAGTTGCACATATTTAGTTGTTCCAGCTTTGTGGTGTTTGTGTCTTGTCTTTAATGACCATATAGATGGGAGATAACATACATGATCGGATGATCTCTGACTTATGCATAGTACTATACATGTAGCAAAGCGAACTTCCAGTTCATTTAAAAGATGGTATGTTTCGTCAAATGTAACAATCTAGAACCGAGACAACAGTCTTGGGCTGCGAATGGGCAACGCCTTATCTAGCTAGTATGAAGATCGTGCGGCATCACCTCTGACTGTGAGCTTGCTGTACAGCTGAGAGTTCATCTCTTTGTCTCTCCTGTAGCGGCGAACCTCATCCACAGCCTCTCTCACCATGGTGACAGCCATCACAAAGCCCTGAGTGACGGAAAGAAGAAGAACAATGAGTGGCGGAATTAGACTCTAGGATAAGAGCTCCAACACTACAGCTCACAGCTGAACAATTCCTATTCCGCTAGTAACAGATCAGTTACAGATCAGGGAGTGAAGGATCACCGTCTGAACTCACCAGTGGGGCCCAGTAGGTATACAGATAACCGATTTTCAGCGATGGCACAAACTGTGAGCAAGCCACCACCAAAAAGTACAGGTTGAGGAAAAACTTGAATTGTTGGTACAGAACCTAAAATAAAAAGAAAAAAGAAATGATCATGCTAATATTTTATTTTTATTTATGTACAGGATGGCAACAGACTTCTAGCAAACAAATATGCTGTACAATACTGTGCAAAAGTCTGATATTGTCCATTAATTATTTTATTAAGCATAAAATAAATAACTTAATAATGCCACTCAATGCAGATTTTTTTTTTCAGGCTACAGCTTAAAATTTGTAATTTTCTACAACTTGGTTTAATCCTACTCTTCCTCTATTCCGTACTTGGATCGCCAATATTTAGTTTTCCAAAAATAAATCTCCATACTTTCATAGTTCAATCTTAGAAGGTTGCATTTTCTACTTCTTACTATCCAGATTCAAGATTCTGAATAAGTACTGAATAAGATATGTAGATATGTATGCACATAAATTAAGAAAATGTACAATATATGCAATATAAGTCTGAAAGGTATAGAAGCAGAACATGCCATATGCAGTGCCAGTGCAAATAAACAACAGGACTATCTATGTAGGGCTGAAAGATCCATCTTTTTTTTTTACAGCACAATCCCATTTTAAGAGAGTGCAACTTTCAAATCCCAAGCTTTAGATTTATATTTATTACGATATATAGTGTCAATTAACTTTTATGAAGTTTTATTTTCGGAGGATTTAAATTTAACCTAATAACATAGAACTGCCTGTAGATACAACCATCAGTTAGACCATTCAGATGCAACCAAACCTGACATCACAACTTACTGGGGTAAAGTCTCAAGCCAGACAAAAGTAGATGATCTGGTCTTCTTGGCCAAAAAAATCATCAGCCGGGATTATTAAATATTAATGCAGTAAGGCTTTGGAAAGGCCAGTTTTGTTAACCATGTTCCTTTGACTTCCCGTCCTTATGTCAGTGGTTTATCTTATTTATTTATTTATTTGTTTGTTTGTTTATTTATTTGCCTTTTTTTTATTTTATTGTTTTTTTATTTATTTATTTATTTGTGTATCTGTTTATTTAATTTATTTTTTTATACATTTTATATATTTACTTACTTATACAAGAAATAACCCCTGAAATATTATTTATTATTTATTTATTATAATAATTATTATTATTGACACTTTTAGTTTTAAATACACTAGCTGCTACCTTCTATCTGCTTTCTCTGTATTTTATTTTATTTTTATTTTATTTTATTTTCATTTTTACATATATTTTTATATATTTATGTATATTTTATTTATTTAAGTGCTGCTGTCTGGGTAAAACTGGGTCCTTGGGTACCACAATTTCGTTCCACCCCATGTACCACATGTGATGCGAATGACAATAAAGTCTCCTTGAATCCTTGAATGTTTTTATCTATTTTTTTTTTATTAGTGTATCTGTTTATTTTATTTATTTTTTATATACATTTTATATATTTACTTACTTATACAAAAAATAACTCCTGAAATTTCTATTTACATTTACATTTCTGGTATGAATATACACTAGTAATGTAATAATTATAATAATAATGTAGTAATATTTAACATGAAGTAATACATTAACCATGGCTACAATGCTTAACTAATGCAAACTTACCATTACTAAGTCATTCTTAATGTATTCCTTCATTTTTACTAACACAAACAGAGAATTTCTGCCAATTCTTCCAACATGTTAAAAGGCTGAAAAATAAATAGGAGCTGTGCACTGGAATCATAAGAAGCTAATCTTCCAATCAGTCAATCAAACATTTTACCAGAGGTGCCTAAACTCGTATAACACTGTCTACCAATTACCGCTACTCACTCACATGCCATGCTATGCTAGTTCAGGAGTAACATTAAAGCTCCCCGTTCTCAAATCACTCACTGTTCAGATATCTTGTGTTCTCCCTGTTCACAGACCGATCAGATATAGTTGGCTACCTAGCCGTACTTCAGACGAATCGCTGGTTACCTCATGCAAAATTCATAGGACAAGCTGAAAATAAAGTTGCCAGGCGCGCATACTGTATGCAAGGCGCACGGCCCTGAATAAGACATCAGCCAGCAGTCATAACACAGCGGATCGGTTACACATCCAATGGAAAAAGATACGTTAGAATGCTGCTGCCTCTTCAGTTCACAGATAGTTGCACATTAACCTGATTACAGAGGGAAATCTGTTCTGAGGACAATGGGTAGAGATTTCACTTTAAACAGTCTTAACAGTGAGGTCAGACACAAGCCTGCGCGCCTGCCGTTAAACAGAAGCAGCGCTGCTGGGTTCTGCCGGTCTGTACCCGAGTGGTCTGCGTGAACTTACCCCCGGGACGAAGGTGAGGATGTTGTATTTCTGGTTCTTGATGGCGTTCTTCGGGTACTTCTCCTCGCATTTCTCCGGGTGGCCTAGCCACACCGTCCGAGCCTTCAGCTCTTTCTTTCTCCGGCAGGTGTGAGCCAGGCATTCACAGCAACTGTGATCACGGTGAGGAAAAAGAAATGGTGTTTCTTTTTAAAAATAAAAATCAAATCTTCTACTGAACACTCTGGAAATCAGTTTCCATTTAGTAAACATGTGAAACATCAGGAGAAACAACACTTTCACTATATTAACTGAGTAGAGTGGTTTTATTAAAGATCAAAGGAGAAAGACAGACAGACAGACAGAGTTAAAGATATAGACAGAGTTATAGACAGACAGACAGACAGACAGATGGATAGATGGTTAGATGGTTAGATGGTTAGATGGTAGACGGATAGATAGACAAATACACAGACAGACAGTCAGACAGACAGTCAGACAGACAGACAGACAGACAGACAGAGTCATAGACATACAAAGATATAGACAGAGTTATAGATAGACAGACAGACAGATGACAGACAGACAGATTGATAGATGGGTAGATGGTTAGATGGTTAGATGGTAGACGGATAGATAGACAAATACACAGACAGGCAGACAGACAGACAGACAGACAGACAGACAGACAGACAGACAGACTGATAGATGATAGATGATAGATGATAGATGATAGATGATAGATGATAGATGATAGATGGATAGATGGATAGATGGATAGATAGACAAATACACAGACAGCCAGATAGATAGACAGACAGACACGCAGACAGACAGAGTAGAATGACAGAGCTATAGACAGAGAGTGACAGGCAGACAGTGACACAGACAGACTAGACAGACAGACAGACAGACAGACAGACAGACAGACAGACGGGTAGATGATAGATGAATAGACAAATAGACAAATACACAGACAGACAGAGTAGAAAGACAGAGCTGTAGACAGACAGAGAGTGACAGACAGACAGAGTGACACAGACAGACAGACTAGAAAGACAGAGTAACAGACAGACAGACAGAGTAGCAAGACAGACAAATAGAGTAGAAAGACAGAGTTATAGACAGACAGATAGATGGATGGATAGATGGATAAATACACGGACAGACAGACAGACAGACAGACAGACAGACAGACAGACAGACAGACAGACAGACAGATTGATAGAAATACTGATAGATCAGCATTTATGACAGTTTTAAGAAGATTTTGGCCTCAATGTAATCTTTTAAAATCTGTTAATGGTGCAATACAGACCCCAAAGAAAAGGATTTCATTGCTGTTACTTCACTGATAATGATTGTAAGTGTACGAACGCTTTTAGGACGAGTGATTTTAGGAGTTAACTTTGAAGCAGCAGTCTTTTTCATCATCTCCAAAATGACAACTTTATGGGACAAGGGAATCCTTCTAGGCACCTTCAGAGGACCTCCACTGGTTCCTTCTCTGAATGAGAGCATGAACACAATTTGAGTATTTGGAGTATAATTATTGAAAGATTTCTGGAATTTCCCTCGTAACAGGAAGAGGTGGTGCTCGCCACTGAGGCGCGTAAGACAGAGCACAAGAGAAGAGAACTCACGCCTCACCGTGTACAGGGGTCCCTTTAACGCTAACGACGGCGAACAACACTAATCTAGAAGCCCCTCTTAGGTTCCCCACCGGCTGTTCAGCAATGCCGAGCACAGCTGCGGCGCTCGACTTCCACTTCTCACTTTGGAGGTCAAACAGCGAGCTACGGGCTCCGTTTGTTGACTTTTATATCTGTTTTACATTCTACCTGAAGTGCGCTACACGCTCTCGCGCTGCCGGAGAGGAGAGCCGGGCCTTTGGATAGTGTACACAGTCATGCTGATTGGTTTGGCTGGCATTAAAACAAATTACATACACCCCGAAAAAAACCCAATAATATTTGTGTTGGCCTATCTGCCCTCTGTCTGTAAGTGCCAGCGCCCTGATTCATAAGAGAGATTATTTGCTCAAATGAACGTTGTTTAAATAAGTGGCCCGTTTGAATAAGCGGAATCATTCTGCATGAATTATTTGTTCCTTTCATAATCCTTTGCCTAAGCACACAGAAAATTACTGGAAAGCATCAAACTGGTCAGCTGTGCGAAATCCGATTTGTTCATTAAGGAAAAAATCAATACGCGGCTTACAACTGAGATGCATCGCCGATAAACGAGCGAGAGTGTACGGGGTCAATCGCGCGCCGTCATCCACGTCTCTTTCAGTTCCGTAATATTCAAAAATGAGCCAGAATCAATATTTCGATATTTCAATAACGTAAAGTGGGCTAAAGGAGGAACCTGGGCGCTGAAACTCGGTCACGGCACACGACCAGAGTCTCTTTTGGCCGTTGATGCGCAACTAGGAGCTCGACCAAAAACACGACCTCAGCTTCTGTGTATGTACTTCATGCACAGTTACCAGAGCGTTAGAGAGCTTCACAGCAGAGCTGGCACAGGCTTTATCTCCCTCGTTCTCATATACACCCACACAGGTGAGCATACAGGTCTGCGCCACATGCACCAACAGTGTAGGGAGAGGGATCTACGCCCTAAAGGTTCCAGCATTCTGTCAAGCATGGTTTCAGCAGCACTTCAGTCACAAACTAGTATCTAGAACTTATAAAGCAGAAGACTGCACCATGCAGAGGCAAAGTTTCCTTCTGGCTTATTTCCTTATCAATGAAAATTAGTCTTTTATGATTTTGGGGTAATTCCATGGTTTGTGGGAATTCAGACTGGTTTCCAGAGCAACGGTATATACGAATGTGTGAAGCTGTTATGGAATGATGCAATGTTTTTAATATCCTTCAGGCTAACATATGGACTGTTTCTTCATATAGACCTGTGGTAAAGGCTGGTAATGTTTGTAGGAGAGAGGAGATTACTGCGTACTTGCACTGTATATATGGCTGACACCAGCCATCTTCTCTATTGCACTGTCTATATGGCTGACATCAGTCGTCATCTTAATTTGCACAGCAAATGGTGTACCACTACCTCCATTACACAGACACTAAGGACTCTATTTTTATACTTTCATACTTTATAGTGTATCTTTGTCTCTACCTGTATCACTCTGTCTTGTGCTTCTCGTGTTACTCTCTCTGTGTACATCTGCTACTGGATGCCTTGAATTTCCCTCTGGGATCAATAAAGTATCTATCTATCTCTGTTTCTCTATCTATCTATCTATCTATCTATCTATCTATCTATCTATCTATCTATCTATCTATCTATCTATCTATCTGTTTCTCTATCCATCTATCTATCTATCTATCTATCTGTTTCTCTATCCATCTATCTATCTATCTGTCTATCTATCTATCTATCTGTTTCTCTATCCATCTATCTATCTATCCATCTATCCATCTGTTTCTCTATCCATCCATCTATCTATCTATCTATCTATCTATCTATCTATCTATCTATCTATCTATCTATCTGTTTCTCTATCCATCTATCTGTTTCTCTATCCATCCATCTATCTATCCATCCATCTATCCATCCATCTATCTATCCATCCATCTATCCATCCATCTATCCATCTATCCCTCTATCCATCTATCCCTCTATCCATCTATCCATCCATCCATCTGTTTCTCCATCCATCCATCACCCCACCTATCTATCTATCTATCTATCTATCTATCTATCTATCTATCCATCCATCAATCCATCCATCCATCCATCACCCCACCCATCCATCACCCCACCTATCTATCTATCTATCTATCCATCCATCCATCCATCCATCCATCCATCCATCCATCCATCCGTTTCTCTATCCATCCATCCGTTTCTCTATCCATCCATCCATCCATCCATCCATCTACCTACCTACCTACCTACCTATCTATCCATCCATCCATCCATCCATCCATCCATCCATCCATCCAACTATCTATGACCACCAGAACATGAGAAACCACTTAGCCGCACGGACTGACCACCACACCATGACAGACTGCTAAGACATACGCACTGACCACCAGAAGATCTATCTATTTATCTACCTATCTCTCTATCTATCCATATATCCACCTATCCATCTACCTACTGGCCAAATTCTACATTTTGCCAAAGATTTGAATTTCCGTGCCTCCCTAGCAGAAACCTCTGTAGTTTTACTATGTTCTCTGTAAATGGTGTGTTTGTGGAGAACTCCAGCTATAAAAATATATATGGGAAATTCCCTATATAAACCATTACATGCTCCGAAATAGCTTGGAAGAACGTCCTGGCTTTTCTTGTAATGTTGTATATTGATTATTGAACAGTGAAAAAGAAGAGCTTCAAATTTAACACCAACCCCCTCCTCTAATCACATTTACAACTCAGTTACTAACGGGACTACAATTCGATCTGAGACCACTGTTATATATATGTTCATATATATTTCCCTGCTCTTGGATTTACTTAAGTTGCACACTGAGGTAAGTGCTAAATTACAGTCACCATCAGGTCTTTACACCCTGAATTGGTTTTTACAGGCTTGTACACACTGAAACCTTCATATCAATACCAGTGTTAGCGCTTATTTAACCCTGAGAAGGCAGAAGAAGAATAAGGGCATTAATCGAGTAGCAACGGTGACCAAGCCATCACTTTCTATTAGCCAGTGTGACTCATAAGACTGAGACAAGCAGCACAAGGAGCTGAAGAGACACAGAGAGAAGCTGTAAGTGTGTGTGCACGTGTGGTTTAGCTCAAGGCTTAGCTTTAGCTCTCAGCTATGAGCATTCAAGTGAATGAGCGAACTGAGCAGGATGTGTTGTGTGTTGCTGTACAACTTCTTTCAAGACCTGCTGACATGTCAGCGCTAAGCTGCAAGCTACCTTCCACACAGGACCTTCCAGCCTCCGCAGAGGAACCAGCCCAGGCCTCGGCGCCGCTGGTTGATTCTGGCTCTGGGCAACGTGTGGTAATCGCTCTCGTCATTCTCAAACGCCTCCTCAGACATCATCAAGGGCATCTCGTCAAGATTCGAGGATTCGTCTTCGATCTGGTACCTGAGAAGAACAGGTGGTCACGTGAGTGAACAACACAAACTCAACAGACCGGAACTACAGAGAATCAGTAGCTGGACTTCTACAGGAAGTTCTGGATCTTGGTAGTAACAGCCTGCCTGACTGGGACAGTCCAAAAAAAAAAAATGATTAAGTGAAGTGATATTTATGTTCTCTCTTCACCTGCACACACGGGTGTATATTTTATTTATTGATTAATTAATTTATTTATTTATATTATTTTATTTACTTATGTGTGGGGATTCTATCATTATCATTAATTATTTTTTATTATTTATTTTTTATGATTTTCTTTTTATTACTTCGTTATTTATTCATTTATTGTTTTGGTTTGTTTTCTATTTTAATTATGTTTACATATTCGCTTTTACTATTATTCATTACTGACTTTATCTGTTTCATAGTTTTAATTAGCAGCCCTGAATCATTTCTTCTGTTTCCTAGTTCATATTTCTCTGTTACAGTTTAGAATTAAGTTGTAATTTCTTTGCCGTATTGTTAATTAGTATAAATTATTATTACTATAATTATTAACATTATTTATCCATTTCAATTCCTTCTTCTTTGTAAAATGCTCAGCTACATGAAAGTCAGTACATGGTTTAATGTACTCTAAATAATCCCAGTCTGAATAGGGGATGACTGATCAATTGAAGCATTATTATTTATTATTATCATTATTATTATTATTATTATTATTAACTATTTGAATAACACAAAGTAACAGAAAAGCATTCTGCCAGGTCTTCCCGCTGGCTCCTGCTGCTGTCACTGGTGCCCAAACCCTACATGCTGACAGCAGCCCCCAAAACCAACCTCATACTGTCATAGGAAGTATCACACAGGACCGTTCCGAGGGATCCTTCCCAATCTGGCAACCAGGTTTAAACACGTCAGCATGGTTTAATAAGCAGAGCACCATTAAAAAAAAGATGGTTCGTCTAAGGTTCTTTAGTGAAGGCAGTGGTTCTACATAGGACCATGAACACTCAAAGAAGCATCTGCATGCATAAATGGTTCTCTGCATGGAGAAATGGTTCTCCAGATTGATGGAGCAGTTGTTGTATGTGGTTCTACGGTATGTAAAATCATTTTGAAATGGGTCTATATAAAAAATATAGCACCAATGAGGGTTCTTCTGTTACAAACTTGATAAAAGCTAGGCCCTGTTACAGAACCCTTTGCCATTGTTACAGAACCCTTTGCTATTGTTACAGAACCCTTTGCCATTGTAACAGAACCCTTTGCCATTGTTACAGAACCCTTTGCCATTGTTACAGAACCCTTTGCCATTGTTACAGAACCCTTTGCTATTGTTACAGAACCCTTTGCCATTGTAACAGAACCCTTTGCCATTGTAATAGAACCCTTTGCTATTGTTACAGAACCCTTTGCCATTGTTACAGAACCCTTTGCCATTGTTACAGAAACCTTTTCCATTGTTACAGAACCCTTTGCTATTGTAACAGGACCGTTTGCCATTGTTACAGAAACCTTTGCCATTGTTATAGAACCCTTTGCCATTGTAACAGAACCGTTTGTCATTGTTACAGAACACTTTACCATTGTTACAGAACACTTTACCATTGTTACAGAACCCTTTGCTATTGTTACAGAACCTTTTGCCATGTTACAGAACCCTTTGCTATTGTTACAGAACCCTTTGCCATTGTTACAGGACCCTTTGCCATTGTAACAGGACCCTTTGCCATTGTAACAGGACCCTTTTGCCATTGTAACAGAACACTTTACCATTGTTACAGAACCCTCTGCTATTATTACAGAACCCTTTGCCATTGTTACAGAACCCTTTGCTATTATTTCAGAACCTTTTTCCATTGTTACAGAACCCTTTGCTATTGTTACAGAACCCTATGCCATTGGTACAGAACCCTTTGCCATTGGTACAGAACACTTTGCCATTGGTACAGAACCCTTTGCCATTGTAAAAGACCACTTTTAAGTGCATTATAGAACCACATTCTTAAAGCCCCTACAGAGAACCATATACAACACATCTTCAAACAAGCTAAAGAACCATCTCACCATGCAAAGAAAACCTGCAAATTGTTTTCTGTCTTTCCTATAGAACCCTTTAAAAACCATCTTTTTAGACTGTACTCTTTCTAACATGTATCTGTGTGCAGAACCTTTTCTGACAAAACAGTTCATTCCAGTACATCATTGGACTGAGGAACAGAGAACCCTGAGCTTTACAAGTTCTCCACCTATCAGCCCTGCAGAGAAATAAAAAAGAACAACGAAAGAAAGAAAAGCTCAAGCGTTAATTTGAGAGCACTTTGCACGCTCACACACACACTCCAGCGCTGTGTGGCAGAAAGCTATTGTGACACACTGAGACAGGCCGAGTCTCCTGAGGATATCAGGTTCCAGCCGCACATCAGCCCACCGATTAGAGCATCGCCTCCACTTAAGCTCTATATTGCTGTCCTCTCTCGGAGCAGACCGACTCTGAATTTAATTCAGGCAATTAGATAACTGCCACGGCCGAGTTCTGTGGGGTACTACAGACCACCAGTGTAGTGAGACCGGACAGATCAGCCAGTCAAATCAATCAAAATACCCTAAATGGTTCATCAACATCTGCTCCGGAAAACTGAAGTCCAGTTCAGTTCAGTTAACGGCTGTACTTTGTAGGTCAGAACATGTTAATGGATAAGTGAAACCCTATCCCCTACATCTACACTAAACCCCTACCTCCTACATCTACACTAAACACTAACCCCTACCCTCTACATCTACACTAAACACTAACCCCTACCCTCTACATCTACACTAAACACTAAGCCCTACATCTACACTAAACACTAAACACTAAACCTCTACATCTACACTAACACCTACATCTACACTAAACACTAACCCCTACCCTCTACATCTACACTAAACACTAACCCCTACCCTCTACATCTACACTAAACACTAATCCCTACCCTCTACATCTACACTAAACACTAAACCTCTACATCTACACTAAACCCCTAACCCCTACACCAAACCCATAACCCCTACATCTACACTAAACCCTAAACACTAACCCCTACCCCCTACATCTACACTAAACACTAATCCTTACCCTCTACATCTACACTAAACCCCTACCCCCTACGTCTACACTAAACACTAATCCTTACATTTACACTAAACCCCTACATCTACACTAAACCCTAACCCCTACACCAAACCCCTAACCCCTACATCTACACTAAACCCTAAACACTAACCCCTACCCCTACATCTACACTAAACCCCTAACCCCTACATCTACACTAAACCCCTAACCCCTACATTTACACTAAACCCCTACATCTACACTAAACCCTAACCCCTACACCAAACCCCTAACCCCTACATCTACACTAAACCCTAAACACTAACCCCTACCCCTACATCTACACTAAACACTAATCCTTACCCTCTACATCTACACTAAACCCCTAACCCCTACATCTACACTAAACCCCTAACCCCTACATCTACACTAACCCCTACCCCCTACATCTACACTAAACACTAACCCCTACCCTCTACATCTACACTAAACACTAAACCTCTACATCTACACTAAATCCCTAACCCCTACATCTACACTAAACCCTAAACACTAACCCCTACCCCCTACATCTACACTAAACACTAATCCTTACCCTCTACATCTACACTAAACCCCTACCCCCTACATCTACACTAAACACTAATCCTTACCCTCTACATCTACACTAAACCCCTAACCCCTACATCTACACTAAACCTCTACATCTACACTAAACCCCTAACCCCTACATCTACACTAAACCCCTAACCCCTACATTTACACTAAACCCCTACATCTACACTAAACCCTAACCCCTACACCAAACCCCTAACCCCTACATCTACACTAAACCCTAAACACTAACCCCTACCCCTACATCTACACTAAACACTAATCCTTACCCTCTACATCTACACTAAACCCCTAACCCCTACATCTACACTAAACCCCTAACCCCTACATCTACACTAAACCCCTAACCCCTACATCTACACTAAACCCTAAACCTCTACATCTACACTAAACCCCTAACCTCTACATTCGCACTAAAGCATAACCCCTACATTTACACTAAACCCCTAACCCCTACACTAAACCTCTTAACACCTACATTTACACTAAACCTCTAACACCTCCATCTACACTAAACCCTAAACCTCTACATCTACACTAAACCCCTAACCTCTACATTCGCACTAAAGCATAACCCCTACATTTACACTAAACCCCTAACCCCTACATTTACACTAAACCCCTAACCCCTACATTTACACTAAACCCCTAACCCCTACATTTACACTAAACCCCTAACCCCTACATTTACACTAAACCCCTACATTTACACTAAACCCCTAACCCCTACATTTACACTAAACCCCTAACCCCTACATTTACACTAAACCCCTACATTTACACTAAACCCCTAACCCCTACATTTACACTAAACCCCTAATCCCCACTTTTACTACTTCTACATCTACACTACACCCTAACCCCTACTTTTACAATAACCCCCTAGCTCCTATATGTACACTAAAGCCTAACCCTGTGCCTCATGGCCATATGTAAGCAGTTAGATCACACTATTTGGAAGTGAACATCAGTTTGGAAATACAGATAATATGCAAATAAGCTCCAACTGTCTTTACCGGAGCAATCATTACGGCAACATTTGATAAGGTTTCGGTAGCATTACGGCAGCTCTAGCGGTGAAAAGGCTGAATATCCAGTTGTCCACGTGTCTTAGTAAAAAATAAACACAATCAAAGTATAAAGCCACTTAAAACACATTAACGTATTGATCTAAAGTCCACCAGGCATGCGTTTTCAACTCGTTTACATAAAAACAGTGAGAAAAGGCACCTACCGCATGTGCTCTGTTATTTCACTGCAACAAATGAAAGACATAGGAACACTCTTAATGTCCAACAGCAGCTAAAGGGGAAGCTGGGTACGGCTACATGAGCAGTTATCAGATTATCTGTTTCTATAATTAATCACAAACAATCACAATTCACAGCAGGCTCTTCCTAAAAGCATGATACTACAGAGTTTAGGCCAAAGACAGAAAGTCCCAAAGCGCAAAATCAGGTACAGCTCAGGGTGGGAGACCAACACCAGGGTACGTACAGGCGTTTTCATGGTACACAGTACAGACTCACAGTGGATCAGCAGTGCCACATTAAATATATAAAATTATATTTTTGTAATTTTAGGCAGCATTTATTTTAACTAGGGATGCATCGAATGTTTGGCTGAACAAGGCCGAACAACGAGGTTTATAATGATGCTGTTACCTTTATCTAGTTCCTGGATATAGATGGGAAACAGAGGGGAACTTCCTTCCAGAGAAGGAACAGAGGGGAACGTCTTTCTCTTCTCTGTCTAGAGCTAGCACCATCTGCTAAGGGGTTATTCCCACTTTAACGCCTTATAACACCCTGCGAGTCACACACGCTAACGCCTCCTAGCTTCAATTCAGCTTCAGTTTACTTGGAAAGCCAAGACAAAAATACATCCCAGACAGCTGTTTTGGGCCAACTCTGGCCCACATTCCCAATGTTTCTCTAGCCCACTTGCCAGATGGGTTGACGACACTTGGGTGGACCGCTATCGGTAGCAAGATGACTGTCAGAGGTAGGCAGCTCTGGTGTGTCTGTACCAGAAGGGGACCAGGTCTGTTTTGGGACAGGTGGGCCAAATGCTGGTTGTAAATATGTGGGCCACCTTTGGCTCACAGCAGGTTGCCAGTGCTGACAGTGGGCCAGAAGTGCCCTGTCTCTGCCAGATGTGGCCCACATCCGCTTGCTATCTGTGATTTAGCCTATTTCATTTATGCACTGTTAGGTGTGATGGCTGTAAAGCAGCAGAAGGTGAGACACCAGCTAGCCCGGCTAACATTAGCAACAGCTTATTGAAAATAGCCAGATTTCTCAAATAATAGCCTCTATCACCAAACCGAACTGTTGCACACCAAACTTGTTTAATCACACTGACCCGCACTGACCACACACTCCTCATCCAAAGAATAGCTGCACCCAGAAGGAGGTGTGGGATTACAGTGGTGTTGGGAAGGAGGATAAAGGTGACCAGGATCAATAACTGATGATAAATTTAGACTGATATGATCAATATTTATTGAGCTACACATACAGAAGTCTGTCTCTCAGTATGGCGTTGGGCCGCCGTGTTTGCTAACCCAACACGCCAGACGTCTCGGTATGGAGCTGTAGAGGTTCCTAATGGAGTCCTGTGATAATCCATCCCATGCAGCTTGAACATCCTCACACAGTTCCTGCAGATGGTGCGGTAGGGGTGGAGGTGGAGTGACACCCTTCTGGCCATGTGTCACATGATTCCAAACCGTTCATCTTGGTGCTGACCACGGTGCCTCCACACACGGATTCGTTGGGCGTCTCCACCAAGACTAAAGCGGGACTCGTCATCGAAGATGACCCGCTGCCATTCTGAGTCACTCCATGACAGTCTGGTACGACACCACTGCAGTCTTTGGTGACGGTGACGTGGTGTTAAGGACAGTCATGGTAATGGTCTGTGTGCATGTAGTCCTGCGGTGCAGCCATCTGCCAATGATGCTGGCGAATTCACCAAACAGGATCCTGTTTCTCGGAGCCTTATGGTAAGACCCCGTCTAACTTTTTCAACTGCTCACATTGATATGGGACTCCTCTCTGAGCCATACTTCACATTCAAAGGATGCTAACAGCAGAACAGCACGAGTTAGAACGGAAAGTACGCGACAACCTTACACACTCAGTCAGGTACAGTGATCAGGCCTGTCCTTGTTTACGTCACATGGATGACAGAGTGTGAAACATACATCATTGGCATGTCTCACGATGTCATACCATCCCACTTTGTTTCATTCCTGTCGAATGATTCCTTCTGGGTGCAGTTATTTTTCTATTATAAGTGCAGGTCATCTGGACATCTCCCCACGGGTGTAACACAGAGTAACACAGAGCATGTAACCTGCCTGTAGATGAATTAGACCAATCAGAATCTTCTGCCTTCATTTTAGACAATTTAGAATTTTTTTTATTTTTTTAAATGGTCAAAATCCAATCAATAGTAATAATTCCCATATTAACAATCCCCTATTAATACATATTAATATTGTGTATACTATTTGGCTATACAAATATATCCTGTGTACACATAAGAATATATATATATATATATATATATATATATATATATATATATATATAAATACACATATATATACACATGAGTGTGTGAGTGTGTGTGTATATATAGATGTGTGTATATATATATATATACACAATAGAATTTATTTGTATATATATATATATATATATATATATATATATATATATATACATATATATATATATATATATACACATACATACACACACACACACACACATATATAGTATATATATATATATATATATATATATATATATATATATATATATATATATATATATATATATAAATGTATAAATGTACATATTTATGTAATACAAGATAAGTTATGAAGCACACTGATGCTATAGAAAGCCTGTATGTTACTGTGACCATGAAATAGCAGATGGAGCACTACAGATTAGACTACAATCCCATAAGGCTATAAGGAACAATCTTAGCATTCCAGTTACATAGTGGCAAGCTATATGTCCACAGCTTAAAGGGCAACTCCACCTAGTTTCCCAAAATTCTTCTTAATCAAATGGTTGAGAAATCATTCAGAGTGGTTTGATGTAAAACAACCCATACTACAGAAACTTGAGTCAGAACTGTCCGCAGTGGTGGTCCACGAAAACCAGACGTCTATCTCTAAAAGCTCTCTCACAGATATGGTTATGAATATGCTTCCTGATGCCCGGCACACTGTTTTATGACAGCTTTGTAACAAAGCTTCAACTTAAAAAGAATTTTAATCTTAATTTAATACATTTATGGCGGGGGGTGTGACTGTGGGGACCCCTGGTTTCTCATGACCACCACTGTAAAGAACATCTGAACCATTTCATACCAAACCCACTCTGGATCACTCTGTGTACATGTCAAGGACTGAACCACATTCTGAAACATTGGTGGACTTCCCCTTCGAATGACCAACATCAGGCAGCTCTGCTAAGAGGACAGACAACAAGAAGACATTAACCTGAACTCAGTTCCTCTTTAAGGGTGCACCTATCTTAGAAATGCAGCCACCAGTTCCACACAAACAGGAGGCCTGTAAGCAGAAAAGTGGAAGGGTGAATCAACTAGCTATGACTACCAGGCTAGCTACACGATAAACATATACTGAGTATGGTACACCAACAGCTCCATAATCTCTGGTATGGCTACCATCACACTGTACAGTTTAAACGAGCTTTAAATGGGATTTAAGGTGGTTTATGCTCGGATTGAGCCGTTCAGGGATGTCAACTGAACGGCTGGTAAGGAAAAGGGTCAGTACTGATGACTAACAACTCATGTGACCCTCCATAAAATCGTCAACAACAACTAGCCGAAGCTAAAGTTGGCTTCTTGTACGAATTCCCCGTTCCACCTTAAATGGGGCAGCAGGTACATTCCGGCGCCTCAGGATACATTTGTTGGATCCATTTAACGGGGTGTTTAGATGATTTTAAGCTTCAGGCGCCAGAATGTACCTGCTGCCCCATTTAAGGTGGAGCGGGAAATGTAAACAAGCAGCCAACTGTAGCCTCTTAGCTAGCTAGTTAAGCTAACTTCTACTAGCATTCCTAAAGAGTTCCTTTCCTAAAGTCAACTAAACAACCCGTTAAATGTATCCAACATGCCCCTAAATCACTTAGCTTAGCACAGACCTGGAGGAAAATCCCGACTGACAGCTGACAGCAGAGACAGCACAGAGAAGGCTAGCATTGGCGCTAACATTAGCTCAGCCTGCTAGCTAGCTAGCCATAAATACGGGCTTCGGCGGCAAAACAACGTTTCAAAGCCAGTGAAACCCGAACCGACCCCTCAGAACCGGTTTCCGCACTTCGGGAAATGTCACAGCCTAACCTGACAGGTCTTCCAGCATTGTAATAAGCGGCTTTCCTTGAATTCTTCCGCACCGGATTCAGAGGGATGCTGTCAGCCATCTCGGCTGTGAGTGCGTGCGCGGTGACGTCACGCGGAGGTCTCGCTCTGTCTGTGGACGAGCTGTGAAAAACCTCAAATCTGTGTTTTGATTTTGATGGTTTATGTAATTCGTGTGTGATTGATGTGTTTTTGCTTTGTATTTATTTCCTTCCTTATATTTATGTATAAATGTTTATGTTTCCCCCCTGGCTTTATTTATTTATTTGTTTGTTTATTAATTTATTTTATTTTATTTTATTTTTTATTCATTCATTCGTTTATTTATTTGTGTATAAATTGTCTTTATTCATTTATTTATTTATTTGTTATTTTATTTTATTTTATTTTATTTTATTTTATTTTATTTTATTTTATTTTTTATTTATTAATTCGTTTATTTATTTGTGTATAAATTGCCATTATTTATTTATTTTTATTAGTAGTAGTAATAATAATAATAAATAGAGGCAGGAAAGAAAGATATGTTCATAAAAACGTCCTCAGGGGTAACCAAGCTGATTCCGCATGATTGGGTTGCCAGTTGTATTGTTTAATACCCTGATTAGTCATAACAGTAAAACAACCTCCTTGTATCTACCCTCATTGTCCATTCAATCAGCTCCACTGACCATATAGGGGCTCTCTGTAGTTCTACAGTTCCAGACTGTAAACCATCTGTTTCTCTGTATACTGTATTACCCTGTTTTTCAATGGTCAGGACCCCCACAGGACCATCACAGAGCAGGTATGATGTGGGTGGATCATTCTCGGCACTGCAGTGACACTGACGTGGTGGTGGTGTGTTAGTGTGTGCTGTGCTGGTGTGAGTGGATCAGACCCCCAGAAAGACTGCGTTCCTACTGTGTGGGACCACAGAGATGTCTAAAACTGTGTTTTATTGTGTTGGGCTGTGAGGTGGTTCTGTTTGTGTGAGTGTCTACCATAAAGTGAACTTGTATAGCTAACAGTGACCTGCCTGCTGTCCAATGTTACTGAGTAGCGCAGGGCTGTCGGGTTCCCCCTGCACACTGCCTGTTTAATAAAAGACCATTTGCCTGTAAGCACACTGTTTCCTGCTGCCACAACAGGAACTTTATCCCATTTAACATCTTAAATGTTGTTCATGTTGGAACATTGCGGTAAAGATTTCATTGCATTCAGATACAAAAGCATAAGCAAGGTCATGTTTTGATGATGGATGATCAGTTCTGGATCACTACGACTCTAGAAATAAAGGAAGGAGCTCCATCAATCCAGAAAACATCAGTGCTGCTGCTTTTTTGCAATCTTCTGTGTCCACAGCAAAATCGTTCTGTACAGCTGGTAAGGGACAGCATCAGTGCTATGACCAACAACTCATGTGACACTCTATAAAACCATCAACAACAAGACAAAGCTAAAGTGGCAGTAAAGACCATTACTGCCATTTAATTAAATAAAAGGTCATATAGTTTTTAATAATTATGCCTTATCATCTCATAATTATGGCTTACTATTGCCTACTTATGACTTACTATCTCATAATTATAACTTGCTTTCTCAAAATTATGACTTAACTCAAAATCATGACTACTTATGACTTACTATCTCAAATATTTTACTTATTATCTCCTGATTATGACTTTCTATCTCATAATTATGACTTACTATCTTATGATTATAATTTACTATCTCATAATTGTTACTTACTATCTAATAATTATAATGAGCATCTCTTAATTATAACTTACTATCTCAAAATCATGACTTACCATCTCCTACTTATGACTTAATATCTCAAATATTTTACTTATTATCTCCTAATTATGACTTACTATCTCATGATTATTATCACTTATCATCTACTAATTACGACTTACTATCTCAAAATTATGACTTACAATCTCAAAATGATTACTTACTATCTAATAATTATGACCTTACTTGCTTATAATTATGAATTACTGTTTTGTTTAAGTGGCAGAAATGGGTTTCCGTAGGAACTAGTGCCTTCAGGTGGAACAATAAGCCACCTGTACCCTCTTGGCTAGCTACTTACCTAACTTGTACTGAGGATTACCAAAGAAAAGAAAAAAAAAACTGGATGAAAGCCCTCACTGGCAGCTGACGGTAGCTAAGCAGAGAGCCCAAAGAAAGCTAGCAGAGGCGCTAACATTAGCTTAGCTGCTAGTTCGCCACAAATATGGACATCAGCCCACTGAAGCCATCTTTATCCTCTTAGCAAGGTAGTTAGCCACTTGTACTGAAGATTACCGAAGAGCTTGTGTATCCATAATACCCTTAAACATTTAGCTTAGCATAAAACTTGAAGAACGTCCTCACTAACAGCTGAAACTAGCTTGGCAGTGAAAGCTAGCAGCGGCGCTAGCATTAGCTTAGCCTGCTAGCTAGACACAAATACAGGCTTTAGCAAAGGGGAAACAATATTTTAGAGCTAGAAATGTGACATTTTAGAGTTGCAAGAAATCCCACTGAGAGTAAATCAACCAGTTATCCAATCAACCAGAGTCCCAGCAACCAGTTATTTTCTGGTGGAATTTTTGAAAGGTGGAATTGCCCTTTTAATACAAACAATAAGCAACAATTGCTTATTGAGATGCATGCTGATAAATAGCCATATTATACATGGTTTATTTTCATTTATTTATAATAATATTAATTACAAATTACAGTTACAGTAAATCCCATAATCACACATGGACACATGAGTGTTTTATTTGATTGCTTGTCCAAATGCAAATAGATATTCTGCATACATATATATATATATATATATATATATATATATATATATATATATATATATATATATATATATGTTTGCTGATTTGCTTTGAAACAACCTTTTTTGCTGTAGTCTTAGAACAGGACCTCCTTTATTGTCACATAGAATAGCTTTAGAATGCGGACATTATGAACACAACACTTGACTTTCAATGGAAACTAGATCAAATAAAAAAACAATAATTTGATTTAGATTTTCTTTCACATATAAAATCTACTACCGTCTCTAAAACTGCAATGGATACAAAGTTTAAATCAAAGGTCCTACGTGCTAGTCGCAGTCTATGTCACTGCTGGTAACCTGGATGTCCTTCCTGCGCTTGTGTTTCACCTGTGTTTTTGGGGAAGTGAAATCAAATGTGCCTTTATTTTCTCAGAAAACAACCATAAAGTGGGAAATAAGAGACGGGTCATCCTAAAAATGGAAACAGTTCTGTCCAAATTCCAAATTTCTGCATATTTAAATGGTTAAAAGGCAAGCAGAGTCCGTCGGAGTGGTTTGATTTGAAGAGCGTGGTTTACAGTGGTGGTGAATGGAACCAGATGTCCATGTCTAGAAGGTCCTTCACACAAAGGTATCATGTATAACAGGTGAATGCCTGATGGCGTATGTTTGATGCTGGGTGGTTTTGCATAGTGAATAAAATGGCTGTGTTGGTGTTGTAGACATGGTAACGCCTGATTCCCATCACCACCACCACCACTGTGAAGTTCCTCTACCATACCCCATTTCACACCAATCCACTCCATGTGGCTTTGTTTGCATCCCAACAATCGAACAATGAAGAGTTTTGGAAAATAGTAGTGGGATTCCCCTTTTAGGACATGCCATAAAAAGTCCACTGCGTCGTCGGTCTTTGCATATGAGAATACTTCGGTCCTCCCCTTGACGTTAATTGATCCTAATCTCCTTATTGTCGTCAATCAGCATGGAAAAGTGCCGCCCGGTGCCGAGATCCACGCTGGTTTTTCCCAGGGTTGTGATTGGGGAGCTGCTGCCTGTGCTAGACTTGTCCATAGCCACAGTCATGGCAGGCAGCTGGGGTACCCCACCGTTCTGAATGACGGAAATCTCATTGTTCTTCATGGCTAAGCCGCTGCTAATGGCTGCAGCGTATCGACTCCAGAAGTTCTGGTCCACGTTCATGGCCCTGGCCGCCAGGTCCTTCTGAAATACCTCGTTGAATTTCAGAGCCTCACCCCCGAGAAGCGCCAGAGGGTTCTCCACGGAGAGGCGCCTGCCTCTGCGTGCGGGAGTGTTATTCCACATGTGGGTGCCCATGTGCACCTGCAGGAGGACAGGAAAGGAAAACATGAGACACAGGCTGACACAGTGTGGAACATCCTACTGAACACATTTGGGACATCAGACTTCTATCCGTTATCTCAGAGTGACCCTGTAAATCAATTATGATTATTACATTAGAAGAAGTGATTGAAAAATTCAAATTTAGTGTAATTCAATTTAGGGGTTTAGTGTAAATGTAGGTGTTAGGCGTTTAGCGTAAATCTAGGGGTTAGGGTTTGGTGTAAATGTAGGGGTTAGTGTAAATGTAGGGGTTAGGGGGTTTAGTGTAGATGTAGGGGTTAGGGTTTAGTGTAAATGTAGGGGTTAGGGTTTAGTGTAAATGTAGGGGTTAGGGTTTAGTGTAAATGTAGGGGTTAGGGTTTAGTGTAAATGTAGGGGTTAGGGTTTAGTGTAAATGTAGGGGTTAGGGGGTTTAGTGTAAATGTAGGGGTTAGGGGTTTAGTGTAGATGTAGGCGTTTGGGTTTAGTGTAAATGTAGAGGTTAGGGGTTTAGTGTAAATGTAGGGGTTAGGGGTTTAGTGTAAATGTAGGGGTTAGGGGGTTTAGTGTAAATGTAGGGGTTAGGGGTTTAGTGTAAATGTAGGGGTTAGGGTTTAGTGTAAATGTAGGTGTTAGGGGTTTAGTGTAAATGTAGGATTAGGGGGTTTAGTGTAAATGTAGGGGTTAGGGGTTTAGTGTAAATGTAGGGGTTAGGGGTTTAGTGTAAATGTAGGGGTTAGGGTTTAGTGTAAATATAGGGGTTAGGGTTTAGTGTAAATGTAGGGGTTAGGGGTTAAGTGTAGATGTAGGGGTTAGGGGGTTTAGTGTAAATGTAGGGGTTAGGGGTTTAGTGTAAATGTAGGGGTTAGGGGGTTTAGTGTAGATGTAGGGGTTAGGGGTTTAGTGTTAAATGTAGGGGTTTAGTGTAAATGTCGGGTTAGGGGTTTAGTGTAATGTAAATGTTAGGGGTTAGTGTAAAATGTAGGGTTTTGTGTAAATGTAGGGGGTTGGGGTTTAGTGTAAATGTAGGGGTTAGGGTTTAGTGTAAATGTAGGGGTTAGGGGGTTTAGTGTAAATGTAGGGGTTAGGGGTTTAGTGTAAATGTAGGGTTTAGTGTAAATGTAGGGGTTAGGGGGTTTAGTGTAAATGTAGGGGTTAGGGGTTTAGTGTAAATGTAGGGGTTAGGGGGTTTAGTGTAGATGTAGGGGTTAGGGGTTTAGTGTAAATGTAGGGTTTAGTGTAAATGTAGGGGTTAGGGGGTTTAGTGTAAATGTAGGGGTTAGGGGTTTAGTGTAAATGTAGGGGTTAGGGGGTTTAGTGTAGATGTAGGGGTTAGGGGTTTAGTGTAGAGATAGGGGTTAGGGGTTTAGTGTAGATGTAGGGGTTAGGGGGTTTAGTGTAAATGTAGGGGTTAGGGGGGTTTAGTGTAAATGTAGAGGTTAGGGTTTAGTGTAAATGTAGGGGTTAGGGGTTTAGTGTAAATGTAGGGGTTAGGGGTTTAGTGTAAATGTAGGGGTTAGGGGTTTAGTGTAGATGTAGGGGTTAGGGGGTTTAGTGTAAATGTAGGGGTTAGGGGTTTAGTGTAGAGATAGGGGTTAGGGGTTTAGTGTAGATGTAGGGGTTAGGGGGTTTAGTGTAAATGTAGGGGTTAGGGGTTTAGTGTAGAGATAGGGGTTAGGGGTTTAGTGTAGATGTAGGGGTTAGGGGTTTAACGTAAATGTAGGGGTTTAGTGTAAATGTAGGAATTAGGGTTTGTTGGAATACACATTCTGACAGCTGTGTGTGCGTAACGTATTTGTCAATATCTATGAATATCATATACAGCTGATATGAAGCCAAGGGGGCTGATTTCGGGCAGATATCGAGGGAAATAGTAAAATGGTGATGTACCTTGAGGTTGCCCTTCGTTGTGAAAGCTCGCCCACAAATGGAGCAAGCAAAAGGCTTTTCACCGGTGTGTGTGCGCTCATGAATCTGCAGGGCGCTAGCTGAGGAGAAGTTCTTCCCGCACATGTTACAGTTGTGCTGTTTCGGTGTTCGGCGAGGTGGTGGGGTTCCAAGCAGCGAGGTGATGCCCGCGATCATCGGTTCGGAAGGGGAAGGTGATGATTGGATGGATCCGAATGAAGGATAAGGCCCTTCTTTCACAGTGTACGGCCTACTCAAGCCTTCCATCTCCATTTTAACAGAGGTCCGTAGAGTGTTCATGTCCAGGTCAGGAGACCTCTGCGTTGGTCCTGAGAAAGCACAGAGATGAAGCATGGACTACATCAAGAGTGCATAATACAAAAACAGAAGAAGGGATCTAAATGAAGAACAATACAGCATGTTACAGGTTTAAAGGACCGAACTACAAAGTGTAACCATCACCACAACAGGCCTAGTTTGCTGTAGCCTTTGGAGTGAGATATTATCAGGTTTGAGGTCTAGGTAATCCACCTTCTGCTGACATACACTCATCGTCAAAGTAATAGCACATAGTAGAACCCAGAGGGAACCAACTGACAGGAACCACCATTACAGACACTCAGCGAGCACTGGTGTCCTGCATCAGTCATCCTGTTAGCGCAGCACCATTGGCAGACGGCTGCACCACGCAGGACTACATGCACACAGACCGTTACCACGACTGTCCTTAACACCACGTCACCGTCACCAAAGACTGCAGTGGTGTCGTACCAGACTGTCATGGAGTGACTCAGAATGGCAGCGGGTCATCTTCAGTGACGAGTCCCGCTTTAGTCTGGGTGGAGACGCCCAACGAGTCCGTGTGTGGAGGCACCGTGGTCAGCACCAAGATGAACGGTCTGTAGTCACACCTCCAGAAGGCCTGGTGTCACTCCACCTCCACCCCTACCGCACCATCTGCAGGAACTGTGTGAGGGTGTTCAAGCTGCATGGGATGGATTATCACAGGACTCCATCAGGAACCTCTACAGCTCCATACCGAGACGTCTGGCGTGTTGGGTTAGCGAACACGGCGGCCCGACGCCATACTGAGAGACAGACTTCTGTGTGTGTAGCTCAATAAATATTGATCATATCAGTCTAAATTTATCATCAGTTATTGATCCTGGTCACCTTTATCTTCCTTCCCAACACACCTGCACTCCCACACCTCCTTCTGGGTGCTACTACTCTTTAGACGATGAGTGTACATGGAAGGTGGGAGGAGCTTATTAAAATCTATATCTACAGTCTGCACTGCAGTCATAGGATAAATAGAAGGACAGAAATGACTCATTAACATCCAAAGAGCTGCACTAACGTTAGCACTGCTCTATTTCATTAGCCTAAAGATCAGCGGCTAGGCTAGAGGTCAGATAGGTTAACACCATTCCAGATTCCTAATGATTTATGAGGCATGATGCTGATGTGAATACGGATGACCATAAACATGAACGTTATATGAAATCGGGAATTCCATTAAAGTCGAAGGGTCTATTCACTAGGGAATACTTAATAACACAACAAATAACAACTGGAATTTTAGGCCTGAAAGCCAAGGAATAGAATCCGTTTTTCCATTTCCCAAAACCAAATATCCATAACTGAGACTCCGTCTTACCATGCTCCTTGTTAAAACACTGCACGCTGTATGGACTCTCCTTCTTGACCCAAGACTTGATCTGATCCAGGACTGCTCCATTCATCCCATTTGAGGCCGGGGAATCTAACAGTTCACATTTGATGGTGGCAGCCTTCTCCTGGTTGTGCAAGGTGATGTTCAGCAAAGCCGGGGCATCGCGATGTCCCTCAGGCTGAGCTTTTGCTGGGGAGAGAGGTCTATGAACGAAGCTGGCTGGCTCTGGCATGACAGCACTCTGAGTCTCAAAGTCTCCTAAGGTAGGGGAGCCGTTAGCTGAATGGTGGTTGTCCAGAAGGCCACGCATTACTGACCTGTGTCCCGTTAAATGGCCAAAACTGACCGTTGACTCGCCAAGTGGCGTTTTAAACTCAGTTACCGTAGATGGTGGTGGTGAAAGCGGAGATGAGCTGTCTGAGAAAGAGTTCAGGATATTTTCACCACTGTCCATAGCGTCCCCTTCCTCTTCACACGAAACGTCATCGAGGCCGTCGTCCTCGTCGTTCAGGTTGTCGAAACTCTTTGCGTCAAAGGTCAAGTCGTTTTCCTTCTCCTGGACCACGTCTGGAGTCGGGAGACTGTTGGGAATCTGGCCACCCATGTGCATGCGAATGTGCTGCTGCAGCACCACAGCGTTGGTGAACTTCTTCTGACAGATAGGACAGGAGTGCTGAACGTGAAGAGGAGGTTTTGCACGGTGGACACCGAAGTGGGTCTTCAGGTTCCCCTTCGTGGTGAAGGCACGACCGCAGACCTTACATTTGAACGGCCTCTCCCCGGTGTGGATGCGGTAATGCATCTTCAGTGCGCTCTGGCAGCTGAGAACACGGTGGCAGATCACACACTGATTGGGATCCATCATCTTTTTGTCGATGTTCTCTACGAGCTGTTGGAGCTTGGACGTCTCCGATGTCTGCATGGAGTCTAGAACACCTCCGAATGGAAACCGGTCTGAGATTAGAGGAGGAGTAGAAGATTTCAACACCGAGGTGACCAAGTCAGTGGACTCTGGCGTACGCCCTCTTGTAGGGATTCCTGCTGACATAGATTTGGGAGGAGTGTTGGGATTTGAAGGATTGGAGTGATGGGAATTTTCTGCTTGCCTTGTTGCACAGTTAGTGGGCAGGTGAAATTCTTCAAGCAAGGTCTTTCCTTCCATGGTTGACTGTGGAGCGGATGCAATCATCTTCGGTATATCTGATTCGTGGTCAGACCGCATAGGTGCTTCGGTGCCGGTAGCATCCGGAGACAAAGGGGCACTTTCATTTCTGGTGGACAAGGGCCTTTGTGGAGATCTTCCTGAGAGGGCTCTACTAAATGAATCACCAAAGCTTTCCATGCTTGCAACTGTGGGGGGCAACTGCAGGCCCACTGTAGCAGGGACGGTTGGTAGCACAGGCTTGCTGTCTAACCACGTTGACCCGGGTTTCTCTGGAGGGAAAGACATTCCGTAGGGAATGCCCGAGCTGGTGGGAATATTGTCGAGATATTCCGGCACTGGGTATGGGTTCATGTGAACATGAGGGTATTTGTCCTTGTGCCGTTGGAAGTGAACCTTCAGGTTGCCTTTTGTGGAGAAGCGGTTGCCACATATGTTGCATTTGAAAGGTCTCTCTCCCGTGTGAGAGCGCAGGTGGATCTGCAAGGCACTGTCGCTGCCAAACACCTTGGCACAGAACCTGCACTTGTGCTTGAAGAACGGGTCCTCGGAGCTGGGCTTGGTGTCAAATATAGAGACACTGGGCATTTTCCCCTTGCGATGCTTCATCATAGCAGCGAGCGGGTCTAGTGCATTCGTAGTGGCTGCAATGCTGGCGAGTGGGTTGGGAAAGATTACTCCACTAGGGGGGCTTTGAGGTAGCAATGGAAGGTTGGCCGAAGGATTGAGGACACTGCTCTGGCATATTGAGAGTGGGCCAGAAGAGTTGAGGGCCTGGGTGTGTCCAGAACTGGAGAGAGCACCATTACAGGAGGGCAAGAGTGAAGATGCCCCAGTGTAAGTTGACATCGGAGGATTCGGATTTGCTAAGGAAACCGAGGGACTGTCAGTGTCCTTCGGATTGGGTTGCTCGTCATGTGGCTGCGAGGACAGGAAGGGTGGACCCTCAAGGATGGATGTCTGGGATGCCTGACCGTTGACAGTGGAAGGTATGACTCCGGATAGGGGAAGTACGGGGGGAGGAGCCATTCCCTGGAAAGGGTAAGCGGAGCAGACAGAAGGTAAACCTTTGGAGGCTGGGTTCAGTGCAGCTTGCGTGGGTTGCCTGTTCATCACAGCGACCTGATTGCGAATCTGCTCAATGAGTTGCAGCTGGTGGACCTGCTGCCGCTGTAGCGCCATCAGCTGCTCCAGAATCATGGGTATCGCCACCGAGCTTACCTTCCCTCCAGATCCATCACCTTGGATGTTCTGGGAAAACTGGGCCACGGCCACTCTGGTGCTGTGGAGGATCTCCAAGGTCACGTTTGTGCTGGGAATGTCATAGTTGGTGGGTAAAGCTGGTGGAAGGGTAGCGTCCTCACTGAAATCTGGTGGACGAGGACTAGGGTTGAATGATTTATCCCCAGGATCATTGGTGTCCATTAGCTCGTCTGCTTCTGCTACGTCAGGAACGCCAAGGGCTTCCTGTCCCTTCTCTGCCAACTCCGAGTCCTGATCCTCGTTCTCCATTTCAGCAGCGTCACTTACAGTGGATTCCGGAGGTGATCCCTGAGGAGCAGGGAATCCTTCGTCCTCCTTCACGATCAGCACAGGGGGCTCCTCTGTACAGGTTGTCTGGTGCTCCAGCAGCTCCGACCACTTGAAGAATTCAGCGCAGCACTTCTCACAGACGTGAGTCTCCTCGCTCCCGCTGCTGCCACTGTCCTCATCACCCCCTCCTTTCAAAAGCACTGTCAGGAAGAATCACAGGGAGAAAGGAGCGTGAATGGATATTCCAGAGGGGATAGATTTCTCATAGCTTGCCCTGTCGAGTGAGCAGTAAAGATAAACCTAATCAACTGAGCCGGTCTACCAATTACGGGGTCTTTCACTCCATGTTGTCATGTGCCCAAGACCCCGCTGATCATTTTCCGTGCACAATCCATCAAATTACATGACCTATTTATTGCAGATCCTGAAGCTTAATGAAATTCCATAGGACCTATTGATTTCCAATGTTTTCATACAGTCCAGCGCGGCAGTGTTGGTCCGGAGTAAATTGAGTCTTTGATTGACTAATCACAATTCTCTGTTGCCATCAAACACTCTCATTTCCTGGAGAATTTGAAGAACTAATTCTCCGCTTCCTGACATTGCCGAGCCACTTCTCGGTGCTTGAATTGCATAACCTTGGCCATATGTTTTTGTTAAAAATGAGCAAAGTGCAAAACACACAGCGTCCTGAAATACCTCCGACAGGCAGTTCACAAAGTCACACTGGGGAAACACAAGCAAAATTTGGGAAAGCCTTTGGTAAAGCTTTGCCCAAACCTTAACGGGGCAACTACACAGCTTTGTGGAATCCTAACTACACAATTTTTACACCAAGCGGAAATAAGAAAGCCGGGCTTCAGTGTGTTGGAATTTCATCTTTTGGTGTCCATTGGAGAGAAGGGGCCACTCTGTGGATGTGATGTTAGTTTATTGAGCCGAGTGCACAGATACGTCTACAGATACGACCTCTGAAGGGGTTTTATGCCATTGTGGAGGAGTGAGGCAACTCCTCCCAAAGATCAAAGGAAGATAGGAAAATGCATAGAACTGACAGAGACAAATGTGGTTGGTGTAGCTCAGCAGATAACACCACTACCCACCAAGGAGTCAACACCACATGTGGGAGAATGGGGTTCGAATCCCGGTCTGGGTTACTATGCTGTGCTACACCAATAAGAGTCCTTGGGCAAGACTCCTAACACCACATTGGCCCACCTGTAATATGATTATTACAGTCGCTCTGGATAAGAGCGTCAGCTAAATACCGTAAACGTAAATGTAAATAAAATTGTAAATAAATAAATTGTAAATAAAATGTAAATAATTAGGTCATTGCAAGAGTATATGGTCCAATGTAAAACTGTAATGCATTTCATAAAATCAATTTATAAATATGTAATATGACACAAAACAGCCCAACAAGTATGAATATTGCCAAATATCACCAACAAAACCCCGAAAAACCAGGCTCATCTGTTTCATAATTGACTTATATAGGTATAACACTGTGCAAAACTCCCAGACCATCTGAGAATATATGTGAGAATATACGTCTGAGAACATATATCTGGTCAGTAAACAAACAAGCCCATAAACAAACACACTGGCATAAAAATACAGGGAGGATTGTAACGGGAGTCGCTCAATACCACTGGTTCCGGTCTGATACTGATACTGATATCATAACCTTGAGTATGTGTGGAGACCGATATCAGACCGATACCAACTCTTTCCCTTTCTTAAACACCCGATCTGTAAATAATACATCCGTCTGAATTCTGCACTCTGCTTAACCAGCCATCTAAATAACATCATGATCAAACTGGGAAGCAGTTCTCCACAGTTCTGCACAGTTCTCCACAGTTCAGCTGGTTCTTTTAATTTGGACCTTTTCACAGCATGTCTGATTGATCATCTCAGACTTGCTAGATTTATGCATCTATGTGATGGTGTAAGCGAATGGATCATATTGGGTTATGTTTATAGTATATACTATACTATATATATTGTCGCTGTCCAAAAAAAAAGTAACTCCATTTTTGTTGGTTTTTACTTTTATGCCTTATTTGATCACATGAGCTGCTGTTTACAGTATGTGGAGATTTCATAAAGAATGGACCAATAGAAATGACCCAAAATGTCTTTCCATTGACTTCCATTCAAATTAAATGTAATTTATGTATATTAAATGTATATATGCAAATTATATATATATATATATATATATATATATATATATATATATATATATATATATATATATCTCACTGGATTGTATATATATATATATATAAATGTATATTATATTATATAACTGTATATATATATATATATATATATATATATATATATATATATATATCACTGGATTGTATATATATATATAAATGTATATATATTATAATATATAAATGTGTATATATTTATTTATTAATTTTGATATCCGATCCAGCGATATATATACCTGTATATACATTAAATTTGCATATATTAAATGTTTTTGATCAGATTAAAAAAAAAAAATTATAAAAAAAAAAAATATATATATATGCGTATATCTAATTTTTTCCATTATCCGATCCAGTGTGATTTAGGCTAGTATGGCCCTTAGGTGGCCTAAGTAAACTCAGATCCACCAATCAAAAACAGGCTACAGGACTGATGTCACTACTGTGCCTATATGCACCCCCCACCCCACCCGAGCTGAACAGAGAAGATTTGAGTTTGAAAGTTTAGAGAGAAACAAACAACAGTGGAAAAATCCGGATGTAAAACCGTACACCTGGATTATAGTTTATCCAGCCTTCATATTAATGTTAACTGATACAGTCATATGGAGAAGTGCCCCTGGTCAAAAAAGTGGGAAAACGTTGATATAGAGACACAAATGTTATTAAACTCCACCTAAAATAGGGCATTTTATATTTCCAGGCCACACATTTCTATTAATTTGCCAAGTTTAATGTAACTGATAAAAATAAGACATAAAATGTTCTATAATTTTGCCACATTTTATGGTTTTAGGTTTTATTTTCCAATATACGATATTAAATCCAGCACGTAAACAGCAGCTGTGTGCTACAGTGTGCAGAACGGTCTGCTCTGTGTTGAGTGTTAAATCATTTCCTACGTCCTGCAACATGCCATTTGAGTGGGGTGCTTGTACTTGTGCATGCCACCATGTGGTCTAAACCAGCAGTTCCAGCACTGCAGACTTTAAAAAGTTGGTGTTCGGGCTGCCTGCGGATTTTGAGTTCATTATATTATAAAAAATAAGCTAACAGAACGAAGAAGAATCTGGATTTTGCCCAAAATGTTTTATTTCAAGTTCAAATAACTCAAAATATTAAGCCCACAGACACTAACTCAATTTTTAATAACTCAATTTTAGTTTTAATAGCTCAGATTTTACAGTGTAGAGCTTAATCTTGATCTGATGTGAACAAAATGTAAGAAATAAATAACGGCTTGATTGTAAACACAGCTCAGTGAAGGAAAACCAGAGAACGACGAGAACAGGCCTCGCGTTTCTCCCACCAGCCCCCTCAAATACAGTCCTGCCCTCCTACACTACCACACACACAGCACACTGCCTTTAGCATGCCATGGTTTGATCTAATAGGTCCAACACCAGTGCCTTTATTGAGAGCTTTGAATTTAAAGGGCCCATATCACACACAAATCGCCTTTGACCACTGAAGTAAAGGAGTTGGGTGCAGCATGTAGGCACTGCTAAAGCTTCTATTCGGTCCATATATATAAGGCAACCAGCAGCACCCCGGTTTTAAATCCACCCCTCTCACAAACACACACTGGCATTCATTCGCTTATTCAGCCTACAACAGTTTAGGGTGCCACTTAAAAGCGGGCTGAGCCAATCAGAACAGAGCCTATTTGCATATATAGCAGCAGATTCTGTAGGAAGGCTGGAACAACCACAGCACAATGGTTCTCCAGTGGTTACAAGCCTGACCAGAACCCCATTTGGGGCTACATAGAGTCATTTTCAAGGGTTCTATACGGAGCTATACATGGTACAGTGCATTCTCCAGCCTCCGAAGGATCGATTTACCATGCTAGAACCGTTTAAGCATGCACACGGTTCTTTAAGTGAGCATAGCCACCGTCGTTTTAGGGGCTAGTGCAGAAATGATGATGCAGTATGGGCCCTCATGTAATGAAGCATTGGTCCTATACTAATGGAGTTCCTTTGAACTCCACCTAATCCCAAAGTAGGCCAGTTTGCATTGATGGGACTGTGTGTATCTGACCCAGTGAGTATGCAGCGGACTTCTCCACCATGGAATTTGCTTATAGAAAAGTTAAGGAGCTTATTAATGAGCTATAAACGTATTAATAAGCAATAACACACTTACTGTATGCTTCTTTTTGGCTATAGACTGCTTTCTCTGGCAACGTCACATGACTTCCCAGATAGTTCCTGGTAAGCTGTAGTTCGCCATGACTATAGTAGCCCACGGTGGACTTAGCAGGTCATCTGACTCCCCCAGAAAACACACCCAGAGAGAAAGAGAGAGAGGCTCTTCTTCTTCTACGGCCCGGATTGTTAGCCTTGTTCACTTGGCTTGCACGGGGCAGTGACAGCGTGGGTCACTGGCTCATCTCATTTCATTAGGCGTGTGGGTGGTCCGGCATAACTCTGACACAGAAAGGTGAGACCGGACTGAAGGGAGCAGAAAGAATGCCTCTCCAATGAAGCCTCCATTAGCTGAATGAAGCCGAGCAGCCGGCCTCCCGAATGACACCAGCCGGACTGCCAGGATTATGCCCACCTTGCTGTCCTGCGGCCGGCGTCTCAGGTTAGGCCGGAGTTTGTGCTGTTTCAGATTCACGGTGCTTTATAGATGGTGGTGAGGGACTGTGCCCACGTATACAAGCTCACCACAGCCTCTACAAAGCCCTGTGAAAGAGGGTTCTCCACAGGTTCTTTAGGGAAGGGAACGGAGCCCAAGGAGCCGTCTGCATGTTTACACTTTTTCCCGGGTTCTTGTTTATTCGGTTTTGCTGTTCCACTTTAAATGGAGCTGTGGTCATGTTCTGGCGTCCCGGGCCAAGAGCACTAACTCTCTCTCTCCCTGTGTGTGTGATGGAGGAACTGATGTATGAGATACTTTGAAAAATGTAAAACTCTAAAACTATTGTTATAAATGACATAATCTTAAATAAAGATTTTAAAATACATTTTTTGCTGATATTTAAGAAATTAAGGCAATGTTAAAACTTCACTATTTTAAAATCTACCTTACTGTAACTACTGCTGGACAAACAAAGGGAAGGGTCCATCCTAAAGCAGGACGTTAAACTTCTTCAAACAAAGTTTGAGCATAAATCTTTATAAATAAAAGTAAATAAAGTAAAAATAATAAAAAATCTGAATTAAACGAAAAAAAAACAAAAATAAAGTTTGAAAAAAACAAACTAAATATTCCTAAACTTTCTAAATTTATTAAACCACTTTCATTTTGAAATGTAAATGTAATGTAAACGTGTGGGCCGTTTTGTTTTGCATTTAATTGGAAATAAAACGTAATAACTGAGTTATGAATTATGAAGCGTTTTTTAAGTTTGTAAACGTTATTTGAACTGGGGACATAGTGTATGTGAAATTCCTTCCTAAAGCACAAAAATGCTGGACGTACCTTTGAATCAAACTGGAGGCTTCAACCGCCATGTTTATTATTTATTATTTATTTATTATTATTATTTATTATTAATCTTTAAAGGGCTTAACAAGTCTAATAATGAACTAAGATCTCTCAGCCTAAAGAAGCTAATAATCAGTCATCATCAGCCTTCAAACATAAGCAGTAACGTTTTTACTTTTTATGATTTTACAGTTGTATAATTTCAGTTTAGCGTTATTAATTTCGTGTTATTAAAATAACGAAGCTTTAATTTTTCACGTTTTTAATCATTAAGAGATGTTTTGCACGGACTCAGTCTGGCTCGCTGCTCTTCAGGACGCTGTTTGTCTGTTTCCCCGTCTCAGTGTCGCTGTATAATGAATTACAGTTGATCTCAATTAACGCAAAATTTTTTTGACGGATTTTAAGATTCGTTTAGAAAATTGCGCGTGCGAGAAAATCAGGCTTGGTTAGAGACATGTGGTCGACACCAAGTCACCGTCAACTGATCTGTCCTCCGCAGCAGCTCCTATTCCAGCAACTAAAGCAGGAAATCACATCAAAATAATAATTTCAAAAAGTTCAAAAATCAAAACTGGAAACAGCAATTTCGGCGAAATTTCAACCGAAATCTGCGACTGGTTTATTCGCTGCCCGGGCGACCCAGCATCACCTCACCAGCGAGGAATCCCGCTCTCCCTCTCTCCCTCTCCCTCTCTCTCCATCCTCTCTCCTCTCATTTAAAAGTTACATTTTTAAGACTGAAAAAAAAAAACTTTTTCCTCGCGCGCCGAGATCCTTTTTTATCCAAACTCCGCCCCTCCGTCCACTTCTAGGCACAAACAAGCAAACCCACAAACAAACAAGCAAACAAACAGCCATGCACGTGCCCTCCGCCCTCCTCCCGTTGTCCCCGCGTTACCGTGCTCCGGCGCCTCTCCCTCCTCGGCCCGCGCGACGTGCTGCTGAGGCTTGGCCTGTTTGCGCCGGGACATCTCTCCGCGGTGGGACGAGCGCGAGAGAGCCCTGCGTGCCTGCGCGGCTCTGCTCGGCGGCTCCGTGCTTGGCGTCTGCGCATGACGGAGGGGGCACGGACGAGGGCCGCCTGAACGCGCGCACGCGCACGGTCATTGGCTGCCGGCCAGCAGGCGCGCGGGGAGGAGCGGTGATATGGAAATGAAGCACGGGTAGTGTCGGTAATGAGCCCAGTGGGCCGCGCGACAGCGGGCACGCGGGACGTCCGGTGACCAGCCTGGCCTGTCAGGTAGTGGACAACTCCAGGTTGAGTTGATGTGAGGCACTGTGTTCTTTATAATTAGGTATTAACAACAACAACAACAACAACAGCAACAAGAATATTAACAACAACAACAATAATATCAATAACAATATTAACAACAGCAACAATAACAATAACAATAACAATATTAACAACCACCACAACAACATTAACAACAACAACAACAACAACAACATTAACAACAACAATAACAATAACAACAACAATATTAACAACAACAATAACAACAACAACAACATTAACAACAACAACAACAACAACAACAACAACAATAATATTAATAACAACAACAATAACAACAATGATATCAACAACAACAACAACAACAACAACAATAATAATAATAATAATAATAATAATTATAATAATAATAATAATAATAATAATTCAGCCTACACTCTTGAAGGACATGATGAAACAGGGGGTCCTTTAATAAAAGCAATGGTTCTATATGGAACCATAAACACTCATAGTAACTAATGCTCAAATGGTTGGTTCTGTAATGGTTCTTCTCATTGATGGAGCATGTGTCATATGTAGCTTCTCCAGTTGTTACAAGCCTGGCATCATTACAATAGCAGAACCCCTTCAAAAGGTTCTATACAGAGCCATATATGGTACAATGCATTCTCCGTCGGTCTGAGGAACCGTTTTACCATGCTAGAACTATTTAAGCATGCACCTGGGTCTCTGAGTATTCCTGGTTCTGTGCATGACCACTGTCCGTACTACAGAACCATTAAAGAACCATTTTTCAAAGAGTGTATAATGGGAAGTGTGGTGTTGTGGCCCCTATGGGTTTAAACAGTGTATAAACAGAATACTGTAAATCAGTACTGGGTAATATCTAGATATCTAAAGAGATATTCCTGAAGAGACCGGATGTAACTTCTGGAAAAGCCACTCAGGTGTCTTCGCCGTAGGCCCCATCCTGGGCCCAGCTCTTGAAGCTTTCAGACTCTCACAGATCCTGTTGTATATGGGCAGAAGGGGCGGAGCCTACTCCCTGGACAACAGCGCGAGTTGAAGGTGGCGCCTTGTGATTGGTCAGAGTAATGAATGAATGAGTGACGTAGCATTGGAGTCTTCCTGGCTAAAGAGCCTGGGCTACACCTTTCATTTTTAAAAAAACTCAAGCTACAGGGAACACAGGACTCCTAACAACCACCTGGAAAACCTGTCCCCATCAGACAAACCGCACTTAAAGCCTTCATCTTTGGGAGACAGAGGAACATCAAGCTCTACTCTCACTTCAGACTTCAGAACATCCACCCTTCCACTGTGTGAGGACGCCTCAACGCTATGGGTCTGAAAGGAGGTGTAGCTGTTCAAGAACTACACTGAGAACAGGAGACACACACACCAAACAACGAAGCTGCTCGTGTTCACAGGACAACGGACTGACCACCTCAGAGTCCAGAACCTCAACACCACTGAATGTGTTCTAAGCTCTAAGACTCACCTGTAGAGGTGAGGAGCTGAAAGCGTGTCTCCTGAAAAGAGGAAGGTGAGGAGTGGACACACCAAGCTGTTGTTGAGGCTGCCGAATTTCCAAAATGCTGAAATTCGTTTGGGACAGTTTTGGAATGCACAGGTGTAACTGCGGACCTGTAATTGAACACATAAGGCTTCAGACTGTAGCACTGATATTAATTCATCCCTGATTAAAAGACCATGCTTAACATCCTTAAAGGGGCTCACCAGTATGATGTGGCATGAAGCCCATTTAAATGCCCGGTGCTGAAAATAAACATCCTGTACTTCCTGTCTGTTTTGACTGGAAAGGAAATAAAGGTGGTCTCTGACTTTTGCACAACACTGGATGGGTGGGAGGCTTATACAGTGTCCTATATGACCATACACATTATCCAACTACAACCCAGACGTGCTTAATACCTGATGTTCCATATACAGTAGTACTCATCAAATAAACTGCTCACCTGAACTGCTATCTCTAAAAATCTCTAAAATTTAAATTTTACAGGAGCAGGAAGACCTTACTATACTTTGAATAGTCAAAGAAGCCAGATTAGTTTTTTAATTTGTAATTGTAAGCGATTTCTTTGAGTCCATTCATCATTTAACAGATGCATAATTTAAACAGCTATTTTGAAATTATGTCAACTGAAAAATGGTCGACAGCCAGGATTTACATAACCAACCGACCTATACAAATATATACTGTATAATATATCGTCACTGTCCAAACAAAAACATGTATCTCCATTTTTGTTGATTTTTACTTTTATGCCTCTTTGGATCACATGAGTTGCTGTTTACACTCTTTGTAAATTTCATGAAGAATGGACCTACAGAAATGGCCCACAACTGCTTGGAAAGACGTCTGGTTCCATAGACTTCCATTCAAATGAAATGAGCTTTTGGCCTCCCCCGTAAAGTTGCCATTTTGGAGATACCTGTTTTTTCTTTGGACAGTGATGATATATATGTATATATACAACATACCTGATTACACAGACACATACACATGTGTATGTATACACACACATCCAGTATATATCGTCGCTGGTATCTCCAAGAAAAACAGGCACCTCCAAAATGGCAACTTTATAGGAGAGGCAAAAACCCTAATGTCATTTGAATGGAAGTCTATGGAACCAGACTTTTTATCCAAACGGTTTTGAGTAGTTTCTGTTGGTCCATTCCTCATTAAATTTTCACATGACATAAACGGCAAGTGGTGCGTTCAAACGATGCATAAAAGTCTAAGTCAACAAAAATGGAGATACATGTTTATCTTTGGACAGCAACGATATATATATACAGGGGTTGGACAATGAAACTGAAACACCTGTCATTTTAGTGTGGGAGGTCTCATGGCTAAATTGGACCAGCCTGGTGGCCAATCTTCATTAATTGCACATTGCACCAGTAAGAGCAGAGTGTGAAGGTTCAGTTAGCAGGTAAGAGCACAGTTCTGCTCAAAATACTGCAATGCACACAGCATTATGGGTGACATACCAGAGTTCAAAAGAGGACAGATTGTTGGTGCACGTCTTGCTGGCGCATCTGTGACCAAGATAGCAAGTCTTTGTGATGTATCAAGAGCCACGGTATCCAGGGTAATGTCAGCATACCACCAAGAAGGACGAACCTCCACCAGCATCACGTAGTGACCTGGCCACTATCCTGCAAGAAGAATGGCTTAAAATCCCTCTGACCACTGTGCAGGACGCAGTATATGTCATTCCCAAGACCAACTGACGCTGTATTGGGCGCAAAAGGAGGCCCTACACCATACTAATAAATGACTGTGGTCTAAAACCAGGTGTTTCAGTTTCATTGTCCAACCCCTGTATATATATATATATATCGTCGCTGTCCAAAGAAAAACTGGTATCTCCAAAATGGCAATTTTACAGGAGAGGCCATAAACCTCATTAAATTTGAATGGAAGTCAATGGAACCAGACGTCTTTCCAAGCAGTTTTGGGCCATTTCTGTTGGTCCATTCTTCATGAAATTTCCACACAGTGTAAACAGCAGCTCATGTGATCACATGATGCATAAAAGTAAAAATCAACAAAATGGATATACATGTTTTTCTTTGGACAGCAACGATATATATATATATATATATATTTATTTTTTGCCTCTTAGATTTTATCGTAGGCCGTGAGAGTCCAGTGCATATAGTATAATGGACCCAGACCTCCAAAAGCTCCCTCACAGAAGCTACTGCATGAAATGGTTCTGAATCTGCTGCCTGGTTCCTAAGACGATGCGTCGTGCAAGTTTAGAGGAGTACCATACCAGTCAAAAGTTTAGACACCCCACTAAACAGATCAGTTTGGTTATTTTATCTACTCCTGATGTACCACAGTATGACACTCCTCCATATCTCCACCTCTAATATATATTTAATGGTGTAAAAACTTTGATCTTTTTCTGCACAGTGTAAAAGCTCTAGTTCTCCTTTCAGGTTAGTGAATATTCATGATGGACCGACCAATAGAATCGCTCCAAACCTGCTTAGTAATAAACCTTGTTCTATCAGCTCCACTGCAGGGTAAGAAAGCTGCTCCATCCTCCTGTACAGGGGGTTTTAAGGTGGACTGGATAATTCCATGAGTGTTATTTTATAGTTGGAGGCTTTCAGTTTTACTCGTTAAGATAAACAGAAGGAGAACCTGCTATGAGGAGCCACGTCTGAACATACGGCCGGTAGCTTATATAAACTCAAATCCGAACTTATCCAATTGGAATGTTGGGTGTGGATGTGGATGTGGTTCTCTGATGTCCAGACAATGAAGAATAAATCCGGATACACCAAAAACCGTCCACAACAATCCCTTTCCTGCCATCACATGACTTGAATTGGGAAGTGGAGTGATAATGAACCAATCGCCCAACCTGCACATGCCGTGAACACCGTCCAGATACATGCAGAGGACCACACCAGATTTACTCAGATCACCAAACTTAGTAGGGCTACTAAAGGTTCTCCGGACCAGTCCTGGGCTCAGCTTTCACAGTTGGCCAAATGTAGGGTACCCGCAGAGCAAGCGATCGGTGGAAGCTCTGGTGTGAAAGGGCCTTTGGTGGAGATGTACATGAGGGGGAATTAAGCCCATATAGCCCCCAATGAAGACCTCATTTACCCTCATCCAGATATAATCCTGGGCTGGTTTACTGGGGGTTCTAGATAGCATATAAAATATCTATATGTGTGTTAACAGTCGATCTGTACCTCGAGCCCTTCGAACTTCAAGTACAGCTTGACTCGACCCGCCATCCCTGAAGCCTTATGGGAGACAAGTGTCCGGACTCTTCTCTGTCCTGGATCCCAGATGGTGGAATGAACTCCCACTGGCTGTACGAACAGCTGAGTCTCTCGCTGTCTTCAAACGCAGACTGAGGACCCGTCTCTCTGTAACGCACTTCAGTGAGTGAGCTCTAGTAGAGGTGTAAGTTGTGTATGTACTTGTGTTGTGCTTATAGTGACCTGTATCCTCTATAGGTATGAGAGCCGGGCTGGGGTTGCCAGGTAGTGCACTTTTGCTCTATATATGTCTGTGCATTGTTCTCTCTAGGTATGAGCACTGGGTTGAAGTTTCCAGGTAGTGCACTTTTGCTCTATATATATATATATATATATATATATATATATATGTCTGTGTATTGATCTCTCTAGGTATTTGCACTGGGTTGGGGTTGCCAGGTAGTGCACCTTTGCTCTATATATGTCTGTGTATTGTTCTCTCTAGGTATGAGCACTGAGCTGGGGTTGCCAGGTAGTGCACCTTTGCTCTATATATGTCTGTGTATTGTTCTCTCTAGGTATGAGCGCTGGGTTGGGGTTGCCAGGTAGTACACTTTTGCTCTATATATGTCTATGTATTGTTCTCTGTAGATATGAGCAATGGGTTGGGGTTGCCAGGTAGTGCACTTTTGCTCTATATATTTTTACATTTACATTTATCTGACGCTCCTATCCAGAGCGACTTACAAGGTTAATGATTACAGGTGGGCCAACGTAGTGTTAGGAGCCTTGCCCAAGGACTCTTATTGGTGTAGCACAGCATAGCCGCCCAGACTGGGATTCCAACCCCAGTTTCCCACACATAGAGGTGGCACCCTGAGTAGTGGTGTTACCCACTGAGCTACACCAACCACTACATGTCTGTGTATTGTTCTCTCTAGGTATGAGTGCTGGGTTGGGGTTGCCAGGTAGTGCACTTTTGCTCTATATATGTCTGTGTATTGATCTCTCTAGGTATGAGCACTGGGTTGGGTTGCCAGGTAGTGCACTTTGGCTCTATACATGTCTGTGTATTATTCTATCTAGGTATCAGTGCTGGGTTGGGGTTGCCAGGTAGTACACTTTTGCTCTATACATTTCTGTGTATTGTTTTCTCTAGGTATGAGAATTGGTTGGGTTGCCAGGTAGTGCACTTTTGCTCTATATATGTCTGTGTATTGTTCTCTCTAGGTATCAGTGCTGGCCCCCTGTTCGGGCAGTGTCTGAGCTCATGGTGAGTTTTAGGCTCTAAGCTTCCTATACTAGCTGGAGTATTATCCAACGGAACACTAAGCACGGTTGTAAGTAGCTCTGGATAAGAGCGTCTGGTAAATGCCTTAAATGTAAATGTTGCAGAAATGGAGACCCCTGGTTCCCATCACCACCACTGTAAAGAACATCTGAACCATCTCACGTCAAACCCCCACCCTCAATCACTCTGATTACAACCTAACCACTGGATTATACCGACCATCTGAGATATTGGTGGAAACGGAGGAGCTTTAAGATGTAAGGCTTTAATTTGTGAAGTCACAGGAAGCTCATCCTGCAGGATCACAAACCATTCCTTCTCCTACGATTGTTGTGTCTCAGTACCCAAAAGCCTGTAAATCAGAATCAAACCGCTCACGTTACAACACACTTACAATATGGAGGCCTATTGATCGGCTCCTCCGTTACTCTCCTGGCGTCGGGAGATAAGAGGAGTGTTTGGCGCAATAGAATTCCATTTGACCTATCCGTTATGGCCAAATGATGGATAGCCAGCGGTGACCGAAGGCCCGGCTTATATCACACAACATCCCCAATGATGCACTATTGATCTGCCCTAACTAGCTGGGCTCTCGGAAAAAATCACAAGTGCCTTATTTAAGCCATCGCTTTCATTATTAATCACAACAGGGCTCGGGACCCTCTACCTCCACTCCCCAGAGGCGTCTCAGCTCTGTTATCTGCAGAGGTGCTTTTGGGAAAATGAGAAATGCTCTTATGGGTAGAGGACCGTTCCCAGCTTTTCAAAGCTTAATCAAAAGATCTTTAGAAATATAACTAAATTGAATCTGAACGATATACAACCTGCCGTGAAGAGGTCAGCAGGTCGGACCCTGAACTGAGCTGAATTGATGAATTCTGGACCGACACTATAACAGTCGAATGGCCACTGGTCTGCTACAGCAATGTCCACGTAGTGAGGACTTCTCAGTACGAACTCCCAACTGATGTGTTTATAGTGACTTTTATTTTGTAATTACTATGAATTATTAGTATCTGCTGTAAATTATTCTCACATACTATGAATTAATTAGTAACTAGCTCAAATGTATCCCATAACCACTATCAATTAATAAAGTTCTACTATGAATTATCCAATGACTACTAGATAATTCCCAGTAACTGTTTGGAACTATGAATTATCAAAAAAAAAATGTTTTAAATAATTTAATGTGTAGTGAATATTAAGATATTATTAAGATAATATGTATTTTATTTACTTAATTATTAAGATAATACAAAATGCAATAATGCAATGAATACAAAAATCTTTTTTTAAATTTTTTTTACTATGAGTTATTCAGTAACTACTGTAATTTAGTATGAATTATTTGGAAACTACTATAATTTATTAAATTAGTAATTACTATGAATTAATTAGTATCTACTATGAATTATTTAGTAATTACTGAAAAAATTGTCCCTTAATTACTAACAATTGAGTATCTACTGTGAACTATACAATTACTACGTAGTACCTAGTGACTATTAGTAACTATGAATTATCAAATAAATAAATAAATAAATAAATAAATAAATAAAATATGGAGTAAATACTAAGACAAATAAAATAACTACATTGATTTTCTACTATTTTTTTTTACCATGAGTTATTCAGAAACTACAATTTACTATCTATTATCAATTATTCAGAAGCTGTTACAATTTATTTTGTATATACTATCAATTATTTAGTAACTACTATAAATTATTTAGTAAGTAATAAATATAAATTAACTAGTATCTATGTTTAATTATTTAGTAATCATTTATGATAAATTTAAGTATAAATTGAAGTATCCCTTAAGTATCCAAGGACGACTATATATTGTTCTGCCACTGCTATAAATGATTTAGTAACTATAGTATTTATGAGCTATGCAGTTTCTACTATGAATTATTCAGTGATGGAATTGTCTAAATTTATTCACTATGAAATATTCATTACTTCGATACATTTTCTTCATTGACTGTAGTCATTTATTCAGTAACAGTGATGAATCAGTTAGTGAACTATGAATTACCCTGTGAATATTTTTAATTAAAGGTTTAAAAATATATATATTTTAAAATAATTACTAGAAAAAGCTACATTATAGTCATTAATAGTTTTCAAATAATATAAAAACACAATTATACAATATTAAAAACAATTTCACTAATATACAACTATAACAAATTTAACTTTTTCTATTCTGAGTTTGATCTATTATGAATTATTCAGATGCTACTATGAATAGTTTAGTAATAACTGCTATATGTTTCAGTCACTGCTATAAATGATTGTGTATCCACTATGAATTATTCAGTAACTGCTATGCATTCCACAATATCCTATACACACAGAGTCAACAGCGTCCGGGTTTCACAGTTACAGGGAAGTGATATTTAATTTACTATGATACCACACTCATCATCAATAAAACCCAGAAGGAGTCAACCAACAGGGACGAAACCAGGTGGGTAAGTTTAACTGTGAGACATCCCAGTGAGGCAGATGCAGTGGTGTCCTCCATGAGTCATCCTGTTAGTGCAGCACCATTGGCAGACGGCTGCACCACGCAGGACTACATGCACACAGACCGTTACCACGACTGTCCTTAACACCACGTCACCGTCACCAAAGACTGCAGTGGTGTCGTACCAGACTGTCATGGAGTGACTCAGAATGGCAGCGGGTCATCTTCAGTGACGAGTCCCGCTTTAGTCTTGGTGGAGACGACCAACGAATCCGTGTGTGGAGGCACCGTGGTCAGCACCAAGATGAACGGTTTGTGGTCACACCTCCAGAAGACCTGCTGTCCCTCCACCTCCACCCCTACCGCACCATCTGCAGGAACTGTGTGAGGGTGTTCAAGCTGCATGGGATGGATTATCACAGGACTCCATTAGGAACCTCTACAGCTCCATACCGAGACGTCTGGCGTGTTGGGTTAGCAAACACGGCGGCCCAACGCCATACTGAGAGACAGACTTCTGTATGTGTAGCTCAATAAATATTGATCATATCAGTCTAAATTTATCATCAGTTATTGATCCTGGTCACCTTTATCTTCCTTCCCAACAGCACCGCAATGCCACTGGAAGTAGGGCCAGTAGGGGGCAATGCAGGAGGAAGCTATGTTACATTAGCTTACTGTTTCCAGGATGCTACCATTACAGATGTGTGCAAATGTTGCAAAGTTGACGAGTTATATAATATATAGCGAGTTATGGTTATGCATTTGTTCAAGCAGAGCAGTCCCAGTTTCAGACGGTCACACGGTCGCCCCTTTTCTGCTGACAGAAGGAACAAAAGCCTGGGGGATTTCGTTCATACGTGACGGAAATGTCCCACAGATCTCGCCGGCTCTGAAAGCAACAACAGGCCCTCAGTGCGAGAGCACAAGACGAGAGGCTGCACGAAGCGGCAAGCAGCTCGGCGGCGGACGGAGACAGGTGTGACACGAGGCTGTTTTATGCGGCGAGAGGGCCGGGGGTATTTCTGATGGCTTTAATTTACCACATCCAACACGGCTGCTCTTCTCGCGGCCCGCTTTTATCTAACTTGCTGAGCCTCTATTGATTTCTCCTCTTTATCTTTAATGCGGGATAGGAGCACAGAAGGCGGAGAGGGAGAAGAGGCTGAATGGAGTACTAGCCTGAGATGGCTGCTATTCTCCAGCTTATTGCCTCCTGTCGACCGTGGTTTCACATGATGTCCACTGTGTCAGGGCTGCTTCCCCCAATAAAGGCCGTGATTGACAATAAAGAGGCGAGAGCAAAGCAGAGAGATAGCCTCTCGACGGCTGAAGCGCAAGCTCAAACTCCATTATAGAGCAGAGCCCAAACGGCTCACCCCGGGCTCAAAACGAAATCAGCCCGGGGAGGTGCATGCACGCTGGCGACGTTGGCGCTTCATTCCTTCCTTTGGTTTAGGGTGCCGTCATGCTAAAGCCCGTCCTTGTCCATTAATGAGGAATTCCATAGATTCCATAGAGTGAAATGGTTAGATGGTCTGTACAGTGGGGGTGGTGATGGGAACCAGGGGTCACCATGTCTAGAACACAAGTATAGACATTATATAGACTCATAGAGTCCCAGTCATTTTTGGACCCCTCTGAAGCCGGCTGTTTTGCTTGGCCTAGAGGCGCGAAACTTCACATACACACTAAGGGCAGGTCCTCAGACACTAATCCACAGCCATACTGACCCGCACTCCTCTATCTGTCGTTGATTCATCCCTCGCTCCTCTCATAGAGTCCCAGTCATTTTTGGACTCCTCTGAAGCCGACTGTTTTGCTTGGCCTAGAGGCGCGAAACTTCACATACACACTAAGGGCAGGTCCCCAGACACTAATCCACAGCCATACTGACCCGCACTCCTCTATCTGTCGTTTATTCATCCCTCGTTCCTCTCATAGAGTCCCAGTCATTTTTGGACCCCTCTGAAGCCGGCTGTTTTGTTCGGCCTAGAGGCGCAAAACTTCACATACACACTAAGGGCAGGTCCTCAGACACTAATCCACAGCCATACTGACCTGCTCTCGTCTATCTGTCGTTTATTCATCCCTCGTTCCTCTCATAGAGTCCCAGAAATTTTAGGACCCCTCTGAAGCCGGCTGTTTTATTCGGTCTAGAGGCGCAAAACTTCACATACACACTAAGGGCAGGTCCTCAGACACTAATCCACAGCCATACTGACCTGCTCTCGTCTATCTGTCGTTTATTCATCCCTCATTCCTCCCATAGAGTCCCAGTCATTTTTGGACCCCTCTGAAGCCGGCTGTTTCCTTCGCCCGAGAACCAGGAAACGTCACATACTCACTAAGGGGAGGTCCCCAAGCACTAGTGCACAGCCATACTTACCCTCACTCATCTATCTGTCGTTTATTCATCCCTTGTTCCTCTCATAGAGTCCCAGTCATTTTTGACCCAAACCAAGCAGTACAGCTTTTGTTCAACCAAGAGTGACAAAACTTGACGTATTCACTAAGGGCAGGCCCCCAGAAACTAATCCACAGCCATACTGACCCGCACTCGCTTACTCATCCCTCGTTCCTCACTGAGAAAGCTGCGCAACCATGCCGCGTTTCCTAGAAATGCACTTTTCTATTTTTATTTACAATTAAAACCATCATTGAGCCCACGCGGACTTTACGTTCGAAAGAGCAGCTGCACCCAGAAGGAGGTGTGGGATTGCCGTGCTGTTGGGAAGGGAGATGAAGGCTACCATGATACATTTAGACTGATATGATCAATATTTATTGAGCTACACATACAGAATTCTGTCTCTCAGTATGGCGTTAGGCTGCCATGTTTGCTAAGGTGCAGGTTTGCAAAACCGCCATTCATGAAAATTACTCATAACCACTTAATAACCATAAGCTCACATCCATGACTGAAACCTAACACCATGTAGTTCCTCCACCAGCACCAACAAGAACCAACGAGAATTCCCTGTAGACTGGGATTGTATCCACTGCTGGTAGACCCGTATGACGGTACGCTTCCATACACCTGCAGATTCAGCTACTTCCTTCACACTATAATCTTTGGCCACGCCCACATGCAGTCCCTCCTTTTAGCCAATCATTAACATCTGCTCTGGAGCCATTTTCCACACATGGAACGAGACATTTCCTGCACTGTAGCACCTCTTCCCAATCTATGGATCCCGTCACTCACACCCCACAGGGAATTATAGCCCCATCCTCGTGCAGCGCCATCTGCAGGAGCTTGAAGCTACTACCACCTTAAACACACAAGGTGAGCTTATAGTAACCATCCATGACGGAGCTTGTAGAGGTAGACGTCTATCACCACTACCATCACCACTATCACAATTCCGCTTCCCTAAGTGTCTCCAGAATTTAACCGTTTAATTATGTAGACATGTTTTGAAGCAATGGATGGAATTCCCACTTTTACTGCTCCCTGAATGTAATTCCAGATACTTGCCGAGTGACATCATACAGTGCCATATGTGTTGCTTACCTTAGTTTGTAAATAGAGCTTGTCTGAAGTTCGGCTGGCGCAAGCTGAATCCGACTTTTGCGAATTGTGATATGCTTTCCATCTTCAGAGGAGATTAATAGGCTTCGCAGCGGAGGAGCCATAAAACAAACACACGCAGCGGTTAATCGTGGCATGTGCCGTCTCCGAGCGCGGAAGAGAAAAGACTCGAGGCATGAAGTAATTCCGCTACATTTATGACCTGAAAAAGAACAGACCCTGTTATTAGCTTTAATCGTTAGAGGAGGGCGGGAATAACGGACGCAGCCAGCAATCCCTATAAAGCCAAGTATAAATGAGTGTGAGCAACTGAGGATGCGTATTATGGAGGAAGGCCTGCTGTAGATTATCTTAAATCTGATATATCTGTATTAATATGTGTCATAAAAGTCCAGGAATGAGAAAATAACCCACACACCGCAAGGCAAACAACTGTATCTGTAGTGACGAAAGCTTGAGGCTTTACATGGGCTGAGGTTTTATGGCCTGTTTCTATTGGCCCATTCATTAGCCACTATAGCACATCACAAGTTCTTCACAGTGGTGGTGACAGTCAGGGGTCCCAATACAGACTCTGTAAGCTCACTGGATGGAAAATGAGTCCCATGTGACTGAAATCTACCTAATAGCGTGTAGTACAACCATCAGCACCAACAACAGCTGTGATGGGATTTGGCATGGACTGGACAAGTTTCTGGATGGAGGCCGCATCAATGTTCAGACATTGGGAAGTTGGTCCAGATTTGGTGGAGGCCTTCCCTGGCACAGCTCCGAGGAGAATTCCCTGTAGACTGGGATTTTATCCACTGCTGGTAGACCCGTATGAGCGTACGCTTCCATACACCTGCAGATTCAGCTACTTCCTTCACACTATGGTCTTTGGCCACGCCCACATGCAGTCCCTCCTTTTAGCCAATCATTAGCATCTGCTCTGGAGCCATTTTCCACACATGGAACGAGACATTCCCTGCACTGTAGCACCTCTTCCCAATCTATGGATCCAGTTACTTGCACCCAGCAGGGATTTATAGCCCCATCATCCTCGTGCAGCACCATCTGCAGGAGCCTGAAGTTACTACCACCTTAAACACACAAGGTGGCTCATTTTTTTGTATGGTGAGGTCATGTACTCTGTGGTGGTGGTACGACTCGGATTCAACCAGTGGTGAATGGAACCGAATGTCTGATTGGAATGCCCTTTTAAGGTCCCCCTCTAAATGCTCTTACACTGCCTAATTCAATGTTTTACGAGCCGGTGCATGCTAGACAGGAACATTAAGGGCATTCCCAGGTACAATGAGTCCCCAAAGCTTGTTTGTTGTTTTTTTTCTTGTGAGTGGGTGGGGCTAAACTGCTCTGGACTCAACACGTAATGGCTCACTACCAGTCAAAAGTTCAGACACGGCTCCACATAGCAGGTTCTCCTTCTGTTTATCTTAATACTTTACTGTAGAATAAACAAGAAGACCTCAAACTATAAACTAACCCTCATGGAATTATACAGTCCACCTTAAATCCCTCCAGAGTGGAGCTGTACAGGAGGATGGAGCAGCTTCCTTACCCTGCAATGGAGCTGATAGAACAAGGTTTATTACTAAGCAGGTTTGGAGCGATTCTATTGGTCGGTCCCTCATGAATATTCACTAACCTGAAAGGAGAACTAGAGCTTTTACACTGTGCAGAAAAAGAGATCAAAGTTTTTACACCACTAAATATATATTAGAGGTGGAGATATGGAGGAGTACCATACTGTGTACATCAGGAGTAGATGTGGTGTATCAGGAGCATCTGATCAGTTCGAGCTGTTGAGTGTAGGACTGTAGAGTCTTTAAGATCACCACCACCATCCATTTAGATGGGTGTGTCTAAACTTTTGACTGGCGCTATCAACTCAGAACACGTAGCTGTATAGTAAATAAAAGGCCTATATGTGTTGTAGTCATGGTGACCCCTGGTTCCCATCACCGCCACCACTGTAAAGAACATCTGAGTCAGCAGATTCAAAGTAACTACACTGTAACCGCTGAATTATGCTCAGTAATAACTTTGCTAGGAGGAATTCTGAAAAAAAAAGTAGATCGGTGGAATTCCCCTTCCAGGTATCCTCCCCTGGTTATAAAGCAGAGAGCTTCATTAGTGTGACTAAACCGCCATTCCCAGCATGCTACGCTAAAAGCGAGTCCTTCCTTTAAGAAGCAGCCTCGCCGTTTTCCGTCGGTCTGTAAAGAGAAACTGCTCCCGAAGTGCTGGAGATAAGTCAAACCTCATTGACAGCTCCGCCACAGTAAAGAGGCATATGTGAGGAAGCCTGGCTTTCCATGTCCAGTATTAGCCACTCAGTCGGAGGCTAGGAAGTGCTTAGCCTGAACATGCTGAGAGCGTCGTAACGCGTGCCTCCATCACCCGCGTGCTAATACACACAACGCAGCAGCATCATCATACCTTCTCCAGGCCCATGATCTGTTTCGAGGCCTCTGGCACTCGTCCGGCGGCCGTTAGCGCCTCTCATGCGTCTCTCGCAGCTGCTGCATGTGCCACCGCGTGCCACTGGCCTTAGGTCACGGACGACTGCGACGTTTACAGTCGGACGGATCGTAAAGAGCCGTCAGGACTAAACACGTTGACTGCCGTACATCTGCACACGCTTTATGAGTCCACTTCATCTGGAAGCCTCCCACCAGCATGCCATAAAGTCCACAGACAAAGTCCTGTAAAACGAGAGACGCTGAGATGCGGAGTTGGCGAGAATAGCTTGTTATGATCCTAAAAACAGTCACCATCAATCGAAGGCCACTTCCTTTGAAGGTTTAGTCAGCAGGAACAATACCCGGGTTGGCTCTCGGATAGCCGAGAGTGACTGAAGGTGCAGATCATTCCGAATAATTCAGCATTGGATAACTGAAAGCGTCTGCTGCAGTACGGGACAATGGGGTCGGTTGGCACAGGGACGGGATGGTGCAGTGCTCATCTTTGGGTCAGTAGGGGAAACTCTGTTATGGTTTGTGTTGAGGGAATCCCCCCTTCTCCTATTTTCTTGGATCCTGTGTTTTGGCACGGTGTAAGGCACCATACACAGCCATAACTCATATCTACATGAGCATTCTCCAGCCACCCTGGATCCCTGATATGTCCAAATGGCCTCTTTTGCGTCTGATTGGCTGAACCTGTACCTCATTTAAAAAGCAGCTTCAGTGTGAAGGGGCGGAGCTAAAAAGTTAGGTGGATATGCTGAATGTAAATCACCCCATCAATCAATCTGGACCAATAGCAGCTCTGATTGGATTCGGCATGGACCGACCGGACAAGTTTCTGGATGTAGGCCACATCAATGTTCAGAGACTCTTACTTCAAATAACTGGTCAGGTGGTCCAGATTTGGTGGATGCCTTCCCTGGCACAACTCCCGAGGAGAATCCCCTGTAGGCTGGGATTGTATCCACTGCTGGTAGACCCGTATGACCGTACGCTTCCATACACCTGCAGATTCAGCTACTTCCTTCACACTACGGTCTTTGGCCACGCCCACATGCAGTCCCGCCTTTTAGCCAATCATTAACATCTGCTCTGGAGCCATTATCCACACATGGAACGAGACATTCCCTGCACTGTAGCACCTCTTCTCAATCTATGGATCCCGTCACTCACACCCCACAGGGATTTATAGCTCCATCATCCTCGTACAGCAGTGCCATCTGCAGGAGCCTGAAGTTACTACCACCTTAAACACACAAGAGGACTCATTTAGGGAGTGGATGTCACCTGATGAAACTTGAACAGGGACTGCGCTGACAACAAAGACGCCACAACAGCTTCTTCCCGAAGCGGTCAGATTTCTGAATGCACTGATGCCCCCCAACTTATTAAGGGGTCTAATCTAGACCCCTTAGTTTACCCACCACCACCACCACCAGTGCTTTCACTACATTCACAAGACATGGAGTGACTCAGAATGGCAGCAGGTCGTCTTCAGCACAAGTCCCGAACAACGAATCCGTGTGGTGGCACCGTGGTCAGCGCCAAGATGAACGGTTGTCCAGAAGGCCTGGTGTCCCTCCACCTCCACCCCTACCGCACCATCTGCAGGAACTGTGTGAGGATGTTCAAGCTGCATGGGATGGATTATCACAGGACACCATTAGGAACCTCTACAGCTCCATACCGAGACATCTGGCATGTTGGGTTAGCAAACACGGCGGCCCGACGCCATACTGAGAGACAGACTTCTGTATGTGTAGCTCAATAAATATTGATCATATCAGTCTAAATTTATCATCAGTTATTGATCCTGGTCACCTTTATCTTCCTTCCCAACACCACCGCACTCCTTCTGGGTGCAGCTGGTCTTTTGGTGATGAGTGTATGTGGTTTGGTTTTATTCTTTATGATAGGTTTTAATGTTGTGCCAACCCGACACCCATGACTCATGCCTTATTGGGGCTGGTTGGAACAAATGCGCAACATGTGTTGGGTTGTCCTAATGTATGGTGCAGTATGCCTACAATGGAGTCGAGCTCTGACCCCTCTTTCCCTTAACGAAAACTGACCTGTGGGTAGCAGTGGCTCCTGAGTTTGAAGGGAAGACGGTCCAGTTGTCGGCTCCCTTGTTTGCAGCTCAGTGCCTCAAAGACGAGCGCCTGTGTAAACGCCTGCGAACAGAAGAAACGAGTCTTCGCCGCATTTTTATGTGTACGTTGACTGAGAAGTGGGCTCCATCTGTGTAAACTCACCCCCACCCCCATCCTTCCCTACCCCACATGTTTGGGCACAGGCCTGAGGCAGGCCTCAGAGAAGATCTCGTCAAACACATCCTCTACAGGGAAGAACTGCAGAGCAGATCTCCTGAGGATCGAAATGCAAAGAGTGGTTTCAGATGATGCCATGTCGGTCATTCCTCCAGCGATGTGGTGCTCGTGTTGGTATGTACCAGAAGCTGGGATCTTTCACATCGTCGTAACTATCAGGTATAGACTCTATATTTTGCCTACACTGCAAAAAAGACATATCATGGCAAGTGAAATAGACCATCTACCTTACCAGCCATTTCAAAGCTTTACTGTAGAATAAAAGTGAAAACTATAGCCCTCCTGGAATTATCCAGTCCACCTTAAAACCCTCCAGAGTGGAGCTGTACAGGAGGAGGAACCAGCTTCCTTACCCTGCAGTGGAGCTGATAGAACAAGGTTTATTACTAAGCAGGTTTGGAGCGATTCTATTGGTCGGTCCATCATGAATATTCACTAACCTGAAAGGAGAACTAGAGCTTTTACACTGTGCAGAAAAAGAGATCAAAGTTTTTAGATATATACCTAACCGTTTGACTACATCCAGTTAATTTATCTTAAAAGTTTCATTTTTAGATTACTGTAAGCTAATTTTATGTTTAAGTCTATCTATCTATCTATCTATCTGTCTATGTGTCTGTCTGTCTATCTATCTATCTATCTATCTGTGTGTCTGTCTGTCTGTGTCTATATATCTATCTGATCCTATCTATCTGGTCTATCTTGGCCGTATAATCTATGTGGTCTGTCTGTCCTGTCTATCTTTATCTGTCTATCTGGCTAGTCTATCTATCTATCTGTCTGTGTCTCTGTCATCTATCTATTGATCCAACTATCTATCTATCTATCTATCTATCTATCTATCTATCTATCTATCTATCTGTCTATCTAGCCTGTCTGTCCTATGTGTCTGTCTGTCTGTCTATCTATCTATCTGTGTGTCTATCTGGCCGTATCTGTCTATGTAATCTGTCTAATCTGTCTGGGCCGCTGTCTGTGTGTTCTGTCTGTCCTGTCTGTCTATCTATCTATCTGTCTATCTATCTATTGTCTATCTAGCACCATACTGACTGTAGATATGTCTGTCTGTCTGTCATGTCTGTGAGACACTGTCTGCAGCTTTACAGGACAGGACGTGTTTATTGTAAGTCAGTGGAACCAGATATTTACCCAGCTAGGTTTGGGCCATTTCTGTTGCTCCACTCATCATGTGAAACAGTGTGTGAACAGCGGCTGCTGTGTTAAACTGATGCATAAAAGTTAAAATAGTTACATGGTAACTAATACCAGTCAGAATGTCCAGAATAAGAGCAATAACTTAAAAATTAGCTGACAGTAATTACAAAATCAGACTTTAACGATATATCGACAGATTTTATTTGGCAAGACTTTCTGTTTGGCATTGTACTTGCTGGTCCCCCAGTGGAGGATGTCATAAGGGAATGCTAATTGAACCTATCAGTGAGTTTCCAGCTTTCAACTTTCTAGCTTTTCCATCCATCCTGCCGCTCTTCTCCTCCTCCTAATTCTTGAATTAGCATTCTTGCCCGTCAGCCCCCGAACCCGTGGAGATAATCCATAAAGTCAAAAGCATCAAAGGCCAGAGAAAACGGGAGAAGGTAAACACGCAGAGCGCTCGTTTTTTTTTTTATTTTGGGCGCTCGACACCGTCTGAAATGTTGAAAAATTCTTGTTTTAATTTTCTGAACGTAAATTTAAGTTTTCCGCGGGAAGAAAGACAAATCCATCAAAAATGCCCACTTTTTACAGCCTCATGTTTCCAAATAAGCCCCAAATTTCAGCAATCAAACAGAACTAGGGTCAGAAGAAACTAGGATGGCTCTTACACTCCCTAAGATTCTTTGAGTGTAGAGAGCCATCCTAGTTTCTTCTGACCATAGGTCTGTTTGATTGCGAAATTTGGGGCTTATTGGAAACATGAGGCTGTTAAAAGTGGCATTTTGATGATTGTTTTCTTCCCGCGGAGGAAACTTAAATTACGTTTCCAGCAAAATAACAACAAGAATTTTTCCACATTCAGACGGAGCGCCAATAAAAACGATGCGCTCTGCGTGTTACCTTCTCCAGATTTTCTGGCCTTGGATGCTTTCACTTTATGGATTATCTCAACGGTGTTGGGGGGGCTGACGTCCGTGACATGGAGAGACCCGTTACATACATCGGAACATAGCGAATACAGACAGGGAGAGCGGGAGTTATTGCAAAAATTCAGAGGACCCACCCACCCCTACGGCAAGAATGGCTAATCAAGAATTAGCGAGGAGGAGAAGAGCGGCAGATGGATGGAAAAGCTAGGAAAGTTGAAAGCTGGAAACTCACTGAATAGGTCAATAGCATTCCATTATGATCATCTCCACTGGGGGACCAGCAAGTACAATGCCAAACAGAAAGTCTTGCCAAATAAAATCTGTCGATATATCGTTAAAGTCTGATTTTGTAATTACTGTCAGCTAATTTTTAAGTTATTGCTCTTATTCTGGACATTCTGACTGGTATTAGTTACCATGTAACTATTTTAACTTTTATGCATCAGTTTAACACAGCAGCCGCTGTTCACACACTGTTTCACATGATGAGTGGAGCAACAGAAATGGCCCAAACCTAGCTGGGTAAATATCTGGTTCCACTGACTTACAATAAACACGTCCTGTCCTGTAAAGCTGCAGTTCTCAAAATGTCCCACAGGCATCATATCTACAGTCGTATGGGTGCTCTAAACAATAGATAGATAGATAGATAGATAGATAGATAGACAGACAGACAGACACATAGACAGACGGCCAGACACACAGACAGACACATAGACAGATAGATAGATAGACAGACAGACAGACAGACAGACAGACAGACAGACAGACAGACAGACAGACAGACAGACAGACAGATAGATAGATAGATAGATAGATAGATAGATAGATAGTTGGATCAATAGATATATAGACACAGATAGATAGATAGATAGATAGATAGATAGACACATAAATAGATAGATAGATAGATAGATAGATAGATAGATAGATAGATAGATAGTTGGATCAATAGATATATAGACACAGACAGACAGACACACAGATAGATAGATAGATAGATAGACAGACAGACACATAGACAGATAGATAGATAGATAGATAGACTTAAACATAAAATTAGCTTACAGTAATCTAAAAATGAAACTTTTAAGATAAATTAACTGGATGTAGTCAAACGGTTAGGTATATATCTAAAAACACGTTGATCTCTTTTTTGCACAGGTGTAAAAGCTCTAGTTCTCCTTTCAGGTTAGTGAATATTCATGATGGAAAGAATATGCGCCCCCCTCCGACCAATAGAAATCGCTCCAAAACTGCTAGTAATAAACCTTGTTCTATCAGATCCATGCAGGGTAAGGAAGCTGGTTCCTCCTCCTGTCAGCTTCACTCTGGAGGGTTTAAGGTGGACTGGATAATTCCAGGAGGGCTAAGTTTTCACTTTTTTTCTCAGTTAAAGCTTTGAAATGGCTGGTAAGGTTAGATGGTCTATTTCACGTGCCATGATATGTCTTTTTGCAGTGTAGGCAAAATATAGAGTCTCTTACATGATAGTTAGGACGATGTGAAAGATCCCAGGGTTATGGTACATACCAACCACGAGCACCACATCGCTGGAGGAAGGACCGACAGCATCATCTGAAACCACTCTTGCATTTCGATCCCAGGAGATCTGCTGCAGTTTCTTCCCTTGTAGAGGATGTGTTTGAGAGATTCATCTGAGGCCTGCCTCAGGCTGTGCCCAAACATTGTGGGGTAGGGAATAAGGATGGGGGTGGGGTTGAGTGAACAGATGGAGCCCATTCTCAGTCAACGTACACATTTTATATAAAAAGCAGAGCGAAGACTCGTTTCTTCTGTTCGCAGGAGTTTACACAGGCGCTCGTCTTGTGAGGACTGAGCTGCAAACAAAAAACCAAAAGGGAGCAGACAACTGGACCGTCTATTCCCTTCAAACTCAGAGCCATGCTACCACACAGGGTCAGGTTTCACGTTAAGGAAAGACGGGTCACCGAGCTCGACTCCATTTAGGCATTACTGCACCATACATGTAGGACAACCCAACAACATGATTGCGCATTTGTTCGAAAAAACCAGCCCCAATAAGGCATGAGTCATGGGGTAGTCGGGTTGGGTCACAACATTAAAACCTATCATAAAGAAATAACCAAACCACATACACTCACACCAACAAGACCAGCTGCACCCAGAAGTGAGGCACGTGGTGTTTGGGGAAGGAAGATAAAGGTGACCAGGGGACTCAGATAACTGTGAAAAATTTAGACTGATATGATCAATATTTTTGAGCTCACATACAGAAGTCCTGTCTTCAGTTATGGCGTCGGGCCGCCGTGTTTGCTAAAAACCCAACAAGCCAGACGTCTCACGGTATTGGAGCTGGAGAGGTTCCTACATGTTGTCCTGTGATAATCCATCCCATGCAGCTTGAACATCCTAACACAGTTCCTGCAGATGGTGCGGTCTAGGGGTGGAGGTGGAGGGGACACCAGGCTTCTGGACAACCGTTCATCTGGCGCTGACCACAATGGTTGCACCACACGGATTCGTTGTCGGGACTTTGTACACACGTACACTTTGTACACTAGTATTTAGACCTTAATAAGTTGGGGGGCACAGTGCATTGCAGAAATACTGACCGCTCGGGAAGAAGCTGTCTATGGCGTCTTTGTTGTCACGCAGTCCTGTTCAAGTTTAATCAGGTGACATCCACTCCCTAATGAGTCCTCTTGTGTGTTAAGGTGGGTAGTAACTTGTCAGGCTCTGCAGATGCGCTGCTGTCGAGGAAGATGGGGGCTATAAATACTTGTGGGCGTGAGTGACGGTCTATCCAATAGATTGGGAAGACGTGTGCTTACAGTGCAGGGAATGTCTCGGTTCCCATAGTGTGGAAATGCTCCAGAGCAGATGTTAATGATTGGGCTAAAAGGAGGGACTGCATTTAGGGCGTGGACCAAATAATCGTAGTGTGATAGGAAGTAGCTGAATCTGCGAGGTGTGTATGGAACGCGTACGGTCATACGGTCTACCAAGCAGTGGATTAAAATCCCAGGGCCACAGGGAATCCTAATGGAATTGGGCCAGGGACGGCATTCCACAAATCTGCCCAAACTGACCAATTCTTTGATGTGGCACCTACATTCCCAGAAAACTTGTTCCGGTCGGTCCATGCCGAATCAATCCACAGAGCTTGCTATTGGTCCAGATTGATTTTTGGTGTTGATTTACATCCAGCATATACACATACTTTTAGCTCCGCCCCTTCACACCCGAAGCTGCTTTTTAAATGAGGTAACAGGTTCAGCCAATCAGACGCCAAAAAGAGGGCCATTTGGACATATTCAAGAGATCCAGGGTGGCTGGAGAATGCTCATGTAGATATGGAGTATGGCTGTGTATGGTGCCTCTACACGTAGCCAAAACCGGATCCATAGAAAATAGGAGAAGGGGGATTCCTCAACACAAAACCATAAACAGAGTTTCCCTACTGACCCAAGAGAGCCCGCCCATCCCGTCCCTGTGCCAACCGGACCACCAATTGTCCCGTTACCTGCAGAAGACGCTTTCAGTTAATCAGTGCTGAATATTCGGAAGGAATCTGCACCTTCCCCCATTCACTCTCGGCTATCCGAGAGCCAACCCGGGTTAATGTTCCTGCGACTGAACCTTCAAAGGATAGGCCTTCTTCGATTGATGGTGACTGTATTTAGGATCATAACAAGCTACTTCTCGCCAACTCCGCATCTTCAGCGTTCTCTCGTTTACAGACTTTTGTTGTGGACTTTATGGCATGCTGGTGGGAGCGGCTTCCCATGATGAAGTGGACTCATAAACGGGTTGCAGATGTACGGCAGCAACGTGTTTAGTCCTGACGGCTCTTTACGTCCGTCCGACGGTAAAACGTCGCAGTCGTCCTGTGACCTAAGGCCAGTGGCCCCCCCAACGCGGTGGCACATGCAGCAGCTGCGTAGGACGCGTGATGAGATGAGAGGCGCTAACGGCCGCCGGACATTCCGGCCGGACGAGTGTCCAGAGGCCTCGAAAACAGAATCATGGGCCTGTGAGAAGGTATGATGATGCTGCTGGCCGTATGTGTGTATTAGCACGCGGGTGATGGAGCACGCGTTACGACGCATCTCAGCATGGCAGGCTAAGCACTTCCTAGCCTCCGACTGAGTGGCTAATACTGGACATGGAAAGCCAGGCTTCCTTCACATATGCCTCTTACTGTGGCGGAGCTGGTCAATGAGGTTTGATTATCTCCAGCCACTTCGGGAGCAGGTTTCTCTTTACAGGACCGCGGAAAACGGCGAGGCTGCTCTTAAAGGAAGGACTCGCTTTTTAGTCGTTAGCATGCTGGGAATGGCGTTTAGTCCACACACTAATGGAAAGCTCTTGCTTTATAACCAGGGGAGGATACATGGAAGGGGAATTCCACTTTTTTTTCAGAATTCCCCCAGAAAGTTATTACTGAGCATAATTAAGCGGTACAGTGTAGTTACTTTCAATATACTGACTAAGATGTTCTTTACAGTGGATGGCGGTGATGGGAACCAGGGTCACCATGCCTACAACACATAATAGGCCTTTTATTTACTATACAGCTACGTGTTCGGAGTGATAGCGCAGTAAAAAGTTTAGACACACCCATTCTAAATGGATGGTGGTGGTGATCTTAAGACTCTACAGTCCTACACTCAAACAGCTCGAACTGATGAGATGCGCCTGATACCCACACCTTACTCCTGATGTACACAGGTATGAGATCCTTCATATCTCCACCTCTAATATATATTTAGTGGGTGTAAAAACTTTGAATCTCTTTTTCTTGCAACAGGTAAAAAACTCTAGGTCTCCTTTCAGGTTAGTGAATATCTGATGAGACCGACCAATAGAAATCGTCCAAACCTGCTTAGTTAATAACCTGTTCTATCAGCTCCACCGCAGGGTAAGGAAGCTGGTTTCATCCTCCTGTACAGCTCCATTCTGGGAGGGTTTTAAGGTGGACTGGATAATTCATGAGGGTTAGTTTATAGTTTGAGGTCTTCTTGTTTATTCTACTGTAAAGTATTAAGATAAACAGAAGGAGATCCTGCTATGAGGAGCCGTGTCTGAACTTTTGACTGGTAGTGAGCCATTACATGTTGAGTCCAGAGCAGTTTAGCCCCACCCACTTATTCCAATCTTAAGACATTCGGTTCCATTCACCACCACTCTGAATCGTACCATCGTCAGTGTCACATATGAAGCTCAGAAGACACACCATCACTGATGGTGTTTTAGAGTACATGATCTCACCATACAAAAAAATGAGCCACCTTGTGTGTTTAAGGTGGTAGTAACTTCAGGCTCCTGCAGATGGCGCTGTACAAGGATGATGGGGCTATAAATCCCTGCGGGGTGTGAGTGATGGGATCCATAGATTGGGAAGAGGTGCTACAGTACAGGGAATGTCTCGTTCCATGTGTGGAAAAACGCTCAGAGCAGATGTAATGGATTGGCTAAAAGGAGGGACTGGCATGTGGGCGTGGCCCAAAGACCATAGTGGAAGGCAAGTCGCTGAATCTGCAGGTGCAATGGAAGCAGTGTACGTTCATACGGGTCTACCCGCAGTGGATAAAATCCCAGTATACAGGGAATTCTCCTTGGTATGTGCCAAGGGAAAGCCTCACCAAATCTGGACCAACCTTCCCAATACTTAGAGTGTCTATGACATTGAGCGGGCCTCCATCCAGAAACTTGTCCAGTACGCAATGCCACAAATCCCATCACAGCTGTTGTGGCTGATGAGTTGTTACTACACGCATTAGTTAGATTTACAGTTACACTGGGGACTCCATTTCCATCCAGTGAGGACTTAAGAAGTCTGTATTGGGACCTGACTGTCACCACCGCTGTGAAGACTTGTGATCGGTGCTATAGTAGGTCTAATGAATGGGCCAAATTAGAAACAGGCCAAAAAACTCAGCCCATGTAAAGCTTCAGGACCAAGCTTTCGTCACTACAGATACAGTTGTTTGCCTTGCGGGTGTGGGTCTATGTTCTAATTCCTGGACTTTTAGGCACACAGTATTAATACAGAATATCAGAATTTAAGATAATACAGCAGGCCTTCCTCCCTAATACGATCCTCAGTGATCACACTCAATTTATACTTGGCTTTATAGGGATTGCTGGCTGCGTCAGTTATCCGCCCTCCTCTAACGATAAAGCAATACAGGTCTGTTTCTTTATTCAGGTCATAATGATAGCGGAATGTACTTCATGCCTCGAGTCTTTTCTCTTCCACGCTCGGAGACGGCACATGCCACGATTAACACGTCTGCGTGTTGATTGTTTATGGCTCTCCGCTGCAGATGCCTATAATTCTCGTTCTGAAGATGAGAAAGGAATATCACAATGCGCAAAAAGTCGGATCAGCTTGCGCCAGCCGAAAACT